>VZQC01006876.1:540840-938362 GCA_009823505.1 Rhizomys pruinosus
TTTTTATCAGAGCTTGTAAACCAATGTTGTTTAATATACGCATATTTATTTTTACTGGGTCCTAAAACACCATATAACCTGTATACAGTGTCTGGGCAAGACTGGATACTTGTTGAACTCACGTCAATTAAATATGCATTAATCGAATATACACCCATGTCCCTCTCCTGCCCCTCCCGCCCTTCCCAATTCACCATTTCAGTCAATTCACTTCTGCCTCCTAAGATCTTTCCCCTCATTTTCTACAATAACCCCTGAGCTTTGGGAGGCAAAGTTTGATATAGGTGTCCTATTCATTAATAAGTACTCTGCAGCCTCTTATTTTATACATGTTGGCCAATTGAGGGCCTCTCTATTAACTATTATGTAATGTCTCTCTATCTATTGTGTAATGAAGTTTCTCAGCTAGAATTGAAAGATCATTTATTTATGGACACAGCAATAAGTCATCATGAGTCATTTTAATGCTATATTTAGAATAATAATAATATTAGGTTCTTCATATGGCCTATGACCTGTGTAGCCACAGGGTCCTGTGTCTAATATCAATATTAGTAGGTATGAGTTCTGTCTTATGAAGCAGCCCTTACATCCAAGTAAAAATGTGGTCAATTACTCCCATAATATTCATTCCACTATTGCACCAGTGGGCATAGCTTGGCTGGGCAGTTGTTGTTCACAGGATTCATAAATAAGTAAGACTGATGATAAATTATCAATTCTGGTAGCATGCATAGGATCTTCCAGCACTTTGAAAGCTAGGCATAAGGATGAAGCTTTAGCATCAATTGATTTTAATTTCTCCTTATTTTTTCTATGGTTCATATATGTAATTTCTTCAGCCATAGGGTCTTACCATCAAGTTCTCGTGTGAAACCAAGATCAGGGATAGTAACAATGAATCTTCAGGAAAATCTCTCCATGTAGTAATTTTCTTTTTTTAATTAATTTATTTATTTTTAGTTTTTATATATATTTTATACAAGATTATCAAATCTAGACCCATGTCCCCCACCCTATCCCCCCACCGCACCAGAGCTCATGTATTCTGCCAAACATGCTTTTCATCTTTCTCAGTCTTTCTCAAAATTCTCCATGTGGAAGTTGATTCTTTTGAGCAAAAGTTCACTGTTTCAGTCAGTTCTTTGATGCAGTCCTTTCTGTTGTTGTTGTCGTTGTTGTTTCCAATATGCATCACTCCCAACTGCTTGGACAAAAACTCAAGGGGCCATGCACAAGAAGTACTTACAACTAGGTAATTGGCACTAGCATCCACAGATGATGGATACCATTCATTGTTTATTTTTCTGGGACTGTGTTACTTCACTCAGCAAGATGTCTTCTAGCTCCAACCATTCCCCCCCTCCCGCAAAGCTCATGATGTCATCTTTCTTTACTGCGGCATAGAACTCTATTGTGTAGATGTACCACATTTTCTTTATCCATTCATCAGTTGGGGGACATTTGTGTTGGTTCCAGCTCCTTGCTATTGTGAAGAGAGCTGAAATAAACATGGCCATGCATGTATCTTTGCGGTGGGGTGAGTCTTGAGGGTACATGCCTAGGAGTGGTATGGCTGGGTTGGGTGGCAAGTTCATTCCAAGTCTTCCAAGGGTTCTCCACACTGCTTTCCATAGCGGCTGTATGAGTTTACATTCCCACCAGCAGTGGATCAATTTTTCCTTTCCCCACAGCCTCTTCAGTTCTTGGTATTATTTGTTTTCTTGATCCTAACCAGTCTTATTGGAGTAAGATGATATCTTAAAGTGGTTTTAATTTGCATTTCCTTAATGATTAGTGATGTTCTTTTTCGCAATGGGTTTGCCATCAGAATGCAGGTGCTGTGAAAACCACCACTAAATCGAAGCCAAAATGGGAAAAGAAAAGACTCACATCAACATCGTCATCATCAGACACGTAGATTCCGGCAAGTCCACCACCACTGGTCATCTGATCTACAAATGTGGTGGAATTGACAAATGAACTATTGAAAAATTTGAGAAGGAGGCTGCTGAGATGGGAAAAGTCTCATTCAAGTATGCCTGGGTCTTGGACAAACTTAAAGCTGAGTGTGAGTGTGGTATCACTACTGACATCTCCCTGTGGAAGTTTGAGACCAGCAAATATTATGTGACTATCATTGATGCCCCAGGACACAGAGATTTTATCAAAAACATGATTACTGGCACATCTCAGGCTGACTGTGCTGTCCTCATTGTTGCAGCTGGTGCTGGTGAATTTGAAGCTGGTATCTTCAAGAACAGACAGACCCGTGAGCATGCTCTTCTGGCCTACACATTGGGTGTGAAACAGCTAATTGTTGGTGTAAACAAAATGGATTCCACCGAGCCACCCTACAGCCAGAAGAGATATGAGGAAATTGTTAAGGAAGTCAGTACCTACATTAAGAAAATTGGCTACAACCATGACACAGTAGTGTTCGTGCCAATTTCTGGTTGGAATGGTGACAACATGCTGGAGCCAAGTGCTAATATGCCTTGGTTCAAGGGATGGAAAGTCACTCATAAAGATGGCAGTGCCAGTGGAACCACACTGCTGGAAGCTTTGGACTGTATCCTTCCACCAACTCGTCCAACTGACATGCCTCTTCGACTCCCCTTCCAGGATGTCTACAAAATTGGTGGTATTGGTACTGTCCCTGTGGGCAGAGTGGAGACTGGTGTTCTCAATCCTGGCATGGGAGTTACCTTTGCTCCAGTCAATATTACAACTGAAGTGAAGTCTGTTGAAATGTACCACGAGGTTTTGAGTGAAGCTCTTCCTGGGGACAATATAGACTTCAATGTAAAGAACGTGTCTGTCAGAGATGTACGACGACGAGGTAATGTGGCTGGTGACAGCAAAAATGACCCACCAATGGAAGCAGCTGGCGTCACTGCTCGGTGATTATCCTGAACCATCCAGGCCAAATTAGTGCTGGCTATGCCCCTGTGCTGGATTGTCATACAGCTCACATACCTTGTAAGTTCGCTGAGCTTAAAGAAAAGATTGACCGCCGTTCTGGTAAGAAGCTGGAAGATGGCCCTAAATTCTTGAAATCTGGTGATGCAGCCATTGTTGATATGGTTCCAGACAAACCCATGTGTGTTGAGAGCTTCTCTGATTATCCTCCCCTGGGTCATTTTGCTGTTTGTGATATGAGACAGACAGTTGCTGTGGGTGTCATCAAGGCCGTCGACAAGAAGGCTGCTGGAGCTGGCAAGGTCACCAAGTCTGCCCAGAAAGCTCAGAAGGCTAAATGAATATTATTGCTAATACCTACCAGCCCAGTCTTAATCAGTGGTGGAAAAACGGTCTCAGAACTGTTTGTCTCAATTGGCCTTTTAAGTTTAATAGTAAAAGACTGGTTAATGATAACAATGCATCATAAAAACTTCAGAAGGAAAGGAAAATGTTTTGTGAACCATATTTTTTTTTGTGTGTGGCAGTTTTAAGTTATTAGTTTTTAAAATAAGTACTTTTTAATGGAAACAACTTGACCAAAAATCTGTCACAGAATTTTGAGACCCATTAAAACAATTTTAATGAGTTTTTAATTAAAAAAATGATTAGTGATGTTGAACACTTCTTAAGATGATTCTCAGCCATCTCTAACTCCTCACTTGTGAAGTCTCTGTTCAGGTATTTACTCCATCTATTGAGTGGGTCATTTGTTTTCTTTCTTCTTTGTTTTTTGAGTTTATATTTTCTGGAAATCAATGCTTTGTCAGATGTTTTGGCAGTGAAGATTTCCGCCCATTCTGTGGGGTTTCTCTTCACTTCCTTGATGGTTTCTCTTGATGTACAGAAGCTTTGGAGTTGAATTGTTTGAGACAGGGTCTCCCTTTAGACCCAGCTGGCCTGGAGCTCACTCTGTAGACCAGGCTGACCTTGAACACACAGAGATCTGCCTGCCTCTGCATACTAAGTGCTAGGATTAAAGGAGTGTGCCACCCTGCCTGACTAGAAGATTTGAGTTTAATGAGGTCCCATTTGTCAATTGTTGACCTTAATTATTGCGCAGCTGCTGTCTGATTTAGGAAGTCTTTTCCTATGTCTATGTCTTGTAGTCTGCTGTCAACTTTTTCTTCTAATGCCTTCAGAGTTTGGGGTTCAACGTTGAGGTCTTTAATCCACCTGGAGTTGACTTTTGTACAGGGGTTTAATTTCATTCCTCTACAAGTGGTGATCCAGTTTTGCCAACAACACTTGCTGAAGATGCTGTCTTTTCTCCATTGCGTCTTCTTGGCCCCCTTGTCAAATATGAGATGGCTGAAATTGCATGTGCTCTGGTTTAGATCTTCAGATTTGTTCCATTGGTCAACAGGTCTGTTTTTGTTCTAATACCAAGCTGTTTTTATGACTATAGCCTTGTAGTATAGTTTGAAGTCTGGTATAGAGATCTCTCCTGTGTTGCTCTTTTCACTCAGGGTTTCTTTGGCTATTTGGTGTCTTTTGTTTTTCCAAACAAATTTAAGAACTTTTTTTTCCAAGCCTGTGCAGAAACTCTTGGGGAATTTAATTGGGAATGTGTTAAATCTGTACAAGAGTTTGGGTAGAATGGACATTTTTACAATGTTAATTTTCCCAATCCATGAGCATGGGAGGTTTTTCCATCTTCTGATGTCTTCAATTTCTTTCTTTAAGGGATTAAAATTTTTGTTGTAGAGATGTTTGGTATCTTTGCTTGTGTTTGTTCCTACTAATTTTATTGTTTTTGAGGCTATTGTTTTTTGTTTGTTTGTTTGTTTGTTTGGGTTTTGGTCTTTTAGAGACAGGGTCTCTCTGTATCCCGAGCTGGCCTGAAACTCACTCTGTAGACCAGGCTGGCCTTGAACTCACAGAGAACAGCCTGCCTCTGCCTCCCAAGTGCTAGGATTAAAGGCGAGCACCACTACTCCCTGGGTGAGTGGGAAGGTCTCCTTGAATTCCTTCTCCAGTTGCTTGTTGTTGGTGTAAAGAAAGACCACTGATTTTTTTAGGTTAATTTTGTATCCTGCCACTTTGCTGAAGCTGTTAATCATTTGTAGCAGTTTTCTGGTAGAGTTTTTAGCATCCCTTAAGTAAACAATCATATCATCAGCAAATAGGGATAGTTTGACTTCCTCTTTTCCAATTAGTACTCCTTTAATTTCCTTTTCTTGCCTTATTGCTCTAGCAAGTGTTTCAAGCACTATATTGAAGAGGAGTGGTGACAGGGGTAAGCCTTGCCAAGTTCCTGACTTTAAAGGGAATGTTTCTGTCATTTCCCCATTTAGGATGATATTGGCNGGGGTCTTACCTTGTTCGTGCTTTTGTCTTGTCATTTTTCCCTTCCCTTTTTCTCTGCCTCCCTCCGACTCTCCTCTCCTGTAATTCTAGGTCCTGTGGTTGGTCCATTTTCATCCTTTCCACTTACCTTCCCTCTCATTCCCTTTCCTCTCAGCTTGCTGTTTCTCTTCTCTCCCTCCCTCCCTCTCCTCCCTTCTCCTTCCTTCCCTCCTCCTTTTCCTTTCCTTCCCTCCCCCCTCCTTCCTTCCCTCCATCTTCTTCTTCCCCTTCCTTCCTCCTCCTTCCTCCCCTCCTTCCTCCTTCCCCTCCTCTCCTCCCCCTCCTTCCCTCCCTTCTTTCCTTCCTTCCCCTCCTTCCCTTTATCCTACTTCCCTTCCTCCCTCCCATCCTTCCTCTCCTCCTCCCTTTCTCCCTTCTCCTTCCATTCCCTTCTCCCTTCTCCGCTCCCTCCCATTCCTCCCTTTCCCTTGCCCATCCAGTCCCTTCCTTCTTTTACCTCCTCCCCTCCCATCCCTCCCTCCTCCCTCCTCCCTCCCTCCCTCCACTCCTCCCTCCCTCTTCCTTCCTTTCCCTCTTTCCTTCCTTCCCATCCCTCCTTCCTCCATTCTTCCTCCCCTTCCCTTCCTTCCCCCCCTCCCTCCCTTCCCTCCTTCCTTCCTTCCTTCCCTCCCATCCTCCTTCCTTCCTTCCTTTCTCCCTCCATCCTTCCTCCCTTCCCCTCCATCCTTCCTTCCATTCTTCACTCCCTCCTTCCTTTCCTCCCTCCCTCCCTCTTCCCTTCCCTCCCCTCCTTCCCTCCACTCCTCTTCCCCCCTCCCTCTTCCTTCCCCTCCCTCCCTCCTTTCCTCTCTCCCTCCCTCCTTCCTTCTCCCTCCATGTCCTTCCTTCCTTTCCTCCCTCCCTCGCCACTCACCTCCCCCTTCCTTCCCTCCCTCTTCCTTCCTCCCTCCTCCCTCCCTCTCTTCCTTCCGCTTCCCTCCTTCTTCCTTCCCTCCTTCCTTCCCTCCATCCTTCCTTCCCTCCATCCCTCCTTCCTTCCTTCTGTTGGATGTACATATGTGTGCAGGTTCTCATGGCCATGCATACTCATGTGGAGGCCAACATGAGGTTACATCAGGTGGCTTCCTTTATCACTCTTTATTTTTGACACAGGGTCCCTTACCAAAACTGGAACTCACTGTTTGGCTAGACTAGCAAGTCAACACCCAGTCCTCCTAGCTCTGCCTCCCAGTGGGTACCATCATGGCTGGCTTTTCATATGGGTGCTGGTGATCAAACTCAGGTCATCATGCTTGCCAGTAATGATTTTACACACTGAGACACCTCTACATCTTTTCCTTTCCTTTTTGCCTTCTGTTTTTGGTCTTTGTAAGCAGGGTAGCTGATGTTGTGACTGAACTTGCTCTGGAGCCAAGGCTGGCCTCCAACTTTCAGCAGTCCTCCTTCCTCTGCCTCCCAAGTCCTAAGCTTACAGCAGCACCACCAGTCTTGTGGTTTCCAATTTCTGAGCTTAGCCTTAGATCTACTTTTTTGTAACCCTTTTTTTCCTGGCCTTCCCTTTAGTAGTGTATAATACAGAACGATTTTTTCTTTAATGTAGGAGGAGCCTCAGTAGTAGTCTGTCTACCTATGTAAAGGGAATCACTGACCCTGACCTTGCACATTGTAGTGGGTCTTCTACCAGGGAGTTATTGACCATTTGCAAAGAGAATTGTCTACCAGCCTGTTACTGACCCCTCGGTGTCTTAGAGGAACCCAACATATGTAGCAAGATAACAGATGCTAATTGTAGATGGCCATTCTTCCTCTTTCTTCCTGCTTACCATCCCTATCAAACAAACACAGATTATTGCTTCATAATAAGCATAGCTCGAGCCATGTGTGGTGGTGCATGGGTTTAATCCCAGCAATTGGGAGGCAGAAGCAGCAAATCCCTGAGATCAAGGCCGGTCTGGTCTACATGGTGAGTCCCAGGTCTACTACGGCTACAGGGAGAGCCTGACCCAAAAAATAAAATAAAATAATAAATATAATAAGCATGAAATTAATTTACTTTTTGGAGCACTTTTGGAAACCATGAAGGAAGTTGGTTGACCTGTCCTAGGGATAATTATCAAGCTTTGCTTATGATCCTGTCGTAGATGATTATTAATATGCTGCTGGGTGAGAATTCACTCCACTGTTTGAATTTTTTGTTTTTACCCCTCTGTAAAACCAAAGTGACCAGCCAAATATGAAAAATTTTTATTTTATTTAGCTTACTATTTCTATGTTTATACATTAGGAATGCTATTTGTCAATTTTGTTAGTTAAATGAAAATGGATAGCTTGGCAGCCATGACTAACTATCACAGGCTCAGCTGCTTAACAAGAGACATGTGTCTCCATTCCAGAGTGTGAGAGTCTGAGGTGAGGATTCCATCCCAGCACTTTCCAGCTCCCACGAGGCCTCCTACTGTAGGCACGTGGCTGCCTTCTCTTGGAGCTCTCTCATAGGAGAGGCCACTCTGCTGTTTCTTCTCCTATAAGGACACAGATCTGACCACGGGTGCTCTCCTCTCCTGACCTCATCTAAAACTAACTCCCCAGAGACATCCCTACCAGCATCATGTTGTGGTGATATCAGAGGGTTGAGCTTTAGGGGACACAGCTCCATTCCCAGCAACTCTCTGTTCTCTCCTGGCAGAGCCAGCTTGCTCTACCTGCTGACGGTCTTCCTGTGTATCACGAGTGTGTCTGCTGGGAAGCTCTTTGTGACTGAGGTGGAGCGTTTTCTGTGAGTATCACTGCTCAAGGAATAGGCATCAGGAGTTGGTGATCAAATGGGGATCACTCAGATTTGTGCCTAGGATGTGATCTCATGGATTACCAATGGGTTTTTCTTTTTCATCTTTTTATTTGTTTATATTGAAAATATAAATTTTGTGCTTATCATACATCATAGGATTTTGAAGTATGTGTAGAGATTACTAATACTGAGAAGGAGTCATAGCCTTCATGGGAAATCAAGAGCATGTGATACCTGCTACTCAGAGAAACTTTCAAAACTCAGGCTTGATTAGAAGATCCCAGTGCTACAGGGAAAGCATCAGTAAATAGTACCTTTTGCTTTTAGCATATAACAGGCTCATGATGATTCTCCAAAGAAAAAATTTCAGAGGATTAATAGAAATTTTAGTGTAGTAGGTGTAGCAGCAAATGAGATCTGGAGAGGTAAAGTTGACCTAGAATGAGAGCAAGTTTAGCCTCGTGAATGAAGGGTAGAAAGATCAAGAGGGAAGGTTCACAGTAAAGAGCTGCTGGCTTTATCTCATGTGTTTTTCAAAGGTGGAAGAACCTCCTCCTCCATGGTTAGGATGAGGCACTTTCAAAGTTGGAAGGTATTTGTCGGTAAGTACATGCCAACGAAAGAAATTATCAGAGAGTGGAGCTAAGGATGGAGGGTAGTTGGCAGACTGACTGCTTGCTAGGCATACATGAAGCCCTGGGTTAGATCCACAGTGCTACATAAACAAAGGCAATGTGTTTGCCCATTTAAATTTCAAAAACCCCCCCAAAGGGTTTTGGTTGGGGCCCCCCGGAAAGCCCACGTAGGAAGAACATGCCTGAGAAGCACAACACAGGGACACATGGTAGGGTATGAATCCAAATATATAGAGAGAGCTTTATTCAAAGTGAACAGATTTTATAGTCTGTGTGACCTCAGTTCCCTGGGTCCAATCCCAGACATTTGCATCATCACATCCCAATCCATGAGCCTAGCTAGGGAGGTTCCATGACTTTCACTTGTGCCTCTGGGAGGTGCTGGCTGGAAATGCTAGTGCATGCAAACCTAAACTCAAACTGGATTTGCCTCCATCTTCCCCTTTTAATTTTATTGTCTGAGAACCAGGTGAGCCCATGGGAGAGGTTAGCATCAAAAAAGAACCTGGGCTTTGAATATCCAGCACCTAAAACCTGTTTTGAGTGCCAGAAGGGGCAGGGCAGACCTGAGGGTTTTTTTTTATTTTATAGGCTAAGACTGATTAATCTCCAAATAAAAACCAATCACAACTTGAACCAATTATTAAACATAAGCAATGAATGTAATATTCATGCAAAACCAATTTTTAAGTAGCTATGTCCAAATTTGTATAGCCCAGGGTCCCCATAGTCCAATTGGAGAGGCTTGGATGTATAATCATGTTGATTAAATAAGAGTCTAGTCCATATTGCTGTGATCTCATGATTTGTCCACATCTCCTCAGCCCTTACACTCTGACACACACCCCTCTTCTGTGAGTGGTACCTAGGCTTTGGGGGAAGGGACAAGAATGGGTGAGAAGCAAAACAGTCCATTTTTTCTTTGAAGTGACATATCAGACTCTCAGGTGGGTCCAGGGTTTCCTTCCAATGGTTTGGCAGCTCATCCAGGAGCCCATTTTTTAAACTGTACTCATAAAGCATAAATAGTGAGAAGTAAAAGCACTTAAGCAAACATTAATTATTATGATAGGTCAAGTTATGGACACAAGCACAAATGTTTAGATGATATTTTAATCTAAGAACTGTGGCTTTTGTGCCAAGGGATGAAAACAAAATTTTATTGTGGCTTATAATGTCCTTTTAGTCTCTAGAGGGTGCAAGCTTATGGAATCAGCTGCATGCTACTCACCCCCCCTCAAGGATTGGGCTTATAACCAATTTACTTTGGGGACATACACATATTAGGCTGCCACTGACTGCACAAATCTCCAGGCAAGTGAGCTGTAGCTTGATGAGTCTTGCCGGACTTAGGAGACCATTACCATTCAGTGGTCTTGTGGTGTTCTCTGGAACCATGGAGACCAATTAAGTGTTCATTTACAAGGGAAGTCTCTAAACACTCTTTCCTTTTTAAGCTAACACCAAGTCTTCAACAGTAGGGTCTTACCATCACTTTTTTTTTACATGCACCCCAATATTGCAGACAAATAGCCTTTGTTTTGGAGGGCATTTAGGGCCCCCTGGCCAACAGCTCGTTGTTAAAAGTAGCCCATACCTGGTACCATAAGCTTTTATCCATTAATATGTCTCACCTGACCATAAAGCAAAATCTAGAGGTAGGGCAATTGTTCAAAGGGACAGACACAAATGTCCATGTCACTATACCTTTTAGATGCAAATCAACTCCCCTACTGGTATCAAAGTTCTCCTTTACTTTTCTCATTAAAATTTTTAATGGTCTCAAAATTCTGTGGACAGATTTTTGGTCAAGTTTTTCCATTTAAAAAGTTACTGTATTTTAAACTAATGAACTTAAAGCTTGGCCACAGACACATAAAAAATGGCCACAGAAACATTTTTCTTTCCTTTCTGAATGGTCTGATATGCATTGTTATCATTGATCAGTCTTTTACTATTAAATCTTAAATGGCCAATTGAGACAAATCAGTTCTGAGACCGTTTTCCACCACTGATTAAGACTGGGGTGGCAGGTATTAGGGATATTATTCATTTAGCACTTCTGAGCTTTCTGGCAGACTTGGTGACCTTGCCAGCTCCAGCAGCCTTCTTGTCAGACGGCCTTGATGACACCCACAGTCAACTGCTCTCATGTCACGAAACAGCAAATACCCAGAGGGAGGATAAATCAGAGAAGCTTTCAAGACATATAGGCTTGCCTGGAACCATATCAACAATGCTGCATCATCAGATTTCAAGAATTTAGGGCCATCTTCCATGTTTAAGCTTTGAAACATTATGTAATTATACTTGGCCTTGGTACCCCTTTAATTAATTTGGGGGGATAAAGGATATCCCTCCAACAGATCTCATGCCTATTAGTTAAAGGAAGAATCCAAACAAGTCCCATACAGAGCCACTGTTATAATAATTGCCTCTTAACCCAGAGAGATCCCAGCAGGAACACCTATATGTCACCCTGTGTGTTGGTTCCCTACGAAGTGTCCTTTTTTCAGAATTTTCCCATTCTTTTCTTGATGTATAGAGGGCCAATTTTTCTGCTGGTGGCCTCTGGTCCATTTCTCTAGTACAAGGGCATACACTGCTCACAGGCACCCAGGTTGCATGACTCTTCCTGTGGGAACATAGAAGCCAACCCTTTTCCCATAGTTAGTAAAGGATTGGGGTTGTTATTTTTCATTTTAAAATTGAAAAATTGACAAAAATATTTAGTGTAAAGAGTTATCTATTTAACTTTATACCAAAGGGAGCCATATTACCCTCCCCCTTTTGTATTACCACCATGAATAGCAAAGTCTCTCTTTTTAGGCTTTTACATTTTGATCTATAATTTTTAAAAGGCAGTTGTACTACATACCCATAGACAGGAATTAAGCTGTAAATGTCCAATAAGTCCATTTAAACTGTCCTTTATTGGACTGTATACTGTTGGTTCAAGGAAGCAAAAACCCAATCTTTCTTGAGCCAAATTATCTTGTAGGCAAAAGAAATGTCACAGGTAACATTATACAATGTAGAAAAATATAGAGAACATGTGTCCATTTAATTTCAAAGTTGTCACTGGAAATCTAATTCAAATTAGGAGTAAAAAATATTAATAACAATTTATATTCCCAATTAGGTGCAGTATATTATTTTATATAAAAAATTTAACCAATTTTATTTAATGCAGGCATTTTAATTTTTACTAAACCTTTAAATACCATATAATGTGTAGACAAAGATTAACCATTTAAATGAACCGTGACTAGACATGCATCTTGTTTTTAAAACTATATGATTGATTGAATTGCTGGGTGTTGTGCGCGCACGCACTTTAATCTAGCACTGGAGGCAGAGGCAGGTGGTGCTTGTGTAGTTCAAGCCAGCCTGGTCTACAGAGTGAGTTCCAGGACAGCTGGGGCTACAGGAGACCCTGTTTCTTCAAAAAAGACAAAAAAAAAAAAACCCCAGAAAAAACTATATGAACCATGCCTCTAGAAGAAACAAAGCTTATTTATATAATTTTATCCTTTACCAATTATAACAAACCCTTTTAGACATTTATTACTTGTATTGACTGTTTTATATCTCTCTATATATTTTTACTAAAGTACCTCTATGTATAAACATGTAACAGTTATTTTAAACACATTATTTTAAAGTATAAACTTTACAAAGCAGGCTTTAAATGACAATTTTTTTTAAATGACTAATTTTTTCAGATGTTGGAAGATACCTTACCTAGGCTTGGTACAAAACTTTGTTTTAAGTTGTTTTACCTAGTGGTTAAATGTTGTACAGATAAAAAGCATTTTAGGGGGCTGGAGAGATGGCCTAGTGGTTAAGAGCACTGACTGCTCTTGCAAAGGACCCGGGCTCAATCCCCAGCACCCATATGGTGGCTGAAAACTGACTGTAACTCCATTTCCCTCTTCTGACCTCCGTGGCATTGCATGACAAGGGTGCACAAACCTACATGCAGACAGTACATTCATAAAATATAAATAAAATAAAAAAATACATTTGAATATATTTTAGAATTGTATTTGGAATAGAAGTATTATTTTTTAAAACCAACTTATATCCTTAAAGACTAAAAACTCTATTACATTCTAACATTACGAGTACCTGTTGGAATCTTTGTCTCAGGTGTTGAGCGTAACTTGTAGGTTGCAGATTATACCTAGTAAAACCTTTAATTGTTATTACACATTTGTAATTCTACTAGTTACTCTTACTAAAAACAAATTACAGACAAACAACAATAGACCATATGTTTAAAAATTCAATTTTATCTGATAGCGGGCATGTGGCACACTGCTTTTTATCCTAGCACTCGGGAAGCAAGGCAGGCGGATCTTTGCTGAGTTCAAGACCAGCTTGGTCTACAGAGTGAGTCTAGGACATCTGGACATGGACCCTAATAACAGGGATGATCCTTTCCTTGAAAAGACAAAAAAAAATCCAAAATTAATAAGGGGGAAGGAAAGGGAAAATGGAAAAGGAAAAAAAGAAAGAGAATGGGAAAGATGGATAGGAAAAGGACTTGGGAAGGGAAAATGGAAAGAAAAAGGAAATAAAAGGAAAAAATAACGAGACATGTACGTTATGTACCCCACATCCCCATCTCTAAGGCAAGCTGCTTGTAGATATTCACTACTGGGCCCAGCAGAGCAGTCACGGAATTAGACTAGAAGGAGGCAGATTTCAATGGCTTTAATAGAAAATCTCCCAACTGCTTACAGCTCCTTCTCGACACCGGCCTTCCATTGCTATACTAGAAACAAATGAGCTCTGACCTTTGAGCAAGTGACAGAGAGCCACAAATGATTTCTAACAGTTGCAGGTTCAAGCTAGACCACCCAATGGCATGGGCTCTGAACCGGCCACAGGGCCACATGGCAGTAAATACAAGTAGCTAATCCTTCCTGTTACCAAGGCTAAAATGTAAACTGATACAATTAAGAATAGTTAGTTATTCTTGTCTGGAAAAGGAGCTAAAAGCTAACAGGACAGTAAGTACTGTTAGTTATCATTCCTTCTTGTCTCAGGCACATGGTAAGTTTTAGCCTGTAGAACAGAGCAACTCTAAAAGTTAAATGATAGTAAGATTAAATGATAATAAGGTTAAATATTTCCTCCTTGGCTGGCTCTGAAGGGTAATGAGCTACTTTGGTACCAAATCCCATGGCTCTCAGGAAGAAGACAAGTCTGTCAATAAAACCAGAAGGAACAATCGACTTCAGCATCCAGTTCCTTCTCTCCTAATATGTCAGCCTTACTTTCTCAGGCACAACTTTATTTTACTTTGATTCTAGTAAATGTATGATGCTCTATCTTCCTATTCCTCTGTTCCACCCACACCTGATGCTCAGGCCATTTTCTTTCTCTCTGATTCCAATAAACGGTCTTCAAGTTCCCATCTGTGCTTATTTAATTTTTTTTAATAAAATCAAGAATTTAGAAAGGGTACCCTGTACCCCTAGGTATGGTAAACCATATATGCCATATTTATTTATTAACTGGATTTTGAAAAGACTGTAATTATAAATTTACAAGTTATAGTTGTATATTGAAGATGTACAAAGTAATATTTTCATTCATAAACAAATTTGTGAAATAATCATATGGAACTAATTAAGGTGATATTGTCCCTCAGATATTCATCATTTTATGGTGGAGTGTTTTAAATGTATTCTCAGAAACATTGAAATGTCTATTCATATTACAATATTAATACTGGGTTTAATATGCTGTGTGACTTAGCTCAACAGAAAAAATTTTATTCCTCCCATTTAACAGATTTTGTGAGCCCTGCATGTCATTTGGCTCCTCTTTCTCCACACCCAAGCCCCTGGCAATCGCCTCTGGGATTGTTTTCTAGTTGCTTTATCATCCACATATAAGTGAAACATATTGTTTGTATTTCTCTGGATTGTTTTACCACTCTGATATTCTTCAGTTCTATCCAAATTGTCACAAATCACAAAATTTTCATTTTAAAGAGGAGCAGTATTCCACACCACATTTCTTATCATTTATCTGTTGTTTATCACGGACTTCTGAACCTGGTTATTATGAGGAGTGCTACAATGAACACAGGACTGTGGATGCACTTTTGGTAAAATGAATTAAAATATTTGTGTTAAAGACCCACAGGTGGAATCACAGGGTCAGATCATTTCTCCTAATACCTTCTCCTTACTGCTTAGTGCTACCTCAACTCTATGAGGCCCCTGCACCAGAGGACTTGATAGTCCCCATGACTCAAACCCATTTTAGCTACATGGGGAGAAACCAGACAAAGGCAGTGCTGATTCCTCAACATGAGAAAAAAACTGCTGGCCTCCAGAACGTTTCAGATGATGACATGTGACATTTACCTGGGAAAAAACCCATGAGACTCTCATCCATAGATGATGATGAGGCACTATGTTCTAACCAAAAGAACCAACAGCATGCAGGAACTAGTCCACACAAAGGACATTGTCACATGATCGAAATTCATATAAACCACTAGTAGCAGAGTAAATAAAACAATAGAAACTTCAGCTAAGATTAATTCTCCATTTCTCAAAAAGTATCTGAAGAAACAGCTTATGCTCTTCTTTATTTCTCTGAAATTTTCATTAGAACATAATGTTCACAAGAACATTAAGGGCTATGTTCTTGTGACACAATGCCCCATGTCTTTATCCTACAGATCCTGTAATCAATGCTGTGCTGGGATAAAACATGGTACCTACACAGGAAACAGCCCGGTTTGGAAAATATTCAGATCTCAGCCTTCAAGAAAGTTAAAAAGATGACCACTCTGGTATATGGCTGCATCTGGTATATATAATCTTCTCTTGGGAAAGTATATCTGATCCATACAGAAGAAAATTCACATAAGGGAAGACCTGATATTTATGTTTGTTCTTTCTTTCAAAATTAATCAGCACTTTCCAGACATCCAAGTGGACTCATGGGAGCTGGGGAGATGGTGTAGTGAGTAAGCAGCCTGCTGTGCAATCCTGTAACAGAGGCATGCTAGAGATCATGGCTGGCTAGCCTAAGCAAATCATGAGCTTAAGGTTCAGCTGAGAGAGACTGTCCTATAAACAAGGTGGAGAGCTGAACCAATAAAAGACACCTACTCGACTCTGATATATTCCACACACATATAGGTGCACATACACACGTGGACATGCATGTAATCCCTACAAACATGCACATGTACCACACAGACAAATACAGTCAATGTAAGCTTCCTCCATGTTCCTGGGTAGTAAACACGGAGATAGTATATCAAGCGTTTCTGGACACTAGAGGATACTCTGAAGCTATAGACAACAAGCAGGGAGCTCAGTTGCCAGGAAAGAGTGGTTCTCTACACATGAATTACAACAAGAATTCTGACAATTGTGATGTTGCTGAGAACCTATGTTTGCAGCATGACACAGTCATTTAAAACGTCCTATAGAGTGAAGTAACACAGTCCCAGAAAACAAACACAATGGTATCAGCCTCATCTGTGGTATAGTGATAGTGCCAGTTACCCAGTTGTAGAAAGTGTTAATGGTAACCTGAGGAAGAGTGCAAGTACATAGCAGGAAGTGAAATGTATATCAGGAAGGAGCAGAACGCCAAATAAATTCTTTTTTTTTAATGTTAAAAAAAAAAGAAATGCTTATTGCAAGAAGCCATCCATTTGCTTGTAAAGAAATTAAAACATTTACTCTTTGTATATAGAATTCAGTAGCAAAAATTTGATTTTGTTTGTATACTTTGGTTTTTATTACAAGCGAGGAAATTATAATTTTAATAGGAGAAAATAAAAAGGAATTAAAAAGATTTGAAATAGTTTTTGTTAAGTAGATACTTCAATGTTAAAAATGGCTTAATGTATAATAAATTCAGTCTTGTAAATTTTCTTTGTATGGTAAAAAATTCTGTTTGAGCAGTGAAATGACTAATAAATCTATTGCAGCACTATCCCAAATATATAATAAATATTAATCTTCTTAAAGCTAAAATAAAAAAATAAATAAAACTCCTATAATGAAAGGATATCTTTAAAGGCCACCTGGACCTATAACTAGAATAAGCCAGGTCACAAAAAGCTGACATCTATACAGTCAAAAAAAAGTGAATTCTACCCATTACCCTCATCCACATTCAAACAAACCAACAATACCGCTGCAAGCAAAACTGGTCCCAAAGCAACAAGAAGATGAACTTGAAACATTTACCGCCACCAACAACAGGAGAGAAACATATGTATGTCAACATACTCCAGTAATGATTTGGGTACTGCAAAATATAAATAACTGTAATGAAAACAGCAAAGACTGCTCAGTGGGGTAAAAGTCCCTGTGCCGAGCCTGAGGAGCGTGCTCAATCCTCAGAACTCACAGGATAAAAGGAGAGAACTGAGCCCAATGAATTTTCTTTGGCCTCCCCATGCATGCTGTGGGACCTGTATACACACACAGACACACACACACAGACACACACAACACACACACACACACACATGCATGCATAATAAAGATGAACATGAAATATCCACTTTAAATGGGAATGACTTCAGGCATCCATTATAATCAGAGATCCCTGGATTTTATTTTTTCTTTCATTTTTTCTTGGCACATCTTATTTTTTTTTTTTTTTTTTCTGTAGTGTTATAGATGTACTGTCTGCATGAGGTGTGCACCCGTGCCGTGCTGCGCGGAGTTCAGAGAGGGTCTCGATCCCTGGAACTGAGTTCTCCTGGAATTGGAGTTTCAAGACGGTTCTAGCCGCATGTGGGGTGCTGGGATACGAACCCCGGGTCCCGGTAAGAGCGGTCGGCGCTCTTAACCGCGTAGCCATCTCTCCAGCCCGACATCTCTATTTTTAACAAGGAAAAAAAAACACATAAGTTCGGGTGGGTGTGGAGAAATGGGGAGCACTTGTGTGGCTGCGTGGAGTGGAATATAAGGCACGTCCTCAAGTAAGTATAACACTTGGCATCTCACTTGGCATTTCAGTGTTTCTACCTTAAAGAACACACCTCAGAGTTTAAAAATAGACTCACACATTCATGGCACCATTGTTCAAGATGGGCCAAAGGTGGAAGCAAGCCACATTTCCATCAATAGAAGAACGGAGAAGAAAAGTGCAGGATATTCATACAACGGAATATTATTCCGCTTTAAAAATAGAAATTCTCAAACATGTCACACTTTGATGAGCCTAGAGGACACTGCACTAGGGAAGATAGGCCAGTCAAAACAAACAAGAGCCAAACCAAACTTACAACAAAACACAAATACACTGTGACTCCATTAGTCATATGAATATCAAAGACAAGGCCGAATAGTGATGTCAGGAGTTGGAGAGATGAGTGTAGGAAATTGCTTTAATATCTATGGGATTCCATTTAGGAAGATAAAAAAATCTAGTATGGTTAGATTATCGACAGAGTTTCATAACATACTCAATACTACTGCTTATGTACTCAAAATGGTTAAAAGTGTGAAATTTGTGCTTTGTATAGTTTAACACTACATCTACACAAGCACATGAGGAAAAAAGTGAACTCTTCCTCTCAGCTTTAAATGTACCAGGACTTTGTACCTATGATAAAATGAGACATTTACTTTGTTCTTGTTATAAATTCAAATGAATGGATTTACATAAGCTTGAACAAAATAACAGCATTTTCTCAAAATTAAGATCCCAATTTACTTACCTACTCTGGACTTCAGTACATTCACTTTTCAGGACAATGAAAGTGGTACCTAGAACCATAGCCAGTATGACTATGATAATTGCCTTTCAGAAAGGAAAAGGGAAATAAAAAATGAAAGAATTTCCATTAGTGGTAATAAGATTTTACACACCATTCCCTATTGTACGATATATGCATTCATGGGAGGTAGATGCACAGACAGCACAACACCAGCTTGCGACCAGCATGTGGCATGAGTGGTCTTCACCTGCAGCCCACACAACACCAGCTTGGGACAGACCAGGTGAGCCCCACCTGCCCTTGTGCTTTGGACACCCCTCCTCCCGATGGAGGCTTGGTATTACCTGGGACCACGCAACCTTCAGGTCTTCCGGTTCCAGCATGCCATGCGACGTGGGTGGAGTTAGAATGCAGACGTAAGCAGAGCAGGGTGCAACCACTGACAGTGGCGTTGAGGCTGGCAACACGGTACCCAGCATGTGGGCCAAGGTACAACCCCCCACCCCAAACCCCTCCCCAATCTGGTGGAGTGGTGGTGCAGAGGATCTAGTAGGCGCAGTATTAATGATTAATGTTAGTGATTGTGCGAGCCAAACGAGGCATCAGAAAATCCAAAAGAAAAATAAAAACAAAAAAATACAAAAATTCCAGCCAAAGAGCAAAGGAAACAACAAAAAAAGCCAAGACACAAGGAAAAAAANATCTTTCCTCAAGGGACAGGATTGTATACCAATGACATACATTACAGCTGAAATCCTGATTCTATATTGCTTATGTAGAAACAGAAGAAAAATGTTGCCTGAAAGCTATGTAATATTGAATATTTAATATTCTATGTCATATATATGCACAGTTTACTATCCCAGTGAATTGCATGATATTTTACGGATAGTTACCCACATAAGGATTGTTTATCTGGTGATTCATTTTTGTTCCCTGAGAAATTTTGCTCTCTTTAGTAATTGGCAAGGAGAATTATGGCAGCTTTGAGACTACTTTGAGTCTCCCAACATTATAAAATTTAAGGTCTTCCATCCTATATCACTTCAAACATATAAAATTCACATCAGATGTTAAATATAATTTCTCTATAATTTTAGAAGTTTTTCCTAATCTTTACAAATGAGTTTCCTTGAAGATATTTATTTTGTCCTTATGCTATACATTTATTATGTGGATATTCCAGCACAGATGGTATGAAATATATTTCACATACTATTACATTCTTTAGGCATTTAGTTATACTTGTATTGGTTTCAATTTTTCAGATATTTTTGAGGCAACTGTATGTTTTTCCAGGTTTTAAAAATTCCATTGACAAGATGGTAGACTCATCCAGAACACTCTGCACAGTTCTTAATGGATAAATCTGCTGTTAGCTTACCACTAATAAGGCTATGCTATTATAGTGTGACCTAAAATGCCCCACAAGCACATTTTTTATGCTTTCTCCACTGGTTCTGTATCCTATAGTCCTCCCTCTTTTTACTATGGCCCAGCCACACTGACCGTGCTTGGTTTGGTTTTCCAAACCCTCATTTGTTGAAAATAAAAATGATCATAGTTTGAAAAAATATCAGAGTTGATGGAAGATGTTTTAGCATTTTCATTTTGACTTGTTCAGGATTGAGAAGACCTGATCACACTTAATGGTGGACAAGAAACAGCTTCGGAGATAAAAAAATACCCAGATAAAGAACAAAAGGCCTCCCATTTTTATTATTGAACTTCTCTAATTCAGTGCCTGGGTTTCACACAGTAGGAGAATCAGATGAGTCTTCCTTAAGAGAGGAAACATGAGCCTGCTGTAGTGGTGCACACCTGTAATCACAGAACTGAGAGATGAGGAGTTGAAAGTCATCCTTGGCTACATAGCAAGTTCAAAGGCTAACCTAGGGCATGCAAGACCCTATCTCAATGAAACAAAAGATTAATGTCATAGAGTAATGCTTTGATATTGGGAAGAGAATGGTTATCTATTACTGGGAGTTTTCTTCTAAGCTTCTTCATGGCATTGTGAAGAGGACTGGATTCTTCACAGGCTGTGAATAAAAAGCCCCACTTCCTACTTGCGGCTAACCAGGGGATTTCCCTGATATTCTTGAGACATGGGTTGTATGGCAGACTCACAATATGGGAGATGGTTTCTCTAAAAACAACCAAAAACAAGGGAGAGTGGGCACCCAAGACAGGAACAAAAGCCTTTCCTCGTAACCAAAGCTTTAACACACCATCTTATTTCCTCTGCCCAGACTCAAGAAGAATTGGGTGACAGCATGGGCCTTTGGAGGTGAGCAGCACTCAAAGTCAGAGCCATATCCATTCCTGACAGGAGATTCATGTCATCCAAACAAATAATACACGACATTGAGTAGAGCTTTTTGATGGCAGGTAAGGTAACAGAATGACCTTGTCTGAAGCAGTGAAGAAAATCTTCAGAAGAGGTGGTATTTGAATGAAAACTTGAAAATAAGAATAGAAATTCATGCAGGCCAGGAAAATACTGTAGAAGAAGAACAAATGTGCAGGTATTTGTGAACAACTTGAGGTTTCAAGGATTTTAGTGAACTTGACAGGCTGTTAGATAAAGGGAGTTTCTCTTCCATTGTGCCTGAGTTTAGGTTCCATCATCTGCCTGTGCAGAAGTAACCACGAGTGAAATAATGAAAATCCCATCTAAGAAAAATAACCCTGATAATGGGATGCAGAAAGACTGAGCATAGGAAAAGAGAGAGAACAAGTAGCCTAGTGGTTATCCAGTTCTGATACCATAGACAGGGACAAGGGCCCTGACTAAGTCAGTGGCTATGAAACTGGAGAAGTAGGAACATGCACTGCGGATACAGACAAGGACTGAAGAAGAAAAATGGATATTCTTGGCCTACATGACTAAGCAGATGTTACTGGCATGAATTGTAGAAGTGTACGAGAGAACGGATTTCTTTTTAGATATGTTGAGTTTCAAAGACTTTACAGCATATTGCTAGTACAATATGGATAGGCTTGACTCAGATACAGGGAAGAGAAAGGAAGCACAGAGCTTTGGATAGAGACAGGCAGGATTGCATTTAGTCTATGAATATTTATCAAACACTTGCTGTATTCTTGGTAATATCCCAATGTGATATCATGAGCTATACTGAAACACTGATATACAGATTGGATTTTCTGACTTATCAATAAATTCCACTCAACCATTCTCCAAAACACTAACTTCAGAATCAATCTGGCCTTCCAAAATAAGCATAAAAATCAAGGTGGCGGGGCTGGAGAGATGGCTCAGCTGTTAAGAGCACTGACTGCTCTTACAGAGGACCAGGGTTTGATTCCCAGCACCCACATGGTGGCTAAGAACCATCTTTAACTCCAGTTCCAGGGGAATCTGACACCCTCTTCTGACCTCCGCACCATTGCACGGTGCACAAACCTACATGCAGACAGTACACTCATACACATAAACAATAATAAATAAATAAACTTAAAAAAAATCAAGGTGGCTACGAAGATGAAAGAACATGATTGAGCGACACATTCACCAAGCAACTGCATTTTACCATGTTTGAACCACACATATTGTTCTACTTCCCAGTTTACCATTTATTAGTATTTATTTCCTCCTGATTCAATTAGAAGTGCAGCTCATAATTTGGAAGTAATTATACACTTTGTGTGAGTAAGTTTCCTACAAACTCTTAATAAAATGTATTAAAGGACAATAGTGGATGAATCTCTTAAGTACTAACTTGATTACTGGAATTAACGTGGCTAGTTTCATTTAGCACATAATGCTTATGCAGCTTAGACCAGTTTGCAATTCATAGCTTAGTTAATTAAAGTTTGTAGTTACTTGTTTAAGCTGTAATTGCACAGTGCCATGATTGAGGGACTTTGAAAATGTGTTATTTACTCCAGTGGTGTTGACTTTTTAATGTTGTGTATGTTTTAACAGTGCAATATTTAAGACATTTTCACTGTGTAAATCTGCTCTGGAAAAAAAAAAAAGATATGAGTAAGAAACCAACAGCCTGTGATGTTTGAAGGACTAGGGAACCTCACAGGGCAAAAACTCCAAAAGTGATAACCCATTCTTGCCACAGGGCTTTTTATTTGCTATCTCCTGGTGTGTGGTAGGGGTATTAGTGCCACATTATAAAGTACCTACATTTAAGCTGTTTGTACATTTGCATGTATATATTTTAGGAAGCTTCTACAGTAGTAGGTTTCTATATGACTTTTTCAAAAGTCCTTACGTGTTAGTTTTCCATCCCCATATTCCATCCTCTACACTGCCCTCCCACTGACAACCCCGGTTAACCTTTCCTGTTCCATTATGCCTTTATACCACCATGTTCTATCTTTCCTCCCTTGAAAGCCATCCCCCAAATCCTTTCCTAATTTCCTGATCTCTATGGGTATTCCAAATGAAACAGATATCTAAAGAATCTAAACTAATGTCTACAAATGAGAGAAAATAAGCAACATTTGTTTTTCTGGGTCTGGATTACCTCACTCAGAATGATTGTTTCCAGATCCATCTATTTACCAGCAAACTTCATAATTTCATCTTTTCTTTTTTTTAATAGAATATAATTTTTTGGCCTTTTTGAGACAGTGTCTCCCTGTAGCCCCAGATGGCCTGGAACTCACTCTGTGTACCAGGCTGGCCTTGAATTCACAGAGATCCACCTGCCTCTGCCTGCCAAGTGCTAGGATCAAAAGGGTATGCCACCATGCCTGGCTAAATAGAATACTTTTTGTTAAAGTTCTGTGCATTTCATACATTTCTTAATAAATTCTAGACCCATCTCCCTTCCTTACCTCCCACCCTTCCAGAGTTCATGCATTCTGCCATTCATGTCTTGCATATTTTTCTCAGTCTTTTTAAAAATTTTTCCATGTAGAAGTTTACTGTTTTGGGCAGAAGTTTACTGTTTCATTCAGTTCTTTGACCCAATTTTGTTGTTGCTGTTGTTGTTCCTTCCAAATCTGTATCGCTCCAAAATATGCATATATACACATGTCACGCATATACCAAAATTATGACATCTGAAAATAAGCTGTAGGTTAATTCCAAAACATGTTTAGTGATTCACATTTCAATACTAGAGTTGTATGCTGGCAATGCAGCAATATTATTTTACATTCCTACATTACATAGCAAGTCGATGAGTAACATGAGGTATTTTATTTTCTAAAGAACAAAGAAATAAAAAGAAATTATTCAGTTTGCCTTATAATGAAATATTTTGTGCTAGCACCCATAAATGAGGGACACCATACATTGTTTTTTTTTTTTTTTCAGGACTGAGTTACTTCACTTTGCATAATAGCTTCTAGTTCCATACATTTACCTACAAAATTCATGATGTCATCTTTTTTTCCCACTACATAGAACTCCATTATGTAGATGTAACATATTTTCTCTATCCACTGGTCAGTTGAGGGGGATTTGGGTTGGTTCCAGCTCTTCACTATTGTGAAGAGAGCTGCAATAAACATGGCTGTGCACGTATCTCTACGTTAAGATGAGTCTTGTAGGTATATACCCATGAGTGGTATGACTAGGTCAGGTGGTAGGCTCATTTTTAGTCATTTAAGAGTTCTCCACACAACTTTCCATAGGGGTTCCATGAGTTTGCATTCCCACCAGCAGTGGAAGAGTGTTCCCCTTTCCCCACAACCTCTCCAGCATTTGGTACCATTTGTTTTCTTGATCATGGCTAGTCTTACTGGAGTAACATGAAATCTTAAGTTGGTTTTAATTTGCATTTCCTTAACTATTAGAGGTGCTGAACACTTTTTATATGTTTCTCAGCCATCTTTACTTCTTTATTTGTGAAGTCTCTGTTCAGCTCTTGACTCCATCTTTTGTGTGGGTCATTTGTTTTCTTGCTCCTTTGTTTTTTGAGTAGTTTATATGCTCTAGATGTTAATGCTCTATCAGATGTATCACTGGTGAAGGTTTCCTCCCACTCTGTGGGATTTTTCGTCACTTCCTTGATTTTGATTGCTTTTCTGCTTCACATGGCCAGAAGCTCTTTGGTTTAATAAGCTCCTATTTGTTTATTTTTCTTAATAGCTAAGTAATAAACCATTGTGTAAATATACCACACTTTCATTTTCCATTTATCAGTTGATGGGAATCTCAGGTTCCATTGTTGGACTACCTGGGCTATATCATGGAGGCTAGTACAGAGGTATCAAGACAGGACCCACACTTACTAGACTTCATTTGGGGGACATCGAGAGGGAAAGGACCCCAACTGTGGAGCAAAAGTGCAGGGAGGTTGTTGGTTGTTTGGATTGCCAAGGAGGAACTTCAAGACACTTCCTTAAGGACAACATTGACATCTTTTAAGGAAAAAAAATGTCCTGCAATTCAAGTGATATGTGTGTGTAGTATACATATATGATATATATAATATATATATATATATGAAAACTCTACATATATTACTATTATATATTATATGTAATGTGTGTGTGTAGTATACAGTAGCAATACAAGTTGGAAAGAACAAACAAAAGAGCTGAAACAAACTCTGGAAAGGACTCGGAAAAAGTTTGCAGGGCATGTATGGCAGAGGGCAGGACTCAGGGTGGGGTGGGGGCATGGCAAGGGGAGTGTGACTCTAGATTCGATTGAGAAATGATGTATGAACTTATGGATGGAGAAAGTTTAGTAAGGGCGATAGAAAAAAGAAAGTTTACAAAAAAGGTAGTCACGAGGAAGTGGCCTGTATCTCCGAGTGCTAAGCATCTGTGAGATAGGTTTCTATGGTAATACCAGGTGCTGGCTGACACCTAGAGACAGAGTGATGGATTCCCTGGAGCTTGCTGGTCACACAGCCTGGCTGAATCAGTGAGCACCAGATTCAGTGAGAGACGATCTGTTCTAAACGAAAACTAGCGGTTGCCGTTGATGACTGACTAAAGACACCTCAATATTGACCTCGTGGCCTCCTTACTGCCATGATGATTATGCATATTATCACACACTAAGCACACCAAAATTACTGCATATATCTAACCAATTCAAGGCAGTCTATCCATTTTACCCATGAAGTTTGAACCAAGATGAATGGGTAAGTCCTTGAGATATCCCAGGATAGGGAATGCAACCCAAAAGAGACTGAGTAAGAGCAAGACTCCCTAAAAGAAACGCCAAGGTGTGCTAAGCAGACAGAGCTACAGAAGCTAAGAATAGAGGAGACCACAGCAAGGCATGTGAATGGAAGCCTCAGGCAAGGCTCAGGAGTCCCCACTTGGAGGGACCTGGAACATGAAGAGTTGGAAATCACTACACAATGGTTTTCATCTGAAACAGCAGAGGACTAGGACAGGATGTTGCTTTTACGTCACAATGAATTAACTGGGTTTCTTAAGTAAGTAATGTGAAGGACATGAAGGGAACTGTTTAAAATGTTAGCTGAGATAGCAGAGATCAGAGAGGCAGCTGCAAAGCTTCGTAGCCAGGCTCGAGGTCCAGTTTGTGGGCCAAAGGAGCAACCTGGGCCAACCCAACTCAGCGGCTTACTAGTGGCTGTGGATTGGAATGCAACCAATAACGCTTCTGGTGCTGTGTTGGGACAATCCAGCACGGTGACGGTCAGTGATTGCAGGATGATAAGCCAAACTGAGGAAGAAACCAGCAGGAAGCAAAGTGGTGACAACTGTCCTCCATTATTTACATTTGAGGTTAGCACCAAGAATCGCAAACAAACGAACAACAATACAAATCCACATGCAAAGACACAACAGAAAACAAACATATTGGAAAGAAGTTGCATAATAAATCCCCACCCAATGCTAAACCTATGTCCTGCTAGAAGATCCCAACAATGGATCTGCCCTGGAAAAAAACCAGCACCGACCTTAGAACATTATTGACCATATTCAAATACATCAAAGAAAAATCAAGACAAATCAGAGAGGCTAAGGGGCAGAGAGAATGAAAACTCAGAGAGGGATATCTAGAAGAAAAAATGATAAACGTCCAAGAAAGAAACTAGAGGGAAAGATTGACAAACTCTGGATGAACTGAGCGAAGAGAAATTCCAAATCTGAAAAGAATGTAGAGGAAGAGGAGACACAACAACTGTTGATAAAGAATATAGAGGGAGAGAATTGACAAACTCCAGAAAGGAAGTGGAAACACTTGAAAAGATCTCAGGCTGAAAGAAAAAAGGCGTGCTATACAAGGAAGAGAATTAAAAAGTCCAAAAGTGTTTTCCCCAGTATGAGTTCGTTCATGTTTTTAATTAACTTGAGACAACTGAATGCTTTACCACATTGTTTACACATGTAAGGCTTTTCCTGATTATGAGTTCTTTCATGTATTTGAAGAGAAGTGGAAGAACTAAACCATTTACTACATTGTTTACATTCATAGGGCTTCTCTCCAGCATGAAGATATTTGATGTCTTCTAAATACACACATTGTTTGCATTCATAGGGCTTCTCGCCAGTATGAGTTCATTCATGCTTTCGAAAGGAACTGGAACAACTGAATGATTTCACACACTTGTTGCATTCATAGGGTTTGCTGGCAGTATCGGGTTTCTTTCATGCTTTCGAACCGCTGGAACTGGAACAACTGATATGTTTTACCACATTGTATTATATTCATAGGGCTTTTCTCCAATGTTGACTTCTTTCATGAATTTGAAGATAACTGGGACAACATGAACGAACTCATACTGGGGAAAAACCCTACCCATGTAAACAATGTGGTAAATGGTTTAGTGCTTCCAGCTCTCTTCACTCCATGATAGAATTCATACTGGAGAAAACTCCTATAAATGTAAACAGTGTGCGCTAGAGACATTCAGTTCATCTACTTCCATTAGGAAACATGAACAGAACTCATACTGGGCGGAGAAACCCTGTGAATATAATATGGGAAAACCTTCACTTCTTCCAACTGAAATTTGATTACTAGATAGAAGCCTTATGAATGTAGATAAATTCTGGCAAAAACTTAATTTCTCTCATAGGTTTTTGAACATATAAAGCACACTGGAAATGGACCTTTAAATGTAAGGTATGTAGAAAAGCCTTTCATAATCCCAATATATTTGCAACACATCAAATAACTCACATGGAAGAGAAGTGATATGAATGTAAACAGTGGTAAATCCTTCACTTCTTCCAGGTAGCCTCAAAACTGTGAAAGAACTCATACCGGAGAGCAGACCTATTAATAAAAGCAGTGAAAAATAAAATAAAATAAAAATAAAAGTAGTGGAAAATTGCAAAATAAAATAAATAAATAAATAAATAAATTTAAAAAAGCTCCAAAAGGAAGAATACTGAAGAGAATCACAGGCATTGAAATGACAAAAACGGAACAACTTGAACATTCATCCAGATCAGCATGAAAGGATGGGAAAAAGCCTCAGAAGCAGAATGGATGAAAAAAAAAAAAAAAAAAAGGATATCAGACATACAGGATAACACAGTGCAGCTAGAATCCTCAAGTAAAGATTATGAAAAATTTAAAACACAAGAGTGGAACAACCAGGAAATGTGGGACACTATGAAAAGACCGAACTTCCCAATTATAAGGATGAAGGAAGAAGAATCCCAAAACAATGGTATTGATCAGATCTTCAACTAGATAATAGAAGAAAATTTCCCCAAAGTGAAAAAAGACAAACCCATACAAATATAAGAAGCACACAGAACACCAAATAGATAAGACCAGAAAAGAAATTCCCCACCCCATATCATAGTTAAAATGCTAGATGCTCAAAACAAAGACAAAATATTAATACTGAAAGTCACAAAAGAAAAACAAGTTACATATAAGGGAAAAACCCATCAGAATCACAGCTGACTTCTCATTGCAAATGATGAAAGCAAGAAGAATATGGACCAAAATATTCCCAGTGCTAAATGACATTAGATGCCAACCCAAGTTACTATACCCAGCAGAAAAGTCAATTAAAGTTGAAGGAAAAAGAAAAATTTTTCATGACATAAATAAAATGAAAGAGTGCATGTCAAAAAACCAACAATTCAGAAAATACTCAAAGCAATTCAAAGAACAGAGGAAAAAAGCAACTACCCCCAAGTGACTAAAGAGAGAAATTAATAAAAGCATAAGAGAGTAAATAAACTCCTAGATCAAGAATGCAAACAAAAAATAAGTTGAAAGTAAACAACACACATCTCTCAATAATAACCTTAAATATTAATTGTCTAAACTCCCCAATCAAAAAATATAGACTGGGAGAATGGATTAGGACACAGAATCCATCTATATGCTGTCTACAAGAAACCCATCTCACTCTCAATGACAGATACCACCTTAGAGTGAAAGGACAGAAAAATAATATTCCAAGCAAACTGGACCAACAAGAAAGCAGGAGTTGCTATTCCATATCAGACAAAATAGACCTCAGAGTAAAATTAATCAGAAGAGACAAAGAGGGCCATTATATCCTTATCAACAGAACAATTATCCAAGAAGATTTCACAATCTTAAATGTTTATGTACCAAATTCTGGTGCACCAAACTTTATAAACAAAAATCCTTCAGGACCTCAAGACACAGAAAAATCCCAGCACACTAATGGGGGATTCCAATAACCCATTGAGTCCCTTGGATAGGTCAACTGGACAAAAAATAAACAGAGAGACATCGGAACTGAACAATACAATACACCAAATGGACCTCACAGACATCTACAAAATATCCCACCCAAACACCAGAGTATATTCTTCCTACTCAGCACCCCAGGGAACATTCTCCAAAATTGACCACATACTGGGACACAAAAGAAACCTCAACAAATTCAAAAGCATTGAAATTATTTCACGCATTCTATCAGACCACAGTGCATTAAAGCTCAATATGATCACCAGGATAAGCCCAACTCCCGACAAGAACACATGGAAACTAAACAACACAATCATGAATAATGATTGTATCAGGGAACAAATAAAGAACAAAATAAGGCCAGGCGTGGTGCATGCCTTTAATCCTAGCACTTGGGAGGCAGGTAGATCTCTGTGAGTTCAAGGCCAGCCTGGTCTACAGAGTGAGTTCCAGGACAGCCAGAGCTACGGGGAGACCCTGTCTCAAAAAGATCAAAAAAAAAAAAGAACAAAATAAAAGCATTCGTGGAACTAAATGAACGAGACAACACAATACAACAAAACCTGTGGAAAACATTAAAAGCAGTCCTCAAAGGGAAATGTTAGCCCTAAATGTGGGGGTGTCCCATTGGTTTAGAATGCTGCCCATCTTAAATAATTTTCCCACATCTCACCTTTAAATTTTATTTTTTTATTTTTTCCGAGAGGCAGGGGAGCCCATGGGTGAGACTAACAACACAATGCAACCTGAGTTTTGAATAACAAGCTGCTCAAGCCGGTTTTGAGTGCCAGGCAGTGGGGGGCAGGTCAGACCTGAAACTTTGTTTTCACCCTAAGGCCAATTAATATCCAAACACCCAACCATGAAGTGAACCAATTGTCAAACATAAGCAATGAATGTAAGAAACATTCATATAAAGCCAATTAGCAAGAATCTATATCCAAATTTTAAACAACCCAAGGTTCCCATAGTCCAATTGGAGAAGAAGCTTGTATGCACAAGCATGTTGATCAAATAAGAGTCCAGTCTATATTGCTGTAGTCTTGCAATTCACCCCAATCTCCGCAGCCCTTACATTCTATCTTGCCTTCTCTTCTGCAGGTTGTTCCCTAGGCTTTGGGAAAGGGGCACAAGTGGGTGAGAAGCAAAACAGTCTACTTTGTCTGGAGATGTCATTTTGAACTCTTATCTGTTCAGGTTGTTTCCCTTCATGGGTTGACAGTTTATACAGGGGTACCTTTTTAATCCTACTAACAAAGGGCAAGCAATTAGATGCATAGGCATTTAAACAGTACTAATTATTATGGCAAGCTAAGCTGTGATATAGATGTTTGGATGGTATGCTAATCCATGAACTATGGCTTTTCTGTAAAGGGTGATGAGTTCTTATTGTGTCTTATAATATCTCCTAACCACTTGAGGACATAAGCTTATGGCATCAGCCATGAATTATTCCTCCAAGGAGAGAGGTCATTGCCAATTAGATTTGGGATATACAGACACATGGCTGCCACTGGCTGCACAATATCTCCAGGCAGTTGAGGTGTAGCTGATAGTGATGGAGGAGTCTTACTTGACTCAAGGACACCAATATTTTGCTTCATTGCTTTAGTGGCCTTTTGTAACATTCTTGGGCATTACAGAGGCCAACTGTACACTTGCAAGTGTGGACTCAATACATCTTTCCCATGCTTACAACAGGTCTTCAGTGGCAGGGCTTCAGCAGCAGGGCTTAACCAACACTCTCCTTGCAGGTATCCCAGTTTATAGGCAAAAGGCCTTTATCCTTTGGGGCTTAGATCCCCTAGTCAACATCTGCTTGGCAGAATAATCCATTGCTGATATCAGAGCTCTCCTGTATTAATATATTTTGCTTAATTACACAGCTTATAAAGACTTTACTAATATATTTGGCTCTGAATAGAGAATTAGCCTTCCACAGTTCCTATGTCTATCAGTCAATTAAAGAACATAATTATACCTTTATAAGAAATTACCAGCAGGCAGTGCCAGGTGCCTTTGTGTATTGGTGTGGACAGGCTCCTGAAGCACAGGAGCCCAGAAGTCGCTCCAGACAGGTAGATTTTAGGGTAGATTGACTCCTGGGCTCCTGGAAAAGGATCTCAACTCTAAACACTTGTAGGGGTGGCTGTCTGGGGGAAGCTGCCCTTCGCCTTTGCAGCCAGTGCCAGGGGCCTTTGTGTCTTTGTGCAGTTAGGCTCCTGAAGCACAGGAGCCTGGAAGTCACTCCAGACAGGTACCGGGCTGGCAGGTTAAGTCAGGCATATGCCCCACCCCAACCCACCAACTGGAATTGATGAGAGAGTATCCAAGTGTACATTTTTGTAGAAACTTCAAACAGGAAGGGAAGAGTGACTTAGACTTACATTATCCAAATATCAACAAAATTGAAAGCCTGAAACCTAGACAAGTCAATACTCCATAAACAAGGAGGAGAAAAGGAAAAAAAAAGCATCAGAAGGAGGCAAGCAAAACCAGCTGCTAACATAGTGAAAAGACATTTGTGATTTGAATCACAAAAGGGAAACCCACATGCCAGGGACACAACAAAGGGACAACATAGGAAAGGTGCAGGATAATTTTGCACCAGGCTCTACCAAACCTGTAGGAGATAGCTACAATGGGATACCCCTGGAGGTGACCCAAGGAACAGATCTTAGAGGAATAATTGCAGACCTATGCAGAGAAATTAAAGAAAATAAAGAAGAATTCAGAGAACTAAAGAGAGAGAATGAAAAACTCAAAAAGGACCTATAGGGATACAATGACAAACTTCAGAAAGAACTAAAGGAACAGATTGACAAACTCCAGAAAGAACTAGAGGGAGAAAAAAATAAAGAATATAGAGAACTAAAGAGAGAGAATGAAAAACTCAAAAAGGACCTAGAGGGATACAATGACAAACTTCAGAAAGAACTAAAGGAACAGACCAACAAACTCCAGAAAGAACTAGAGGGAGAAAAAAACAAACTCCGAAAGGAAGTAGAAACACTGAAAAAGGAAGCCAACCAACGAAGTAAGGAGCACCAAGAAGAGATTGAGAAGCACCAAGAAGAGATTGAGGAGCTCAAAAAGGAAATGGAAGTACTAAAAAAAACACAGGATGAAATGAAAAAGGAATTAGAACACACATTCAATCAAGAAGAAAGGAAAGGAAAAAGCCTCAGAAGTAGAATGGAGGAAGCAGAACAAAGAATATCAGATCTGGAAGATAACACAGAGCAATTAAAAAGCTCAAATAAAGACTATGAAAAATTTAAAAATACACAAACGTGGAACAACCAGGAAATATGGGACACTATGAAAAGGTCAAACGTCCGTATCATAGGAATAGAGGAAGGAGAAGAATCTCAAGAGAATAGTATTGATCAGATCTTCAACAGAATAATAGATGAAAACTTCCCCAAACTAAAAATAGACAAACCCATACAAATACAAGAAGCACATAGGACCCCAAACAGACAAGATCAGAAAAGAAACACCCCACGCCATATTATAGTTAAAATGCTAGATGCCCAAAATAAAGACAAAATTCTGAGGGCTACAAAAGAAAAACAAGTCACATACAAAGGGAAACCCATCAGAATTACAACTGACTTCTCGCCTCAAACCATGAAAGCAAGAAGAACATGGAGCAAAGCATTCCCAGTGTTAAGGGACTACGGATGCCAACCCAGAATACTTTACCCAGCAAAAATGTCGACTATACTTGAAGGAGAGAGAAAAATCTTCCATGACATAAACAAGATGATGGAATACATGTCTGGAAAACCAACTCTTCATAAAATACTTGAAGCAATTCAAAGGGCAGAAGAGAGGAGCAACAATCCTCAAACACCTAGGAAAAGAAACTAATAAAAACATAACCATAGGAGCAAAATCAGAGGCTAGAAGTCCAAATGGATAATAAAGTGAAAGGAAGCAACATCCATCTTTCAATTATAACCTTAAATATTAATGGGCTAAACTCCCCAATCAAAAGGCATAGACTGGGAGAATGGATTAGGAAACAAAACCCATCTATATGCTGTCTACAAGAAACCCATCTCAATTTCAATGATAGGCACCAACTTAAGGTGAAGGGATGGAAGAAAGTATTCCAAGCAAATGGTACCAAAAAGAAAGCAGGTGTGGCTATTCTAATATCAGACAAAATAGACTTCAAAGCAAAAGAAATCAAAAGAGACAAAGAGGGCCACTACATCTTTATTAAAGGAACAATTGACGATGAAGATTTCACAATTATAAATATATATGCACCAAACACCGGTGCACCAAACTTTATAAAGACAATTCTTCAGGATCTCAAGGCACAGATTAACCCCAGCACACTAATACTAGGGGACTTCAATACCCCATTAAGTCCCCTAGACAGGTCAACAGGACAAAGGATAAACAGAGAGACATCCGAACTAAATGACACAATACACCAAATGGACCTCACAGACATCTATCGAATATTTCACCCAAACACCAGAGAATACACTTTCTACTCAGCACCTCATGGAACATTCTCCAAAATAGACCATATACTGGGACACAGGGAAAAACTCAACAAATATAAAAAGATTGAAATAATCTCATGCATTCTATCAGACCACAGTGCAATAAAACTCAATATCAACACCAGAATAAACCCTACATCCTACAGGAACACATGGAGACTAAACAACACTCTCCTGAATAATGAGTGGGTCAAGGAAGAAATAAAGAAAGAAATAAAAACATTCCTGGAACTGAATGACAATGATAAAACAACACAGCAAAATCTATGGGACACTTTAAAAGCAGTCCTAAGAGGGAAGTTTATAGCTCTAAGTGCCTACATTAAAAAAACAGAAAGAACACAAGTGAATGACCTAACACTGCAGCTAAAAATACTTGAGAAACAACAACAAATGAACCCTAAACGGAGCAGACAAGAAGAAATAACAAAAATCAGAGCAGAGATCAATGAAATAGAAACAAAGAAAACCATACAAAAAATCAATGAATCCAAAAGCTGGTTCTTTGAGAGAATAAACAAGATAGACAGACCTCTAGCCCAGTTAACCAAAAGAAAGAGGGAACAACTCCAAATCAACAGAATCAGTGATGAAAGGGGAAACATCACAACAGACAATGAAAAAATCCAGACAATCATACGGGACTACTTCAAAAACTTATACTCTACTAAGTTTGAAAACCTAGAAGAAATGGATGAATATCTGAAATCCTGGGAATCACCAAAGCTCAACCAAGAAGAGATTGACAGCCTAAACAGACCAATAGTACAGGAAGAAATCGAAGATGTAATAAGTAGCCTCCCAACCAAAAAATGCCCAGGCCCGGATGGTTTCACGGCAGAATTTTATAAAATATTTCGAAAAGACATACAACCATTACTACTTAAATTGTTTAGAAGGATACAAACGGAGGGACTTCTCCCAGAATCCTTCTATGAGGCCAGCATTACGCTACTACCAAAACCAGGGAAAGATACAACCAAAAAGGAGAACTATAGACCCATCTCCCTAATGAACACAGATGCCAAAATTCTAAACAGGATTCTGGCAAATCGCATACAGACTCACATCAAGAAAATCATCCACCATGACCAAGTTGGATTCATACCAGAGATGCAGGGATGGTTCAACATACGAAAATCAATAAACATCATCAAACATATCAATGGACTGAAGGACAAAAACCACACCATCATCTCAATTGATGCGGAGAAAGCCTTTGACAAAATCCAGCATCCTTTCATGTTTAAAGTCCTGGAGGGAATTGGCCTAGAGGGATCATTCCTCAATGTAATCAAAGCCATATACAGGAAACCCACAGCCAATATCATCCTAAATGGGGAAATGACAGAAGCATTCCCCTTGAAGGTAGGAACTCGGCAAGGCTGCCCCCTGTCACCACTCCTCTTCAATATAGTGCTGGAAACCCTTGCAAGGGCAATAAGGCAAGAAAAGGAAATTAAAGGAGTTCTAATTGGAAAAGAGGAAATCAAGCTATCCCTTTTTGCTGATGATATGATTGTCTACCTAAGGGATGCTAAGAACTCCACCAGAAAACTCCTAGAAATGATTAAGAGCTTTGGTAAAGTGGCAGGATACAAAATAAATCTAGAAAAATCAGTAGCCTTTCTTTACACCAACAACAAGCAACTGAAGAAGGACTACAAGGAGACCTTCCCACTCACAATAGCCTCAAAAACAATAAAATACCTAGGAACAAACCTAACCAAAGACACCAAGGATCTCTACAACAAAAATTTTAAACCCCTGAAAAAGGAAATTGAGGAAGACATCAGAAGATGGACAAACCTCCCATGCTCATGGATTGGGAAAATAAATATAGTAAAAATGTCCATCCTACCCAAACTAGTGTACAGATTTAATGCAATCCCAATCAAAATCCCCAAGAGTTTCTTCACAGGCTTGGAAAAAAAAATCCTCAATTTCATTTGGAAAAACAAAAGACCCCGAATAGCCAAAGCAATCCTGAGTGAAAAGAGCAATACAGGGGGGATCGCTATACCAGACATCAAACTATACTACAGGGCTATAGTCATAAAAACAGCTTGGTACTGGCACAAAAACAGACCAGTTGACCAATGGAATAAAACTGAAGATCCAAACCTGAGCTCATACAATTTCAGCCACCTCATATTTGACAAGGGGGCCAAGAAGACACAATGGAAGAAAGACAGCATGTTCAGTAAATGGTGTTGGCAAAACTGGATCACCACCTGTAGAAGAATGAAATTAAACTCCTACCTCTCGCCCTGTACAAATTCAATTCCAGATGGATCAAAGACTTCAACGTGAAACCCAAAACTCTGGAGGTGATAGAAGAAAAACTTGGCAGCAGACCACAAGTCATAGGCATAGAAAAATACTTCCTAAATCAGATAGCAGCTGCACAAAAAATAAGATCAACAATTGACAAATGGGACCTCATTAAACTCAAAAGCTTCTGTACATCAACAGAAACAATGAAGGAAGTGAAGAGAAAACCCACAGAGTGGGAGGAAAAATTCACTGCAGATATATCTGACAAAGCATTAGTTTCCAGAGTATACAAGCTGTTCAAAAAAACAAAGAAGAAAGAAAACAAATGAATCACTCAAAAGATGGAGCAAAGAAAGGAACAGAGACTTCACAGAGGAGTAATTAGAGATGGCTGAGAAACATCTTAAAAACTGTTCAACATCACTAACAATTAGGGAAATGCAAATTAAGACCACTCTAAGATATCATCTCACTCTGATAAGACTGGCCAGGATCAAGAAAACAAACGGTATCAAGTGCTGGAGAGGTTCTGGGGAAAGGGGAACACTCATCCATTGCTGGTGGAAATGTAAACTTGTACAGCCACTATGAAAAGCAGTTTGGAGTACCTTTGGAAAACTCAAAATGAGCTTGCCATTTGACCCACTCATACCACTCCTGGGTATATTACCATAAGACTCATCTTACTGGAGAAATACATGCACAGCTATATTTATTACGGCTCTGTTCACAATAGCAAGAAGCTGGAACCAACCCAAATGCCCCTCAACGGACAAGTGGATCGGAAAATGTGGTACATGTACACAATGGAGTTCTATGCGGCAGTAAAAAAAAGTCAACATCAGGGCTGGAGATATGGCCTAGCGGTTAAGAGCACAGACTGCTCTTGCAGAGGACAGGGGTTCGATCCCTAGCACCCACATGGTGGCTGAGAACCGTCTGTAACTCCAATTCCAGGAGAACTCCAGTTCCAGGGAAACCTGAGACACTCTTCTGACCTCTGCAGCATTGCACGACACGGTGCACAAACCTACATGCAGGCAGTACACTAATACACATACAAAAATAAATTAAAAATTAAAAAAAGTCAACATCATGAACTTTGGAGGTAAATGGATGGAGAAGATATTATATTAAGTGAAGTAACACGGTCCCAGAAAAACAATGAATGGTATCCCTCATCTGTGGATGCTAGCGCCCAATAACCCAGTTGTAAATATTTCTTGTGGAGAGGGATGCATATTAAAAGAACAACAACAGAAGGACTGCATCAGAAAACTTACTGAAATGGTGAATCGGGAGGGGTGGGAGGGACGGGAGAGGGACACGGGTCTATATTCGATTGATGTATATTTGATTGACATGAGTTCAACAAGTATCCAATTTTGCCTAGACTCTGTCTACAGGTTACATGGTGTTTTAGGACTTAGTAAAAGTAAATATGTGTATATTAAACAACATTGGTTTAAAGGTTTTGATAAAAATGGAAATGCATCTGAATTAATTGGAAATATAAATTGCTGTTGTCCATATTTGTTTTACTTAAAATCTGTATGACAATAATTTTGGGATTGGCACATACAAATGTTCTCTATAATTTTTCTGTTGTACAGTATCATCTTGTAGCATTCTCTTTTACCTGTAGGATGATTTAACTTAAGGAATTAAGTCTGCTTCCCAGGTTAATGACATATAGTCACCCAAAACAGTTTAAGTGAATTTGATGAAATCTGTGCCTTGATTCCTGCCCATGGGTATGTGTACAACAGGTGTCTTTTTGAGACTCATGGGTCAAAGAGTGGGGACCTGAAGTGAAAAGGGGGGATACAGATTTATATGAAAGCTTTTTGTCAAAAACTTTGCAATTTAAATCTTAAGACTAACTGCCAGAAAAGATTTGTATGTTCCCATAGGTTAAAATGTCACCAACTTGAGGGACTGGAGAGATAGCCTAGCGGTTAAGAGCACCCACTGCTCTTGAAGAGGACTGGGGTTTCATCCCCAGCACCCACATGGTAGCTAAGAACCGTCTATAACTCCAATTCCAGGAGAACTCCAGTTCCAGGGGAATCCGAGACCCTCTTCTGACCTCCACGGCATTGCACAACACACGTGCACAGACCTACATGCAGACAGTACATTCATACATATACAAAAATAAATTTTTTTAAAAAATGGGGCTGGAGAGAAAGCCTAGCAGTGAGGAGCACCGACTGCTCTTGCAGAGGACCCGAGTTCGATCCCCAGCACCCACATGGTGGCTAAGAACCATCTGTAACTCCAATTCCAGGAGAACTCCAGTTCCAGGGGAATCCGAGACCCTCTTCTGAACTTCACAGCATTGCAAGACATGGGTGCACAGACATACATGTAGACAGTACATTCATACACATACACAAATGAATAAAATTGAAAACAAATAAAAAAAAATAAAACCTGTTTAAAAAAAATGTCACCAACTTAATGGCTGAAAAAGAAAAGATGCAGCTTTGCATTGTGTAGGATGTACCAGGAAGTGCCAGCAGAGAGGTTGGCCAGTATGAACATTGAAAGGAAGAAAAGCCTCAGACTGCTACAGGTATCAAACCCCTCTGTGGATCCTACTTGTAACTACTGTTTATAATAAGTCCTAATGAAATTTACCTTCTTGGTGCCAAGAAGTTTTAATACAAAACATTTTTACCTCCCCTTCATAGAACAAGGAGGAATATGATGATGATGATGATGAGGTCATTCTCTAACTGTAAATTGGAGCCAACCGTTATGGAGGTAATCTCTTATAAAACCAGTAAAACTGCCTTCTTTAATTGACTGATAGACATAGGAACTGTGAAAAGTATTATTCTCTATTCAGAACCAAATATAATACTGAAGTCTCCTTAAGCTGTGTATTTAAGCAAAATATATTAATACAGGAGAGCTCTGATATCAGCAATGGATTATTCTACCAAGGAGATGTTGGCTAGGGGATCCAAGACCCCCCCCCCCAAAGGTAGAGGCTTCTTTCCTGTAAACTGGGATGCCTGCAAGAAGAGAGGCTATAAGGCCCTGCTGTTGAAGACCTGATTTGGACATGGGAAAGATGTATTGAGACCACACTTGCAAGTGTACAGTTGGTCTCTGGAATACCAGAGAGTGTTGCCAATGGCCACTAAACCAATAAATCAAATATATGTCTCCTTGAGTCAAACAAGACTCCTCCGTAAGCACCAGCTACACCTCACCTGCCTGGAAATGCTGTGCAGCAGTGGCAGCCATATGTCTGTATATCCCAAATCTATTTAGCTATTGGCTCTCTCCTTGGAGGAATGACCCATGGCTGATGCCACAGGCCTGCATCCTCTAGTGGTTAGGAGATGTTGTGAGGCACAGTAAGACCCTGTCATATTTTACAGAAAAAACGTAATTCATGGATTAACCTACCATCCAAATATCTGTGTCTATACCAAAGTAACCTACCATAACAATTAGTACTTTTTAAATACCTATATATCTAATTGCTTGTGCTTCATTAGTAGGATTGAAAGGTTATTCCTGGACAAACTGTCAGCCCATGAAAGGAAACAGACAGAAATGAACAGAGTCCAAAATGATAGCTGTAGAGAAAGTAGACTATTTTACTTCTCATCTACCTGTGCCCCTTTTATAACCCTAGGGAACAATCTTCAGAAGAGGGGGCATGGTGGAATGTGGGGGTTGCGATTGGGGTGAATGGTGAAACTACAGCAGGGTAGACTGGACACTTATTTGATCAACTTGATTGTACATGCAGGCCTCCCCAGCAGGATGGTGGGACACTTGGGCTGTGTGGGTTTGGGCACAACTGCTTGCAGATTGGTTTTACATGGAGGATGCTTGTACTCATAAATTATTACTTACTGTGAAAAAAAGAAAAAGTATAAAGAAGCGATAGAAGAAAAAAAATTTCCACTGAGCACTCAGGCCATAGTGAGACCTGAGTGCTCAGTGCTCAGGCCAGGACCTTACCAGGACCAACTGAAGCACAGAGTAGTGTCCAAGTGTGCTGGATAGCTTTAGTGTCAACTTGACACACCTGGGTTGAGGGAGCCTCAATTGGGGAAATGGCTCCATTGGACTGGCCTGGAGCCACATATGTGGAGTATTATCTTGACTGTTGGGCAGTGTGGGAGGGCCCAGCCTACTATGGGTGGTGCCACCCTGGGCAGGTTGTTGTGTATGGTATAAGAGAGCAGGCTAGGCATGGGCCTGGGGAGCAAGCCAGTGAACAGCATTCCTCCATGGCCTGTGCTTCAGCTCCTGCCTCCAGGTTCCTGCCCTGAGTTCCTTTCTTGGGCTTCCTAAGTGATGAACTGTGACCCAGGAGATTTAAGCTGAATAAACTCTTTCCTCCCCAATTTGGTGTTGGACAGAGTGTTTTGTCACAGCAATGGAAGACAAACTAGGACAGAAATTGGTACCAGAAGAGTGGGGTATTGCTGTGACAGACCTGACCTTGGCGTTTGGGGGAAGGATTGTGGAGGCATTGAAACTTTGGGCTGGGAAGATCACTGAATGCATAAGGATCTTTGCTATGGAGCTTGGAGAAGTTTTGCTGAAGGAGTTGTACAAGATGGAGGCCTGACTTGTGAAGTTTCTAGTTTCAAAGGGGAGCAGAGATCATCAGGACTGTGTAATCTGTGGGTTCTGGTCAGCTGGGGCTGAAAAATCAGCTGTAAGTAACAAGAGACCAGAACCTGAAGTGAAATCTTTGTTGTACTGGGACAATTGATGCTGATTAGCTGGGGCTGAAAAATCAGCTGTAAGTAACAAGAGACCAGCATCACTGAGGTGAAATCTTCTGGGGAGAATATCTTCAAGGTCAGCACACAGAAGCTGTGACCCAGAAAGGGCCTGAGCCTCCATCTCGAGCCAGAAGCCGGACTTGGTAACGTGTAAGAGTCTCCTATATGGTTCTGGTGTTAAAATATGAGGGGGTCACAGAGAGCAGCCTAGGCTTGGCACTGTGAGAGGTCAGGAAAGACCATTGGTGGAAGTGCACCTCGGTTGCAGTGAAGACCCCAGGATTGCAGGGGTCATGGAGAGAAGCTGAGGCTTTGCACCAGGAGAGGTCAGAAGAGACCATTGGTGAAGGTGCTGCCTCAGTTTCAGTGACCCCAGCTTTTTGGAGATGCTGGGACTGTGGGATCACCACTAAGAGCAGCAGTAGGTGTAGAATGGAATTGGCCTGGGGCTGTGAGATGAGCTGTGTGTGCCACCTATGGCAGAGTCGGAGAGGGGGAGCTGCCTGAGACCCTTTGGAGTCCAGAAGATCATGAGTGAATCCCAGATGTCCAGCCTTGAGCTTCTTTGCTGGACTTAGGTTTTGTTTGAGTGTGCCTGATTCTTCCCTTTGAAATAAGACAATACTTGTTTTGGATTTTACAGCAGCCCACAGTTAAGAGACTTTTAATAGACTGCGAACTTTTAAGTGTTGGGACATTTTAAGGACTGTGGGGCTTTTAAGGTTGTACTGTCTTGGATTGTGATTAATGTTAACATCATACTTTGAGGATAAGAACTGGAAAGGTGGTGGTTTAATAGTGATGTGTTTTGTGTGTCAAGTTGACAAGGGGTCAGTTGTGCTGGATAGCTTTAGTGTCAACTTGACACACCTGGGTTGAGGGAGCCTCAATTGGGGAAATGGCTCTATTGGACTGGCCTGGGGCCACATCTGTGGAGTATTGTCTTGACTGTTGGGCAATGTGGGAGGGCCCTGCCCACTATGGGTGGTGCCAGCCTGGGCAGGTTGTTGTGTATGGTATAAGAGAGCAGGCTAGGCATGGCCCAGGGGAGCAAGCCAGTGAACAGCATTCCTCCATGGCCTGTGCTTCAGCTCCTGCCTCCAGGTTCCTGCCCTGAGTTCCTGTCTTGGGCTCCCTGAGTGATGAACTGTGACCCAGGAGATATAAGCTGAATAAACCTTTCCTCCCCAATTTGGTGTTGGTCGGAGTGTTTTGTTACAGCAATGGAAGACAAACTAGGACACCAAGTGTATTTTTTTGGAGAACCTTCAGAACAGAAATGGAAGAGTCAATTAGACTTCCAATATATGAACAAATTTGAAAGCCTGAAACCTAGACAAATCTACACTCTAGAAACAAGTAGGAGATAAAAAAAGGCATCTGAAGGAGGCAAGGAAAGCAAGCCTTCAACACAGTGAAAAGACATTTGATATTTGCATGAGAATCCGGTCAAAAAATAAAAAGGGAAACCCACATGCAAGGGACATGAAAAAGGGACAACATGGGAAAGGTGCAGGATAATTCTACACCAAGGTCTACGAATCCTGTAGGAGATTGCTACATGGGATCCCCTGGAGATAACCCAAGAAACAGATCTTAGAGGAACAATTGCAGACCTGTTCAGAGAAATTAAATATAAAGAAGTAAGAGAACTAAAGAGAGAGAATGAAAACCTCCAACAGAACCTAGAGGGAGACAATGACAAACTTTGGAAAGAACTAAAGGGAGAGAATGTCAAACTCCAGAAACAACTAGAGGGAGAAAATGACAAATTCTGGAAGGAAGTAGAAACACTGAAAAAGGAAGTTAAACAGTGAAGTAAGGAGCACCAAGAAGAGATCGAGAAGCTCAAAAAGAAATGGAAATACTAAAGAAATCACAGGATGAAATGAAAAAGGAAATAGAAAACTCATCCAATCAAGGGGAAAGGAATGGAAAAAGCCTCAGAAATAGAATGGAGAAAGCAGAACCAAGAATATGTAACTAAAATGCTCAAATAAAGATTATGAAAATTTTAAAAATATACAAAAGTGGAACAAACAGGAAATATGGGACACTATGAAAAGATCAAACCTCTGCATCATAGGAATAGAGGAAGGAGAAGAATCTCAAGAGAATAGTATTGATCAGATCTTCAACAGAATCATAGATGAACATTTCCCCAAACTAAAAATAGACAAACCCATACAAATACAAGAAGCACATAGAACTCCAAAAAGACAAGATCAGAAAAGAAACTCCCCACACCACATCACAGTTAAAATGCTAGAGCCCAAAACAAAGACAAAATTCTGAAAGCTACAAAAGACAAACAACAAATCACTTGCAAGGGGAAACCCATCAGTATTACAACTGACTTCTCAGCACAAACCATGAAAACAAGAAGAACATGGAGCAAAGCATTCCCTGTGTTAAAGGATTATGGATGCCAACCCAGATTACTATACCCAGCAAAAATGTCGATTATAATTGAAGGAGAGAGAAAAATCTTCCATGACATAAACAAGATTATAGAATACATGTGCGGAAAACCAACTCTCCAGAAAATACTTGAAGCAATTCAAAGGGTGGAAGAGAGGAACAACTATCTCCAAGCACCCAGGAAGAGAAACTAATAAAAACATAACTGCAGAGGTAGAAACAAAGACTAAAAATGAAAATGGATAATAAGGTGAAATGAAACAACATCCATCTTTCAGTTATAACATTAAATATTAATGGACTAAACTCCCCAATCAAAAGGCATAGACTGGGAGATTGGATTAGGAAACAAAATCCATCTACATATGCTGTCTACAAGAAATCATTCTCAATCTCAAGGATAGGCACCAACTGTGGTGGTTTGAATGAGTGTCCCCCATAGGCTTTAAGTGTTCAGATATTTTGTCCCCAGTTGGTGGCACTGTTCTTGGAGGTCTTAAGAGGTGTGGCCATGCTGGAGGAAGTACATCATTGGGGGAAGGCTTAGTGAGTTTAACAAGCTTTGCAGTATCCAGTCTCTCTCTCTTGATGGTGCATATTGCCAGATGTGACCCTCAGCTTGCTGCTCCAGCCCCAGCCACCATGCTTCCCACCACAATGGACTCTAATTACCTGGAACTGTCAATCGTAAGCTCAGATAAACTCTTCCTTTTATAATTTCCCTTCCTCATGGTGGTTTATCACAGCAACAGAAAAGTGACTTATACACCAACTAAAGGTGAAGGGATGGAAAAAAATATTCCAAGCAAGTGGTACCAAAAATAAAGCAGGTGTTTCTACTTTAATTCCAGACAAAATAGACTTCAAAGCAAAAGAAATCAAAAGAGACAAAGAGGGCCATTACACCTTTGTCAAAGGAACAAGTAACCATGAAGACTTCACAATCCTGAATATATATGCACAAACTCTGATGCACCAAACTTTATAAAGACAATTCTTCAGGACCTCAATGCACAGATTAACCCCAGCACACTAATAGTAGAAGACTTTGATACCTATTAAGTCCTTTGGACAGATCAACAGGACAAAAAACAAACAGAGGGACATCAGAACTGAATGATACAATACAACAAATGGACCTCATAGTCATCTATCAGATATTCCACCCAAACACCAGAGAATACAATTTCTACTCAGCACCCCATGGAACATTCTCCAAAATAGACCATATACTGGGACACAAGAAAAAACTCAAAAATACAAAAAGATTGAAATAATCTCATGCATTCTATCAGACCACAGTGCAATAAGGCTCAATATCAACACGAGGATAAACACTACAACCTACAGGAACACATGGAGACTAAACAACACTCTCCTGAATAATGAATGGGTGAAGGAAGAAATAAAGAAAGAAATAAAAACATTCCTGGAACTGAAAGACAATGATTCTATAACACAACTCTTCTAGTTTGTCTTCCATTGCTGTGACAAAACACTCTGACTGACACCAACTTGGGGAGGAAAGGGTTTATTCAGCTTACATCTCCTGGGTCACAGTTCATCACTCAGGGAGCCCAAGGCAGGAACTCAGGGCAGGAACCTGGAGGCAGGAGCTGAAGCACAAGCCATGGAGGAGGGAGGAGCTGCTGTTCACTGACTTGCTCTCTTGGCTCAATGCCCAGCCTGCCCTTCTTAGCAGTACACGAACAACCTGCCCAGGGTGGCAACAACTCATTGTGGGCTGGGCCCTCCACATTGCTCGACCATCAAGACAATACTCCACAGATGTGGCCACAGGCCAATACACTGGAGCCAATTCCCCCAATTGAGGCTCCCTCAGCCCAGGTGTGGTGTCAAGTTGACAACCTAAATATGCCAGCACAATTTACCCCATTGTCAACTTGACACACAAAACACATCACTTACTTAAACCACCTACCTTTCCAGTCTTTATCCCCAAAGTATGAATGTTAACATTAAATACAACCTAAGACAGTACAACCTTAAAAGCGCCACAGTCCTTAAAGAAATGTCCAAACACTTTAAAGTTCCACAGTCTATTAAAAATTCTCTTAACTGTGGGCTGCTGTAAAATCCAAAACAAGTACTAGTAATACTTATTTCACAGGGCGGGAGAATCAGAGCACACCAAACGAAAAGCAAACCCTGAAGTCCAGCAAAGAAGGTCAAGGCTGGACACCTGGGATTCTACTCATGATCTTCTTGGACTCCAAAAGGGTCTCAGGCAGCTCCCCCTTTCCGACTCTGCACGTAGGTGGGCGACACACAGCTCATCTCACAGACGCCCCAGGCCAATTACCAGTTCCAACACCATGTACCGCTGCGGCTCTTGGTGGTAGATCGCCACAGGTCCAGCATTCTCCAAAAGTTGGCTGGGGTTCACCACTGAAAACTGAGGCAGCACCTTCAACAATGGTCTCTTCGTGACCTCTTTCGACTATGGGTGCAGGGAAGCCTTCAAGCTTGTACACTCTCACATGAACCCTTGACAATCCTGGGGTCATTCCAGCTCGACAACAAGGTGCGAGTACGTTCTCCGGCGCAAAAGCGTCCTCTTCTGACCTCTTCAACAGTGCNAAACACAAGAGTGGAACAACCAGGAAATGTGGGACACTATGAAAAGACCGAACTTCCCAATAATAAGGATGAAGGAAGAAGAATCCCAAAACAATGGTATTGATCAGATCTTCAACTAGATAATAGAAGAAAATTTCCCCAAAGTGAAAAAAGACAAACCCATACAAATATAAGAAGCACACAGAACACCAAATAGATAAGACCAGAAAAGAAATTCCCCACCCCATATCATAGTTAAAATGCTAGATGCTCAAAACAAAGACAAAATATTAATACTGAAAGTCACAAAAGAAAAACAAGTTACATATAAGGGAAAAACTCATCAGAATCACAGCTGACTTCTCATTGCAAACGATGAAAGCAAGAAGAATATGGACCAAAATATTCCCAGTGCTAAATGACATTAGATGCCAACCCAAGTTACTATACCCAGCAGAAAAGTCAATTAAAGTTGAAGGAAAAAGAAAATTTTTTCATGACATAAATAAAATGAAAGAGTGCATGTCAAAAAACCAACAATTCAGAAAATACTCAAAGCAATTCAAAGAACAGAGGAAAGAAGCAACTACCCCCAAGTGACTAAAGAGAGAAATTAATAAAAGCATAAGAGAGTAAATAAACTCCTAGATCAAGAATGCAAACAAAAAATAAGTTGAAAGTAAACAACACACATCTCTCAATAATAACCTTAAATATTAATTGTCTAAACTCCCCAATCAAAAAATATAGACTGGGAGAATGGATTAGGACACAGAATCCATCTATATGCTGTCTACAAGAAACCCATCTCACTCTCAAAGACAGATACCACCTTAGAGTGAAAGGACAGAAAAATAATATTCCAAGCAAACTGGACCAACAAGAAAGCAGGAGTTGCTATTCCATATCAGACAAAATAGACCTCAGAGTAAAATTAATCAGAAGAGACAAAGAGGGCCATTATATCCTTATCAACAGAACAATTATCCAAGAAGATTTCACAATCTTAAATGTTTATGTACCAAATTCTGGTGCACCAAACTTTATAAACAAAAATCCTTAAGGACCTCAAGACACAGAAAAATCCCAGCACACTAATGGGGGATTCCAATAACCCATTGAGTCCCTTGGATAGGTCAACTGGACAAAAAATAAACAGAGAGACATCGGAACTGAACAATACAATACACCAAATGGACCTCACAGACATCTACAAAATATCCCACCCAAACACCAGAGAATATTCTTCCTACTCAGCACCCCAGGGAACATTCTCCAAAATTGACCACATACTGGGACACAAAAGAAACCTCAACAAATTCAAAAGCATTGAAATTATTTCACGCATTCTATCAGACCACAGTGCATTAAAGCTCAATATGATCACCAGGATAAGCCCAACTCCCGACAAGAACACATGGAAACTAAACAACACAATCATGAATAATGATTGTATCAGGGAACAAATAAAGAACAAAATAAGGCCAGGCGTGGTGCATGCCTTTAATCCTAGCACTTGGGAGGCAGGTAGATCTCTGTGAGTTCAAGGCCAGCCTGGTCTACAGAGTGAGTTCCAGGACAGCCAGAGCTACGGGGAGACCCTGTCTCAAAAAGATCAAAAAAAAAAAGAACAAAATAAAAGCATTCGTGGAACTAAATGAACGAGACAACACAATACAACAAAACCTGTGGAAAACATTAAAAGCAGTCCTCAAAGGGAAATGTTAGCCCTAAATGTGGGGGTGTCCCATTGGTTTAGAATGCTGCCCATCTTAAATAATTTTCCCACATCTCACCTTTAAATTTTATTTTTTTATTTTTTCCGAGAGGCAGGGGAGCCCATGGGTGAGACTAACAACACAATGCAACCTGAGTTTTGAATAACAAGCTGCTCAAGCCGGTTTTGAGTGCCAGGCAGTGGGGGGCAGGTCAGACCTGAAACTTTGTTTTCACCCTAAGGCCAATTAATATCCAAACACCCAACCATGAAGTGAACCAATTGTCAAACATAAGCAATGAATGTAAGAAACATTCATATAAAGCCAATTAGCAAGAATCTATATCCAAATTTTAAACAACCCAAGGTTCCCATAGTCCAATTGGAGAAGAAGCTTGTATGCACAAGCATGTTGATCAAATAAGAGTCCAGTCTATATTGCTGTAGTCTTGCAATTCACCCCAATCTCCGCAGCCCTTACATTCTATCTTGCCTTCTCTTCTGCAGGTTGTTCCCTAGGCTTTGGGAAAGGGGCACAAGTGGGTGAGAAGCAAAACAGTCTACTTTGTCTGGAGATGTCATTTTGAACTCTTATCTGTTCAGGTTGTTTCCCTTCATGGGTTGACAGTTTATACAGGGGTACCTTTTTAATCCTACTAACAAAGGGCAAGCAATTAGATGCATAGGCATTTAAACAGTACTAATTATTATGGCAAGCTAAGCTGTGATATAGATGTTTGGATGGTATGCTAATCCATGAACTATGGCTTTTCTGTAAAGGGTGATGAGTTCTTATTGTGTCTTATAATATCTCCTAACCACTTGAGGACATAAGCTTATGGCATCAGCCATGAATTATTCCTCCAAGGAGAGAGCTCATTGCCAATTAGATTTGGGATATACAGACACATGGCTGCCACTGGCTGCACAATATCTCCAGGCAGTTGAGGTGTAGCTGATAGTGATGGAGGAGTCTTACTTGACTCAAGGACACCAATATTTTGCTTCATTGCTTTAGTGGCCTTTTGTAACATTCTTGGGCATTACAGAGGCCAACTGTACACTTGCAAGTGTGGACTCAATACATCTTTCCCATGCTTACAACAGGTCTTCAGTGGCAGGGCTTCAGCAGCAGGGCTTAACCACCACTCTCCTTGCAGGTATCCCAGTTTATAGGCAAAAGGCCTTTATCCTTTGGGGCTTAGATACCCTAGTCAACATCTGCTTGGCAGAATAATCCATTGCTGATATCAGAGCTCTCCTGTATTAATATATTTTGCTTAATTACACAGCTTATNAACTAATGTAATACTATAAAAATTGTAACTCATGATTTATTACCAGTGCCTACTTGGTAATCTGCTCTTTGCTGATACAAATTGTCTGGAGTGAAATACTGTGTTTATTTATTCCATGTTTACTCCATTTATTTCTTCCACACAGAGTTTCAGTATGTAGCCCAAGCTTGGTCTCAAACTCCCAGTCCTTTCTGTCTCTTCTTCCCAAGTGCCGAGATGATAAGCATATGCCACCGTGTTGTACAGGACTGCCCTCCAACAGAGAGACAATGGACAGATGCCATCTTCCCAAGCTCGGTTGTACCCAGTAGCCCAGGATCATCACAGCTCACCTTGTTTACTGTCATGCACTGCAAGGAAGGAGGTGTAGGGAGAGTCACAGACCCTCATATAGGAGTTCAGCCACACCTCCCTACCAATCAGGCTACCTTACTTGAACAAATCTGGGGAGGAAATCTAGAGCAGACTCTCTCATCATTTCATGGAGCAGTGGGGTAGCCATCACACATGCTTGGATGAAGACTTTCCAGGGCAGCTTTGCAGGGCACACGACACTCCTGTAAGCAAGCCTTCACCCATTGCTCTATAAGTGAGTCCAATAAACTGACTGGTTTCCCATACTGCAGATTCATGAAATGATAATTCAGTTTGTCACTAAAACCAAAGAAGGAGAGAGAAAATGTTGCTTATTATTGCTTTTAGCTAATAATTTATTGACTATTTCTGCCACTCATGTCAGTAGCAATATTCTTTATTTTCTCCACTGCCTTTTCCCAGAGTCTAGAATAGTACTTGCCACTTTTTAGATTATAGACACATTTAAGAAATGAACATTGGATTAAAGAAAGGAAGAATGAAAGAAAGAAGAAAAAGCAAGCCATTTTGAGGCTAACCAATTTCACAGACACAAGCAGTATTACAATCTTATGTTGTTATTATTATTATTAACAAAATTCATACTATTTTCTATTGTGTATAGGAAAAACTCATGGACCAAACAACAAAACAATTAACTTAAAAAAAACAGTCATTGCTTCAAGGTTGTACAAAATGTCCCTGGTTTACATATTTAGCCATTAGTCCTCATCTCTTCTTATATGAAAGAGAAAATAATCTTGTAAGTGAAGGCAAACCATTGATCATAGAGGACAGAGAACAAGCTGCTAATGAGTTTCCAAGTTGTTACAATGCATGTGTTAAGGTACAACAGAAAGAGCCAATAGATCTCCTAAGCACTGTATGATTTGGAACGGCCATGGCACTTTTGATGGCTCACTTGATCTCCGTAAATACTTTCCCAAGGACTCAGTTCATTTTAACAAACATCTACTGAAGGTTCACCAGAGCAAATACGTGGAGTGTAGATTTCTATAAAAGAGGGGAACAACTTCAGGAATGAGACAGGCTCTCTTTTGTAATTCAAATAAAAGTCTTCAGTCCTAATGTTTGTGTGACCTGGAAATAGATTGCACAAATACTTATTTGGTATGGGTCATAGCTCCATAAGTCATCAAAAATAAATGATGCCAGATCTAATAATATGGAGAGATGCTAATGTGGAATTTGAGCCTGGGAGGTGGGATGACGAAGGGGGAAAAGATAGATCTTTGTTGACAAAAAGAACAGATTTTTACCTGTATGTCGACTGCTTATAGACTAGTCACATTACACCATGTGTTTCACCTTTCTGAGACCCATTCCTAAGATATGAAGTAAAACTGTAAAAAAACGAAAAAAAATACTTCAATTCTAGAGATACATAAATAAAAAATAATGATTATAAAATACCAAACACAATGTCTGATCCAAAGTGTCTGCTCAATAATTTAACTTATCATGGAGAAGAAGATAATGATTAGAGATCATCTATTTTTAGCAGTGCACTTTACATTCCCATCCATCTGTGGGGTTTAGAAAACTCCAGCCTTTGCCCCACTCCGACCCCACCCCAGCCCGGATCCCAGGCCTCTACACTTTTGTTTGGCTCCCATGAGCCTTTTCATTTGTCTTCCCTGCATGTAGTCATGAAGAAGCAGAATAAAGAAAGTGACCTGATCTCTACCAAACAAATAAGAACAAGGGGGTGGGGGGTCAGTAAATAGAATATATGCTCGAGTTTCATTTCCAGTATGATGATATAACTCAGAACAGTGTTCTTACTCGTAACAATAGTAAACGATAGACAAAATTCAAATTTAAGGATTTTGGAGAGTAAAGAAAAATATCAGGTTTTGGAGAGGTGGAACTTGAGTACCAGTCAATGCCGGATAGATTTTGTGTTTTTCTATGGCTGTGACCTAGAATTGGGCTGTGGCCCCACAGTGTCTCTGTACAATGGGAAGTAAAAATACAAGAGAGGCCGCCATCTTACTCATAGGAAGAACTGAGGAATAAAATCAAAGCAGCCAGCAGCACTGGATACCAAGGAAAGAATCTCAGAGAGTAAGGAAATAGAGACAGAGATGGAGATGGAGATCTCTATGTAGGAAAACAAACAAACAAGCAAAGGAAACAAACAAGACTCCTCTGATTCCTTATCTATTTATAGGATAGAAATAAATCAGCATAACGCAGACTTAGTTAAGGCAAGTTTTCAACTACTGACCAGAGAAAGCAATAAAAGAAGTATAACACAGCAGGCTACTTTAGATATTTTAATTAGCAACTTGAAAGTTAAAAAAGGAAAGAAAGAAGGAATGGAAGGAAGGAGGGAAGGAAGGGAAGGGAAGAGGAAGGGGAAAACTAATGACTTTTCTCGGAGGAATATAATAAAATTGAGATCTATACAATAAAACTTTTAGAATGTTTATGATAGAACCTAAACTAATTCAGGGGCTGGAGAGATGGCTCGGCAGTTAAGAACATTGGCTACACTTCCAGAGCACCCAGGCTCAGTTGCCAGCACACACATACTGTCTAATAACCATCTGTAACTCCAGTTCCAAAGGATCCGATGCCCTCTTCTGGCTTCTGTGGGCATTGCATGACACAGGTACACTTAACATACATTCAGGAAAAACATACACATAAAATATAAATAAATAAATAAATAAATAAATAAATAAATAAATAAATAAATCTAAACTAATTCAAAACAGAAAGAGCCATAAGAATATAATGCACAATTAACCCAAAATTCTGCTTTAAGAGACTGAATTTAATATTTAAGTTTATACAAGGCAAAAGACTGGAATCAAGAATAGAAGAATTCTTTCAACTTGCTAATTAAAATATCTAAATTATTTGCTAAGTAGTTCACAAAAAAAGACATATGAATCACCAATAAGCACATGAAAAAGAAGTTCAAAGGCAGGCATGGTGGTTCACACCTGTAATCCTAGCACTTGGGAGGCTAAAGTAGGAGAATTATCCCAAATTTGAGGTCATTTGGGGCTACATAATGAATTGCAGACCAACTTGGGCTACAGAATGAGACCTTGTTTCCAAATGACAAAAAATAAATAAATAAAACATTCAACATCATTTGTATATCAAGAGGAAAAATTAAAACAAGATACCTTTAAATATCTTTTGGAAAAACTAAAATTAACTAATTAAACATATTCAATACTGAGGATAATTTGCCCTAATAAACTGCAGTTGGGAATATAAAGGAATACAATAATGTTCAAAGATATCTGAGCAGAGTTTCTTGCACCCACAGAAATGTATTACAAAAAATACTCAAATCGTGGCTGGGTATGGTGGAACACACCTTTAATCCCAGCACTCGGGAAGCAGAGGCAGGCAAATCTCCATGAGTTCAAGGCCAGCCTGGTCTATATAGAAAGCTCCAGGCCAGCTGGAACTAAAAGCAGACCCTGTCTCAAAAAGACCAAAATCATCATCATCATCATCATCATCATCATCACCATCATCATCATCATCATCAAAGAAACTTCATTTGTGAGCATCCCAAACTGGAAAAAAAAAAAAAACCCTAACTATCCATCAGTAAAGACTAGATAAACATAAGAGATACAACCATATAAAACAACTATAGGCAACAACCAAGAGGTGTCTACCTATACTACACATCCAATAGGGAGTGCTCTTAAAATTAATATCAAACAAAACAGTATAGGCAAAAGGAATACTTTATATAATTTTCCAGTTTTATAGAAACTTCAGAAACTTAAATATAACAATAAGATATTCAGTGGTTTCCTGGGATGAAGCACAAAGGCTACAAAAAATTTAAGGATGGTAGAAATGTTTGTCATCTCGATTGTGCTGATAGCTTTGTGGTGTAAAAATATGTCAGGGCCCAGCACAGTGGTTGGTACGCTTATGTGATACCAATAGTCTGGAAGCTGAGGCAGAGGGCTGAAAGTTCAAGTCCAACTGAGGCTATAGGTCACACTCTTGTCTCCAGAAAGAATTAAAAAGTTAAAACTCTTGGGGCTAGAGAGGTGACTCAGCAGTTAAGAGCATCTGCTGCTCTTGCACAGGACCTGGGTTCAATTCCCAGCACCCACATGGCAGCTAAAAATTGTAACTCTAGTTCCAGAGGAATCTGACTCTGACTCTGTGGACATTGCAAGACACGATGCACTTACACACATGCAGGCAATACACTCATATACATAAAACAAAATAATTATAAATAAAATAAATTAAAACTCCTTAAAAATTATGAACTTTAAATTTTTTAATTTATTCATTTTTCATGTGTATGGGCATTTTGTTTCCATGTACACATGTACACAATATGTACCCAATGCACATGGAGGCCAGAAGTAGGTGTCAAATCCCATGGAGCTGGAGCTAGGGGTAGTTGTTAGCTGTCATGTGGGTGCTGGGAACTGAAGCTGGGTCCTCGGCAAGAGCAATCAGTGCTCTTAACTGTTGAGCCATCTCTCCAGCCCCAACTATGAACTTTAATATGTGCAGTTTTAATTCCTACGATGTTTAATAAGAAGTAAGCCATTAAAATAATGAATACTAATTGTTTTTAAGTACGAACACATGGCATCTACTTCCAAAGATTTTTATGATCTAAATATAGATTGTAATAACAATAAAACAGTAGGTAAATAAGGTAGAATAAATCCAAAAAGTTGAGATTGAGACAGTAATTTTGAATTTGGAAATTTGAACTAACAAATTTTTAAGTATAGTTTTGAATGCATAAGCAAGGCCCCCTCACTATGTATGATTTCTTTCATACAGAAGCAAGCAATGAATCTGTTTATTAGTATTCAAGCCACAAAATGTGTCCTAGTTGTGTGTTTAAGCTTTAATTGAAAAGCACATTAGAACCATGTTTGAAAATGGACCTTAACATTTCCCCAGTGCTTACTCGGAGTTCTGCATCTGCCGACCTTTTCTAGATCATTATGTACTGATCATAGACACCATGGCTTCTTTCTCTCCAGCCCACCACCACCCCCATCCCACCATATGACGTCACCTCACTGGCAAAGGAGTGAGCACAGGACAGGAGCTTTGGGTCAAGAGGGCACCTTCCTGACAATCTGACCTGTGGAAGACTAAGTGATTCCTCCCCCTTGGTTTGCCTGCTGCCCTCTGTGCCAACACCAAAGATACATTCTCCTCACCATTATCTGATATTCGTCTTTCGAAAGTCTGCCGAAACCAAGAGAGAGGACGTATACTTCCAATTCTAGCCCTGGGAAGGCTGATGCAGGAGGATCACACATCAGTTCAAAGTCAACAGGAATGCCCAGTAAAAGGCTGTGTCAAAATGAGAAGAAAAATAACATGGCTAAATACCACCTTTTCTATGTAATACTGTGAGAAATCTCTTGGCTTATTATACCTTTGCTTTTTATCCCTCAGAATAATCTATCACGATATAGGTATATTTCTCCTCACATCATCACCCTATCTAAATAAAATCAGTAAAGTAATCTCAGCCTCTTTTCAAAGAGTCCACTCTTTATTCTAGGCCTCATCTCCCAAATATTGAAGCAGTAGATTTAGTATAGTTTGGAACATGGAAGTGTGGGAAGTACAGGTACCTTTTTAAGCAAATACCCCATCACTTTTTGCATTATAAAATCTGAAGACTACTCTGTAAGCCATTAACAATAAACAACATAGAGCACATTTCATGCTGTATGCCGTCGTCGATGAAAAAGCACAAAAACGGGAAACTTAAAGGAAGATAGATACAAGAACAGGGCTGAAGCTCTGGCACATGAATTATTTGCTTCACTCTGACTCAATAACTACTCATCCTGAAATACTGGCAATCACAAGAGCATAATGAGTTTTACTACTTTGATGTCTCTAATTTAAAAAAAATAATAAAGGAATGGAAAGCTGACTTCCAGTATAACAAAGGCCCTCCCCATCACATCCTGGGATATGTGGTTCTGAAATGAATCAACCACAGCAATAAGCTAATTCCTACGCTGCAAGACTCCTTTCATCACAGGCCATGTTTATTTCATTAAATCAGATGCCCTCGTTAATGGTGTTTCCAAATATCTTTTGATCCCAGCTAAGTGTTTCTAAGTACTGACTTCAGTTGGCAATAGTGATGACATTAATGGAAGGATGTTAGGCACTTAAATCATCCAAAACAGTTGAGGACAGCTTATAAATTCTCTAAACTTAGAGGAGGAACCAATTCTAGAATATGAAGTTGTGATTTAATTCTTGCATGTCTTAAGTATGGGATTCTAAGTGAGCATTTGTGAAGCAAAGGAAACCTTCACTAATGAACCTTCAGGGACCAGTTAGCACAGTTTGTTAAATTGGAATGCTAATTAGGTCTAAGCAATAGTCTAAATCAACCTAAGTGCTTGTTAGTTTGACCAATTATAGGTGCCCAATAAGTGTTTGTTTAAATTCAATAATTCTGTGTCCACAGGGGATAGTCTATGAGTGGCCAAATTGAAAAAATATAGGCTATTAGACATGAATAAATTGTATGTAAACTAGGACATTTCAACACAACTACTGGAGAGCCAGGGTCACAATGGTGATGCCTCAGTTGCATCCTTTCCCTTTGCCAGGCCTTATGAATGATGTTTCCAGTAAAAGCAGGTCATTTTGAAGGCTTTCTATGGTATATGCAGTCTAATAAAATAAAGAGTAAGAGTTTATCATGAAATACCTGAGTTACTAGGCAGTCCAGAATGCCAAACCAATTAATGACAAACCTAGTCTAGAAGCCACAAAGGCTTGACTGTGGAAACGTCTTTCCACATGATCCCTTAGATCTCTCTTCATTTTACAACTTCCTTTTCTACCCTCAAGCCTGATCCTTTCCACTCAATATATTCTCAAATAGTGATTCTTCTGTTTAGACAAACTGTGGCCCAGATAGAAGTATCCAGTCCAGTATCCCGACCATCTCAGAATTGTTCACATGTCTCCTGAGTGCTAGAGAATGCAAAGGCCACCAGTTCCCATGACAACACACACAAAATGACCTCAAATCCTGAAACTATACAAACTCCAAGGGCCCAGCTTATGGGGAGTATACCCTGTCAAGAGTTTACTACAATTTGTCTTTTGGTTAATTTAGAGCGGAGGGAGTAATTATATTGGGGAAAACTGCTTAAGCTTTAGAAACAAGCACATGGAGTTTAGGGTAAATCTGTCCAGATGAGCCCTCTATAGCAGCTAGTATTAAACTTAGCCCCAGGCATCAGAAAACACTTAATCAAGCATTTACTTGATCTGCAGCCATTATCTGTTTCCCAATTAAAAGGAGGAAACACAGAAGGTCCCTTGGTGTTGAAGACTCCTATCAGTAGTCCAATTTCACTCATAGTCCTTGCCCCAGGCCTTAGTGAAAAAAACCTGGTCAAGATGTAAAGAAGAGTAAGACATACACCCTTACCCTGGGTATCCTGATGAAAACCAGGGTACTAGAGAAGAGACAGCAGAGAGAAACTGGGTACGCTGTTTTATTACCTTGCTAGCTATGGGATTTTAGGTAAGAATTTTCTGCTAAAAACCCACGCTGTGTAAATGAAGACGACACCCATTGTCTTAATTTCTTTTCCTGTTGCTGTGATAAAACACCCTGAAAAAAGCAACTTAAGAGAGAATTTTTTTTTCTGACCCATAGTTCAAAGGTACAGCCCTTCATGGTGAAGAAGTCAAGGTGGTAGGATGGTGAACTAGCTGGACACAGCACATCAACAATCAGGAGGTGGCGAAGAATGAATGCACGTGTGGATGTGCTCAATCAGCTCGCTGTCTTCATTTTATAGAGTACAGGATCCCTTGTCCAGGAAGTAGTCTTGTCCACAATGAAAATGGATTGTCCCACATCAATGACCTTAATCAAGATAATCCCCAACAGGCAAACCTAGCCCATCTCCCTGGTGATTCTGTCTTGCCAAGTTGACAATTAGCATTAGTTACATTTCTCTTGTTTGGTTATTTTAACCTCTCAGTTAAATCTGACACTGGCTCCCATTAGAACCTTCCTGGAATTTTTTCTCTTTCATGGCCTGATACTGTTCTGACTTTCCTCTGACATCTCTGGCTCATCTCATTTTTTGTTATTATTGCTTGCTCTTTCTCTTTCTGTTCCTTAGTTTTCCTAGTGGTTCTGTCTTGGGAAAACTTCCTCCTCATTTCTTACCTTACATGCACTTCTCATAGGAAAGGAGATACAACACAAATGTATTGACAAATGTATTATAGGCTGGAAACTATCAAGGCTTTCCACAGAGTATCTCATTTAATCTCATCAGCAACTCAAAGGTAGCTACTATTCTTATTCTTACATTTATATGGAAGATAATATGGTTTGTTTATCACTGGGGTGTACAAGTTTTGGAGTTCAATGCAAGATGTCTGAGTTTACAGTTATAGAGATAATCACACACACACACACACACACACACACACACACACATACACATACCACACACACCATCACCACCACGACAACTACCACCACCACCACAACCATCACCACCACCACTACCATTAAATCTCAGGCATGCAACCTTTTTATTCCTTATACAATAGATTCCTTATACAATAATTCCTTATACAATAGATCTGCTTCATTATCCTGTAGACACTTCAAACTCAATACCTGAATAAACTCATGTATTTTCAACCAGTCCTTTATTGAGCTTTAACATGGGTCAGGTCTTATTGTAGGTGCCAAATCAAATCTGTCAACAATACCAACCAAAGGAACAATCTCTACCTTCATGCAATTGCCTTTCTCCTTAGAGAAATTAACTGAAACAAATAGAATTGGTTTGTGATAAGCAAATTAAGGAACAAAGAATAAATTAGGTAGAGAGACAGAGACGGTCATATGACAGGTAGTATAAGGGCGCTACAGAGATGTCAGCCACTTAAATCAGAAGTCTGGGAATATCTTGATGTAAAATGTGGAAAAAGGGTTTTACAGATATGATTAAGGTTAAGGAACTTGACGTAGTGAAATTATGTAAAATAATATGATGAAGCCCAGTTTAATAACACAGACCCTTAAATGTGAAAGGTCAGACATAGGTGAAAATTACAAAGAAAGAAATGGCAGGAGACATTTAGACACTAGAAGAGATTCAAACGTTATACTTTGTCCTTGAAAGTGGAGGGAGGAGTCACCAGCCAAGGAATGGGGAATTCTGCAGAGGGTAGGAATGGGCCTTGGCTCACAACCACTGTGAAAACAAGGTTGTCTGTCATCCAATAAACACAAGCCATTAAATTTTCTAACCACATGAATGAGCAGAAAACAGATTGGCCTGTTCTTCAGGACTTCTGGGAAGCAGCATGGCATTGCTGCAGCTAGCTGTCAGCCTAGTAAGACCTGTACTGGCCTACTGAACATTTCTATAGTTCTAAGCCACTGAATTCTGATAACTCGTTCTAGCAGCAAAGCAAACTATCACAGGGCGCTGTCAACTATTCTAGCAAGGGGAAAAGACTCCACGCAAAGATCTTGAGAGTTAGCTGAGAGAAGAGCTTCCCAAGCAAAAAGAATGGTCTCAAAGAGGGAGCCCCCCCCAAACACCAATGAGGTCTCTGTGGCTGGGAAAAGAAGAGAGCAGCATGGGTCTGGAGAGACAGCTCAGCAGTTAAGAGTTGGCTGCTCCTGCAGAGGACCAGGGTTCAGTTCCCAGCAACCTCTTGATAGGTTACAATCATTCATAACTCTAGTTCCAGAGGATACAACTCCCTCTTCTAGCCTCCATAGTCATTGCATGCTTCAGGTTCATTTACATACATGCAAAATACTCACTCATACACATTTAATAAAAATGATCTTTTAAAAAAGAGAGGGGAGGCTGGAGAAATGGCTCAAAATGGTTAAGAGCACTGACTCCCCTTGCAGAGGACCCAGGTTTGAATCCCAGCACCCACATGGTAACTGACAACCAATCATAACTACAGCTCCAGGGAATCCATGCCCATTTTTGACCTCTGTGGGCATCCGACATGGGTGTACCCACCAACATGCAGGCAATATACTCATGCACATAAAAAAGAACAAAATTGGGGGCTGGAAAGATGGCTCAGTGATTAAGAGTGCTGACTGCTCTTGCAGAGGACCCGTGTTTGATTCCCAGCATCCACATGGCAGCTAAGAACTACCTTTAAGCTGGGTGTGGTGGCACACGCCTTTAATCCTAGCACTCAGGCAGAAGGAGGAGGAACTCTGTAAATTCAAGGCCAGCCTGATCTACAGAGTGAGTCCTAAGCCAGCTGGGGCTATAGGGAGACCCTGTCTCAAAAAGACCAAAACCAAAAATATATAATAAAATAAAATAAGAGAGAGAGAGAGGAGGAGGAGGAGGAGGAGGAGGAGGAGGAGGAGGAGGAAGAGGGAGGAGGAAGAAAAAGTGCTGAGATAGCAGGGGATCGTAGGCCAACACGTGTGGAGGCATGGGGTCATGCTGCTTTGCCTTTTGTTCTCTAAGAATGGTGGGAAGACACTTGAACCAATGGTTGCATATCTCTGCTAAACTTATCATGCCAAATGTTGATCCCCCCAACTTTATCTCACTAGCGGGCACTTCTATGTACTTAGGTGCTCATCCTTGTACCTCTTTTTTCCTACCCAAATTCCAAGTTTAGTTTGGGGTGAATTGCATTTTAGATACTAATTCATCCTCTGACTCAGGAACATGAGTGTCAACTCAAGGATAGTTTGGAATTAAAGAATCTAGTAGAGTAACCAGACTCCCCCAAATATTTACTTCCCATTTCCTGAATCTGTGAAAAAAATAAGAATATCTGGCCTTAAAATAAAGAGGTATTTTAGAATATTTGTGGGAATCCAATACAATCATAAGGACCATTAATAGGGGAAGAGGGACCCAAAGGCAGATATGATATTGTGAAAGAAGCTGGAGGCGCCTTAAAGGTGGTAGAAACAGGTTCAAACTGATAAGGAGCCAAGCAATGGGTGCAGCCTGTAGAAACAAGAAATCAGATTTCCCTTGAGAGTCCAGAAAAAAGCACAGCCCTGCCGACATCTAGAGCTGGTTCAGAGAGGCCCATCTGAGCTTTGAAACTATGACACAATAAATGTGTGTCAGTCTAAGCCACTGAGTTTGAAGTAATGCTTTACACCAGCATTAAGAAACCAATGGAAGGTATAATTTCATCTTGGTAAATGGCATAAACTTTGCCCATTTGTTCAGGATGGAAATAGGTGTTTTCCTTCATTCCTTCTCTGCATATTCCCAGCTTTGTAATCAAGTTCTCTAGATTCTAGTCACTATTTATCCAAGACTGTCTGCTATGGCATTTCCCTAATTCAGACCATTAGCATCAGTACCTTATAGGAGAAAAGTGGTAGTCAGTACACAGCCACTACCCGCTAACAGCCAGAAGTCTTCTGCACTGACTAGTTCGGATATATATCCCTCTCTCCTGGAAACACTGAATGGATTGATATTTCATTCAAGGTCCAAGCTTCTTCACATGATTTTAGGTCACCCAAGGTCTTCAACAGTATTTCTCAGCACTTGTCATCACGTTAAACTTCTTACAGGTTCCAAAAGCAGTGGGAAGCCTTTTTGCTTCTGTAATATTTCTGGGTTGCCAAAGCTATGGGCTCTTGTACTTTACACTCCTTTTCCATCTACCTTCAAGTCCCAATTTGCTCCATTTTATTCCAGATCCACTAAAGATGTCATCCTGATGTCAGGATCTTGAATTTTTGCTTGAACACAATCATTACTATAAGTATTGTTTCTCCATAAGAGCAGTTCCTATGCATAACTTTATCACCATTCTACATCATCTCTGTTCTAGCACTCAGCATCTAATAAGTACTCAGTAAATACTTGCCTACCAACAACTGATCACAGAAGAGCTGTGATCCAAAGATCACCACAGCACTCTTGATCATATACCCTAAATATACTACACCCTACTATCAAAATCCCTGTTTATCAATGTTCACTGCTGCCCTTTTCATAACAGTCAGAAATTGGAAACAACCTAGAAGTCTATAAAATGTTAATTACACCGTCTCCTATGCTATTGTCAGTAACTATTTCCTGGAAAAAAAGTGTGTGTTAATAAACCGTCACATACTTCTTAATGCTTTTTCTTTTTTTAAATTTTATTTATTATTTTTGTATGTGTATGAGTGTACTGTCTGCATGTACATTTGTGCACCCATGTCGTGCAATGCCGTGGAGGTCAGAAGAGGATGTCAGATTCCCCTGGAACTGGAGTTAAAGATGGTTCTTAGCTGCCATATGGGTGCTGGGGATCGAACCCGGGTCCTCTGCAAGAGCAGTCGGTGCTCTTAACTGCTCCAGTCGTACTGTCACATACTTCTTAAAATGCAATAATTTTGTCCCTATTACCCATTTTCATATTTTTTTTTTTTTTTTGAGACAAGGGTTTCCCTGTAGCCCCAGCTGGCCTTGAACTCACTATGTAGAGTAGCCTTGCCTTGAACTCACAGATATCCTCCTGCCTCTACCTCCCAAGTGTGCCACCACACCCACATAGTCATTTTTTTTTCTCTTTTGTTTTTTTGTTTTGGAAATGTGCGATAAGCTGTTGGTGAGAGGACAGAGAAGGTAGGCTTTGTTTATTTTTTCAGCATTCCTAATGCTACTAAAAATAATTTAGTAATTGTTTACTGAGCGCTTTTGATCTGCATACCATTAAATGCTACAAACATAGGAAGCGAATGAAGTAGACATAGTCTATTTCTTCTGAGTCTGCACTTCGGCATGTGCATAGGGTGAGAGAAAGTCAGAAAGAAAAGATGGCAATGTGGTAGAGCAGCCATCCTTCATCTAGAATCTCACTTTTTTGGGTTTCAGAGCACCAAGGTCAACAACCGTTCAAAACTGTTTGTAAGAGACCCTGACAGGGTCGCTGAGAAGTAATAAAGACGGCATATGTTCTGCTTCTTGGTCTCTGGCATGAAGGATTTTTCATTCCAACAGGGCCCCTTCCACTGATAATGTGGGCATAGTAGACCAGAATACTTCATCATTTGGAGCCATAGCCTATCAGGTTCCATTTCTTTAACTTGACCAATCCAAAATTAGGGGAGGGGAAACTACTAAAATTCTTAAAATCCACTTTCTCCCTGAAGAATGTTGGATTTCGGTTTCCAGGTCCCCTCTCCACGGGTGGAAAGCTTTTATCTCAAGGTGTGTGTGAACCTATTCTTTATCTTTCAATACTAGATTGCCTAACTGTTGCTCCCTGCTGATCTGAGATTCTTCCTACATTTAAATTCCTTAATTGGCAGAGAAAATGAACCCATACCCCTAGACTGATGATGCCAACAGCAACATGTTAAATATTATTCTAGAAATAATTAAGTTTGCAGTAACTTTGATGACAACATATCGCTGCACTTGTTAGTAATCTTCGAATGTGTCTAGTTTATAAATTAAACTTGTTATAAACATTTCTTTATAGGAAATAACAAAGCAGCATCTGGAGTTCTTTTTTTTTTTTTATTAATTTCTGTATGTGTATGAATGCACTGTCTGCATGCAAGTCTGTGCACCCGTGTCGTGCAATGCCGCGGAGTTCAGAAGAGGGTCTCGGATTCCCCTGGAACTGGAGTTCTCCTGGAATTGGAGCTTCAGACGGATACTCTGTAGTTTCAGACATACATTGGGGTCCTCCTTCAAGTGGGTAATACTGTGGTTTCAAAATAAGAAAAGAGTGCATGTGTACGGTGTAGTTTACTTAGAGAAACAGGAAAAACTTTCAAGTAGGGAACCTAGGCAGTCCTGGGAGTGGGTTTCTTCTTCTATTAGAGATTCATCTTTTTTGTTTGTTTGTTTTGTTTTTTTTGGTCTTTTCGAGACAGGTTCTCCCTGTAGTCCCAGCTGTCCTGGAACTTACTCTGTAGACCAGGCTGGCCTTGAACTCACAAAGATCCGCCTGCCTCTGCCCCCCAAGTGCTAGGATGAAAGGCGTGTGCCACCATGCCCGGCAGAGATTTATCTTTATTTTTAACTTTGTGTATATGTATGTGTTAGTGCATCAGAATGAAGGTGTGAAAGGCAGAAACCTAGGTGCCCAGGGCTGGAACTACAGGTGCTTGTGAACTGCTAGAAATAGTTGGTCTAATATTTAAAATAATAATAATAATAATAATAATAATAATAATAATAAAAGAAACCGAAAAAAAAAAAAAGAAGAAGAAGAAGAAGAAACGGTTGCTCTAACCTCTGATCCATCCCTCCCTGGAGAGGGTTTAATGTTACAAAAAAATGCTCTGGGGTTAAGAGCACTGACTGCTCTTGGAGAGGATCAAACAGGATTCAAATCCTGGTTTGATTCCCAGCACCCACCTGGCGGCTAAAAACCTTCTTTAGTGCTGGGCGCGGTGGCACACGCCTTTAATCCCAGCACTCGGGAGGTGAGTTCAAGGCCAGCTGGGACTAAAGGGAGACCCTGTCTCAAAAATAATAATAAATTTTTTTAAAAAAAGGAAATACACAAGAACAGGAATGGGGGAGGGCGGGGAGCACGTGGTGGAGCGTGCCTCACAACACCCAGGCAGGTGAACTTCGGTGAGTCCAAGCCTTCCTGGTTTGATAAAACAATCAGGAGTCTGTCGTTTTGCCTTGGAAAAGCAGGTTGCAGGTGCAAGAAGTCCAAGGACAACATTAAGACAAACTTCACAGCATTAAGAGAAACTTCACTGACTTTGTAAAAAGACCCGATTCTCAAGAACCTCTATACAAAAGCGAGAACAGGCGGGACCCTGGGAAAGCCCACCCCTTTACAGGTCCCACCCCCTTGCGTCATCTCCACTGATTATTGGTTGATCCTTCTGTCCGTCTCGTGTACAGCCCAATCGCGTGCAGCTTTGCTTGGAGACAGGTTCCCTGGTCCTCCCAGTAGGCCGAGTTGGTGACGTGTGGGTGACGTGCTGCGTCGCTGCGAGCGGAAGTGGCGCCAGCTGTTTGAAATCCCGCCGTAGAGTCGGGCTCTAGCCCGGGTCTCCAGAACCGTTCCCGCTCCCTGCTCCGCCATGTCCACCCCTCCGCTGGCGCCCGGGGGCATGGCGCCCGGACCCTTCGGGGGTCCTCAGGCTCAGCAGGCCGCCCGAGAGGTCAACACCGCCACGCTGTGCCGCATAGGGCAGGAGACGGTGCAGGACATCGTATACCGCACCATGGAGATCTTCCAGCTGCTCAGGAACATGCAGGTGAGCGCATAGGGGCGCCAGGGCTGGTGACAGGTCCCGGGCGACCCCAGAGTGGGTGCTCCCATTTACCCTAGGGGTGTCCCCAAGCCCGTATGTATTCCCTGCCCCGGAGGCCTCTGTCGTGAGAGCCCCATTTGTCCCAGAAGTGTCCCCCAGCATGTCTATTCCCCCTGTTACTTCCAAAGGTGTCCCTAGTCTATCCCCTTCCCGGAGACCTACCTCAGATGTGGGTGCCCCGTTACCCTCAGAAGTGTACCCCAGTATCTGTCTGCCGCCTCCTCTGGGCTACCCAGGGTGTAGGCGACCTCAGGTGTCAACAGATGTGTCTGAACTCGCCCTGGGAAACTCAGGGTGTGGGCCCTCCCATATCTCATAAGTGGCCCCAGCATGTGTCTGTACCCAAAGGCCTAGGATTTAGAGGTGATATTTGAAGGCACGTTTCCTAGACGGATGGTAGTTGTTTTATAAGCTCTCGGATCACAGTCTACTTTTGAGATTACTTTAAAAATTTACATTAAAAATTCTCGGGCTGGAGAGATGGCTCAGCGGTTAAGAGCACCAACTGCTCTTGCAGAGGACCCGGGTTCGATTCCCAACACCCACATGGAGGCTAAGAACTGTCTTTAACTCCAGTTCCAGGGGAATCCAACATCCTCTTCTGTTCTCCGCAGCATTGCAGGACATGGGTGCACCAACCTACATGCAGACAGTACACTCATATACATAAAATAATAAATTTTAAAAAATTAAAAAAAAATTCTGAAGGAGGATGTGCCCTAGAAGTTGAGTTCCCATTCTGCTAACCAAATTCAAAGGCAACAGTTCTCCCCTTTTCTAGGTATAACTAAGTTACAATAAGCTGTGCTCATGTTTATGGATATACTTGTAACTTAATCACTTAGAGTCACAAGTGAACATACCTGTCACCCCAAAAGTTTCCTTAATACTCTTTGAAGTCTTTGTTTCCATCCATATAAAAGGAATTGCATATATATGAGTTTGGGGGATACAAGCTCTTTCAGAGTACATTCAGCCGTTTTTATTATTACCTCATTGTATGAATATATCACGATGTTTGCATCTGTTCATCTGCAATTGGACTTTTAGGTTGTTTCCACTTTGAAGCCATTATATACAATATACTCGTTAAAGTTTGCTTGTTTACGGACTCCTGTATGGACATGTGTGCATTTCTGTTGGTAGGTAGTTTAGGAATGTAATTACTGGATCATCATATGTCTCAAACATGTTAATGTTTTCTAGGCCAGTCTTGGTGGCACATGCCTTTAATCCCAGCAGAGACAGGCAGGATTTCTGTGAGTTCAAGGCCAACCTGGGCCACATAGCAAGCTCCAGGCCAATGTTTTCTAAAGTGGCTGAGTTATTCCTATCTCATCAGCAGCCCTGGAGTGTTCTCTCTCCTCTTCATCACCATCATTTGTTATTGTGTGTCTTTTTGCTCTGCAGATACTTCCCAGTCTGTGGCCTCTCTTCAAAACATCCTCGAATAACAGACACTTTTAATTTTGATGGAATCTACTTGTTGATTTATTCTTTCACAGATTTTGCTTTTCCTGTCCTATTTTTTAAAATTTGGAACTCATCTAAACAAGATAAATTCTGTTTTCTTCTAGAGGTTTTGCTGTTTGGGTTTTTACATTTAGGTTTGTAACTTACAAGAATTTGGAAGAGTTATGGTAATCCAAATAGGTCTAAGTTCATGTTGTGCATTCTGATATCCAGATTGTTTCAGCACAGTTTGCTGAACTCATTCTGTGTGTTTGCTTATCCTAGCACACGAGATGCAGATATCATGGTTTTCATCAGTGCTGGGTCATGGAAACCGGGGCTTCGGCTTTTTACTTCAGTGGATGTTGAGGAGTTTCCTTTTTACCTCTTATTTTTGTAAAAATAACAGTTTGCTGGAAGTCTTTTAATACAATATCAATAAGACAGTGTAAAAGAGACTACAGCCGGGTGTGGTGGTGCACACGTTTAATCCCAGCACTCAGGAGGCAGAGGCAGAAGGAGACTGATCTCTGTGAGTTCAAGGCCAGCCTGGTCTACAAAGCAAGTTCCAGACCAGCTGGAGCTACAGGGAGATCCAGTCTCAAAAATACCCCCCCACCAAAAAAAAAGAGATGACAAATAAAATAGTACTACATAAGTGAAATCTAAGAGACATTTGAAATTCTTAGAATTCTTCCACCATCTTTTCCTCAAATTCCTTCTGGGGTGTGTGTGTGTGTGTGTGTGTGTTTAATGAAATAGATAGATCCTTTTTTTTTTTCTTTTTTGGTCTTTTTGAGACAGGGTCTCCCTTTAGTCCCAGCATCCCAGCTGGCCTGAACCTCACAATGTAGACCAGACTGGCTGCTGGGATTAAAGGCGAGTGCCACCACACCTGGCCTAAGATGGATAGATCCTTTTTTAAAAAGTGAATAGATTCATGGTTAAAATGATTACATTGTGAATTAAATGCTATCTCAGAATTTAGTGTGTACTGTATTTTTAACCTGCTCTGTAAAAACCACTGAATTAGAGGGGGTAGAGGCAGGTACAGTCATATCAGTTATTTTTCTTGACTAGGTACACAATGTAGTAGATAGGTGTATCCATGTTGTACAGTGTTCATGAGGCATCAGATCTCCTGGCACTAGAGTTGTAGAAGTTGTTGCCTGCTATGTGGGTATTGGGAATCGAACCCCTGTCTTCTGCAAGAGCAGTGAGTGCTTCTGACCACTGAGCCATCTTCCAGCATCTCAAGAATTTTTTTTTATTCCTATTTTGTAGTTAAACTGAAGATTAAAGAGAGGATAAGTAAATTACTCAACATCACATATGATTAGTGGTTCTAGCTAATAATCACAAAGTTTTTGTTAAACAAAATGTATTATTAAAAGAGACATCATTTAATTTTATAACCTACACAGGAAGAACTCAACTCTTCCTGAAAGGGGTGGACCTATGTTTAAAATGTTTGTAGAGTTCTGTGACCGTTAGGTATGTATGTGCCCTTCACTTTGTGAATTCTGGTCTGTGTCATCTCAGATGCTTTGGGGGGAACATGAAAATGGGACTAAAAGAAGAGGCCGTCAGACCCCCTGGAACAGGAGTCACAGATGCTTATTAGCTGCTGTTTGGGCACTAGGTACTCTTCCAGAGCAGCCAGTGCCCTTAATCTTTGAGCTATTTCGCCAGCCTCAGCTTTATCCTTTAATTTGTAACTTGAGCCTGTTAACTCCTCTTTTTTTGCAGGGGGGTGGGGGCGGGAGCTTTTTGAGACAAGATCTCCCTTAAGCCCCAGCTAGCCAAAATTGTGTAGATGAGGCTGGCTTTGAACTCATAGAAATCCGCCTGCCTCTGCCTCCCAAGTGCTGGATTTAAAGGTGTGAGCCACCACGCCTGCTGGAGCATGTTACTCTCTTAATCCTAATTAAAACATTTTGAAATTTTGAAACTGCAATAGTGTACTGTTCCTTTTCTGATATCCTCTGAGTATCACTTTTAAAAAAGATGTATGTTAACTTCCTGGTTAAATTTAGCAGCTTGCTGCTTTTATATAATAGCAATTAATATTAAAATTATACCTTATTTTTAAAGCTTTTTTTTCTTTTTTGGTATTTTTGAGACAGGGTCTCCCTTTAGTCCCAGCTGTCCTGAAATTCACTATGTAGACCAGGCTGGCCTTGAACTTTCAGAGACTCACTTTCCTCTGCCTCCCAGGTGCTGGGATTAAAGGCGTGTGCCTCCATGCTCTGCTTTAAAGCTATATTTATAACATTAAAGGGCAAACATGTTTCAACTAGTAGGAAGCATATCTCAATGTCTTTTCTGAGACTTTTTTTTAGCAATGAAACATTGTGCCAAGTTTCTAATATACGGATACTGATTCCTCTTACAACTCTGTGTGTGTGTGTGTGTGTGTGTGTGTGTGTGTGTGTGTTCATGTTTGTTCTGAAAGTGTTTAAATTGAATTTGATTGTCAAGAACAGTTTGGCTTTATGCAATACTTAAAGATTATTTCTGTTATTACCTTTATGGAGAAGCTGTAGAAAGTCTTGATTTGTATCACAATATTTTTATTGTTTTCTTTTGTCTGCTAAGCTGCCAAATAATGTCACTTACCATATTGGAATTTGATTGTCAAGAACAGTTTGGCTTTATGCAATACTTAAAGATTATTTCTGTTATTACCTTTATGGAGAAGCTGTAGAAAGTCTTGATTTGTATCACAATATTTTTATTGTTTTCTTTTGTCTGCTAAGCTGCCAAATAATGTCACTTACCATATTGGAACTTACCAAGACCGGTTAACAAAGCTACAGGACCATCTCCGCCAGCTTTCTATTCTCTTCAGGAAGCTAAGACTGGTCTACGACAAGTGTAACGAGAACTGTGGAGGAACGGATCCCATTCCAGTAGAGGTGAGCCTTCCTGAGACTGCTGTGCTTCCAAGGGGAGAGCTGGGGCAAGGCCTTGGTAATCGTGTCTTTTCTCTTTCTCCTATTTTGCAAGGTTCCCCGCTTTTTTATGTTTATTTAAATATAAATATGAGTATATGTAAGTCCACCATGTGGGTCCAAGTGCCTTTAACAACTGGAATAGGGCATCAGGTTTCATAGAACTGGTGGAACAGGCACTTGTGCTGCCTGGTGTGGAACCTTTGAATCGAACTTCCATCCTCTGTAAAGAAAAGCCTGTGCTTTTAATCACCGGGCCATCTTTCCAGCCCCAGTATGCCCCGTTTTTAATAGTTTTACTTTGGAGCAGAGATTAAAATGTAATATATATTAATGATTTTTTTATGGAGTTTGACTTCTAGACTTGGGATATTTTTTTTAGTGGCAGTTTTACCATTGCTGTCAGCACTTCCTTTTCATTAAATCAATGCATGAATTTTTGATGAGGATTTTTAATGATATAAAGTAATTTTAAAACTATTGTTGGGCTGGCAAGATGGCTCAGCAGGTAAGGTCACTTGCTGCCAAGTCTGGTGACTCAGGTTCAGTCCCTGGAATGCATGTGGTAGAAAGAGAGAGCCGAGCCACCGCCTGCAAGTTGTGCTGGGTCCTCCACACTCATACAGAATGAGTAAATGTCTTTTTTTTTTTAATCCTATTTTTGTTTTTCACAAAAATTTTGTTTTATTTTTCTATACTTTTCAGTGTTCATGAAAGCTTTATAGATATTTTGTGATTTTCATGAAAATGCTGTACAGACAAAAGATGTTTTCATCATTATTAATGTAGATTTTTATGTATACCATTGAAATCACTCTACTTTAAAATACATTAATGGAATATATAATCAGTTAACCTAATTAATGGAGTGGCATTTTCCTGTTGACAAGTTATGTTTCTACATGTTATATACTACCAGTAGCAAAGATGTTTCTTTCTATACAAGACACAGTTCTCACCTCACAAGGAATGAGAGGTAATTCATTCTGGAGCCAAATATGAGTGACTGTGGCCCGGGACATAGATTCAGGTTACCCCCAAACAACACCTTCCAACCTGGTAACAGTTTTATAAAGTTTTTATAGTTATTGAACCAAAGAAAGCCACACATTAAGGCATTTTCCAAGCACATTTTTGGGAACATCAGGTAGGCCAAGTACAGCAAAGCAGGAGGTGGCTGCTGCAGGCCTTACAGGCTCTGATGCACTTAGCCCTTGGATTTTGGTGGAAGGTAGTGGTTGGTTTCTATGTTCTAGAAAGACTTGCCTGACACAAGGATGTTTGGTCAAACACAGAGGTGGGCAGCGAGTGTCTACCAAGGGTCTCTGGACTGGCAGCATTTCAGCTTTCTGTGTCTTGAAAATCAGTCAGCTCTACAGAATCTTGAAAAGGGTGTGTCACATGTACAAGATGGTTCACCAAATGAACTTTATCACGAACCACGCATATTTAATTATAAAGTTGCTGGAAGTTTCGCTGCTCTTTAAATTTTTTTATCCTATTAAAGACATTCTTCTAACTAAAGACAGTTAAGGCAAATAAAAATTTATGTAGCCACTTGGAGTTCTGAATGTCACGTTAATGACAGGAAGGCCTGCTGATTTATTTTAATAGACTGTAACTCTTATTGGGGCAGGAACTGCATCTTATTTGACATTAGTTTCTCAGTGTTTTACCCAGCATCTAGTAATTAAATATTTGCTGGTTAAATGAACAGAATATTACTTATGTGACTGCCAGTGGTTTTTTTTTGAATTTTTTATTGAATTTTTGTGGTTTTCATATAATTCGATGGTACTTGTCCATACCTCCCCTACTGTCCCTGCCCAGTTTAATCTAATGCCAGTTTGTGTCCCCAAATGTGGGTTCATCCACTGGAGCCTTGTTAACCTACCAAGAGTTCCATGCTCAAAACAAACAGTTTCACCCTCTCCCAGTAGCTATTGGTTGCTATAATTTCCTTAGGTTGGGTTGAGATTTTTTTACTCACTTCCCCATGTCTATGCTCAGATTTTGTGTGGTTTAAGCTTGCATGGGTCTTGTACATGCTGTCACCACTGCTGTGAGTTCAGATGAGTGACTGACCAGCTTTCTGGAAAACTCTTTTCCTGTGGTCATCCACCATCTCTGGATCTCAGTCTTCTCCCTCTTCCCAATCTCCCTGAGCCTTGGGAGGCAGAAATTTGATAGAGGTGTCTTACTCTGGGATAAGCACTCAGCAGCTTCTTGGTCTCTACTTGTGGGTTTCGGTGTTAATAACATCTACTGCATAATGAAACTTCTCTGGTGAGAGTTAAGAGATACATTATTTTATGGGTATAACAATATGTCATTAGAAGTCAGTTTAATATGATAACTGTTTATTAGAAGTTATTATTAGGCTCTCTCCAATAACCTGTGACCTCTCTCTAGCCTCAGGTTTCTAAGCCTAATATCAGTGTCAAGTATGGGCTTCATCCTATAAAGCAGACCTTGAATTCAATCAGAGTGGTTAGTTACTCTCATAATATTCATGCCACTACTACATTGATGGACCTGTCTTGCCAGGTCATTTACTGTAGTTCACAGGATTCATAGCTGGGTAAGGTTGATTAATTTTTCCCTCCAGTAGCATACATAGCAACTTCCAGCATTATGAACACTGGCCACTAGAGATGAGCCTCTGAAGTAGCACCAGCCTGATTTCTTCTTGTTGTTTTGTGTGTTGTTGTTGTCGTGGTTGTTGTTTTTCTTGAACTTTCTGAGACAAGGTCTCCCCTGTAGCCCTAGTTGGCCTAGAACTCATTATGTAGACCAGGTTAGTCTTGAACTCAACAGAGATACCCCTGTCTTTGCCTCCTGAGTGCTGAAACTAAAGGTGTGCGCCATCACACCAGGCTCTTGTTTGTTTTATAGCTCAAGTATATAGTGTCTTCAGCTTAGGGTCTTACCATTAAGTTCTGGAGTCTATGATGTCTAGAAGGAGCAATATCCCCTGTTATAGAATAACTCCTTTTAATGTCATTTTATATGTATGCACATTAAGAAGCTTCTATAGTGATAGGTTTCCATATGCCTTTTGCTAAAGGCCTTTAGTGTTACTTCTCCCTCCCCATACTCCTTCTTCTGCCCTGCCCTCCCATTCCCAACTCCATTTAACCCTTCCTTTGCTACTGTTCCCTGTTCCCCCTTCATTTCAGTGCATTTTACTACCCCTCCCAGAAAGACTCCCACCATGGCTGATTATTAGTTTCATGACCTCTCTGAATTTTTTCATTGAAACATGTGTAGCTAAGATTTCAAACCTAGCATCCATCTGTGAGAGAGAACACGTGATTTTTGGGGGTCTGGGGTACATTATTCAGGGTGGTTGTTTCTAGTTCCATTTACCTTTGAATTTCATATTTTCAAATTTTTAAAGAGGTGGATAATATTTCATTGTGTGTATGTACCACACCTTCATATGTAATTATCATTTCATAGATTCTAGGTTGTTTCCAATTTCTGACTGTTATGAAAAGGGCAGCAGTGAACATTGATGAACAGGGATTTTGATAGTAGGGTGTAGTGTCTTTAGGGTATATGCTCAAGAGTTCTATGGCTGGGTCATATGGTAGATGAATTTTGAGCCTTTTGAAGAATCTCCACACTGATTTCTATAGGGGCCCTGACAGCCAGTGTTTTAAATGCTATTAGCCAAGGTGAAGGGTGATACAGAATGCACTGAAATAAGCTGTGAAAGCTGTTGTTTTGGGCCATCACTTGAATAGAAATTTATTTGTAAACAATTAAAAGTGTAAAATGAACCCTAAGTCAATGCATCTCCTCCACTTGTCTGTTTAGAATATTTGGATCATATTCTTATCTCACTTCTGTTTAATCACTCACAGCAACTTATTCCATATGTGGAAGAAGATGGCTCAAAGAATGACGATCGGACTGGTCCACCTCGTTTTGCTAGTGAAGAAAGACGAGAAGTTGCAGAAGTAAATAAAGTGAGTTATTAGTCTATACATTTTATATTTCAGAATTTTAATAAAAGTTACAAAGGAATCTACTATAAATCTAAAACATAATTTGAGGGGCTGGAGAGATGGCTCAGTGGTTAAGAGCACCAGCATCCACTGCTCTTGCAGAGGACCTGGGTTCAATTCCCAGCACCCACGTGGAGGCTAAGAACCGTCTTTATTTCCAGTTCCACGGGAATCCAACACCCTCTTCTGACCTCCACAGCATTGTGCAACACAGGAGCACCTATTTACATGCAGACAGTACACTCATACACATAAAATAATAAATTTTAAAAAAGAATATTTGAAAACAAACGAAACAAAACAAAAAACCATAATTTGAATTATAGACTTGTATGAAGATGTTTTGTGCCAAATTGAATGGATTTAGGAACTGAAAGGCAAGCAGAACTACCTACTGAATAGTCTGAAGTCCATTAAGTGAGCCACTCCGAAGACCTCCACAGGTGCACATTCACAACCCATTTGCTTTTCCTCAGCTGAAGTCTGCCTTTCTAGCTTATAGCATGTTTGGACCAGCAAATGATAAAAATTTACCAATAGGAAAAGTAACTATTTCAACCTGAGAATGAGAAATTACAGGAGTTATGAAAGTGGTGTCCTACCTCTGCTCCCCTCCCCCAAAAGTTCCTGACTGAAATACATTTATTGCTGAGTACATAAAAATAACAGAAACAGACAATAATTTTCATAGTTCTTGTGACACATAGAACAATAGCAAGAGTTGGAAGTTCATTCTATAACGGAAATGTGGCCCCTGCTGACCAAAAACTAGCACATAACAATTCATCAAGCCTCTTTCACTTATCACTTAACACAGGTCACCTCTTCTGGCACTCTTTGTTCTGCTTAATAGAATTCATTAACATATTAACAATCTACCTTAGCTAAGGAGAATTTCCTGAGATAGATGAATTCAGTTTGTTTACATAATACAGAGTGTCCGTGGCTACATTGGAAAGCATTTATTCTCAAATGACTAAATACATTTGATATAATTCAAAACCGTCTGCTGATTCAAAGAGTACTTAAGCCAGGTGTTGCAGCTTTCAAGGATAGCCTGGTCTACAAGAGTTCCAGGCCAACCAGAGCTACATATGGAAACTCTCAAAAAAAGAACGAAAGAAAATTTTACAGTTAGGTACAAAGTTTTATTTTTATGTTGCATAAATAGCCAACATTCCTATACAAGTAGAATATAAAAATATTCCTGTTTAAAAAGGCACAAAATAAAATCTGCCAGTATGTTTAATTTTATTTTAGAAGTTATAACCAGTTCAAAAGGACAGGTGAGTGGTAATAGTTATTATTAAAGCTTGTTAGCATGTTGGTAAAAACACACATTTGATAAACAAGTTAAAAGTTGTAAAAAAGGGAAGGATGATTACCAGATTGAAGCCGTGCTCATATAATGCAGTAATCCAGTTAGATGATGCAGTTCTATTCACAGTTACAACAAAACATATTAAGTAGCTGGGTATTGTGTCAGCGCTACATCTGACCAACCCTATTAAGATACATTAAAAGATGGGCTGGAGAGAGGCCTAAGCAGTTAAGAACACTGACTGCTCCTGCAGAGGACCCAGGGTTCAATTCCCAGCACCCCCATGGCACCTAACAACCATCCATAACTCTAGTTCCAGGGAATCTCATGACCTCTGTGGGAATTGCACAACACCAGTGCACTTAGCTGCAGACAATAAACATACTCATATACATAAAACAAAAATAATAAATAAAATATTTTTCAAAAAGAAAATTTGAGGAAAATAAATTAGCTTTTACACTGTGCTGTATTTCAAGATGAATTTCATACTTGAGTATCTGAAAAATATTATAAAAATAATAATGAAAGTATTTTTTTTAATTTAGGAGAAAGAGAAAAGGTAGATTTAAATATGGTAACTTTTTTTATAAAGGTGAACTACAGATGAAGAATTTTTCCAATAAAAGTGATAGCAATTAATCATGAGTCTGACAAAGAACTCACAGTGGGAAATTGCTCAGGGATGATGACAGGCCTGGGAAGTTGAATTTAGATCTTGGCACTGTTGTTTGTAGGCTAGAGATAGGTCATGTTCACTGACTAAGAATTGTTTGACTGGGGTTATAGCTCAGTGATAGAGCACTTGCCTACCAAGTTTGATGCCCTAGGTTCAATAACAGCAACATCACCCCCCCAAGGGTTGTTAGGAGTATTTTGTTGATGGTGTGTGTGTGTGTTAACTCACAACCTGTGCCCATCTTCCTGAGGCCACAACTGGGCTGGTTTAGTTTCAGTCAGTCAGTAAACCTCCTGTTCAGGATTGAGGGGGAGGGAAGGGAGGGAGGCTTTTAGCCCTAAAAGTGCAGGTTTGGGAGGAGTCTGTGGTGTCAGTGGCCCCATGCTTCTCTCTCTTTCAGTTCCTTTGTCTTCTTATCCAGGCCCTTGAGCTAGTTCTCCATGTGGGTCAGCCTCATCTTCAGTTCATCTTCCTGCATCCTGGGCTCTAATCTCTTTTCTGCTCATTCACAAACTGCCGTCCCTCCGCCCCTTTTTTTTCTCTCTCATAAAATGTCCTAACTAAGCATGGTGGTGCATGTCTGTAATCTGAGCACACTAAGCATGGTGGTGCATGTCTGTAATCTGAGCACACTAAGCATGGTGGTGCATGTCTGTAATCTGAGCACACTAAGCATGGTGGTGCATGTCTGTAATCTGAGCACACTAAGCATGTCTGTAATCTGAGCACTCAGGAGGCTGAGGCAGGAGGGTGGCGCCATTAATTTACAATCAGCTTGGGTTACATAGTGAAAGCTAGGCCATCCAGAGCTACATAGGAAGATCCTGTCTTTAAAAAAAAGACAAAGGCTATTGTGTTCTTTCTGATAACTTTTCTCCATATGGGATAACTGCTTTATTCATTCCTACCATGAAAAAATGAAAAGATAAGCATACGTACTTTGACCATAATCATTTTCTGGAACAAGTTTTTCAGTCCATCAAATAGACATACAGTATTCCTGAAGATTTATCTATTTTGTAGTGAAAACTAGTGTTTGAGTTTTTTGTTTGCTCATCTATGTTGCATGCATTTAGTCAGGTTCTAGATGCTTTTAACTTTGGAGAAAACATGTAGTTACCATATTGAATTCCCAGTTGTTTAGTTTATCTGGGATTTCATCTCTTATAAGGAAAGAGAGGGGCTATGGAGATAGCTCAGCATTTACGACTCTTGCACCAAATGTAGACACATACAAGCACATCATTTTTTAAAAGGAATAAAAATACATTTTTTCGAAAGGAATATAGGGGAGAAAGAATCTTCTCTTCAGTGGCAAGAGGCAGCGCTCCTCTGGCCTCCTAGCTCTCACTCCTTACTGGGAGGATTTATAAATATATCTTCCTGTATTTCTTCCTGTGTCTAGGGTGTAGGTGTACTCACCCATGAGTGTGTATGGAGGAGGGCAGGGGTCAACATTGGGCGTCTTCTCTATCATGCTCCACATTATTTTTTTGAGTCAGATTGGCTCACTGAACCTGGAGCTTACCATTTTGGCTCTTACTGGCTGGCCAGCAACACCCTGAGACTTATCCTTCAGCCTGGCGTTACTTAGGTAAACTGAGGCCCCGACCCTTCTGTTGGTACAGGGATCTGAGCAGAGACCCTCATGTTTGCACACCAAGTACCTTACCCACTGTGCCATCTACCCAGCCCCTGCGTGGTGGTTTGAATGAGAATGTCACCCGTAGGCTCCCAGTATTTGGTCATGTTGTCCCCATTTGGTGGTGCTGTTTTGAGAGGGTTTAGGAGATGTGGCCTTGCTTCTGGTCACTCTGCTTGAAGATGTGAATGCTTCTGTCGCTGCTCTGGCCACCTCTGCCACCATGCCTTGGCACCATGATGGACTCTCGCCCCTTGGGAACTATGAGCTAAATAAACTCTGCCTTCTATTCCTTGGTCATGGTATTTTATCACAGCAACAGAAAAGTAACTAATATACTCTGTTGTGAATTTTGAGCACTGGAGAAAAATGGTGAGCACAGGTAAAGATGAAAGGAGGCTGAGATTTGGTTAACTTCAATTTCAAAACTAAAGGAAGAATAAAATTAAATGCTAAAAAGCAAGCTGGTTGTACTTTTTACATGACATGGTTTTAAATTCTTTACAAACAAATATGAATTGAAAGTAACAAATTCCAACTAAACAGCTCAGTGCTCTATGTGGTTAACTCTTCTTCAGATTCTAATCTTCTAGGATTGAAAAATGTTTGAAAAGACTTAATTTTTTTAAATTTTATGTGTATGTGTGTATTGCCTGCCTGTATGTAAGTGCATTCATATCATGCAGTCAGTGCCCATAGTCAGAAGAGGGCATCAGATGCCCTAGAACTGAAGTTATAGACTGTTGTTAGCTTCCATGTGGGTGCTGGGACTCAAACACCGGTCCTCTCCAAGAGCAGTCAGCATTTGGAACCCGTGAGCCATCTCCCCGGCCCCTCATTTTTTTGTTTTTACATTTTATTTTGGGGGGGAGGAGAGCTGTACGCACCTGCGGAAGTCAGAGGACAACTTGAGGAAGTGGGTTCCTTCCTTCTACCATGTGGGTCCCATGGACCAAACTCAGGCTGTCAAGCTTAACAGCAAGTCCCTTTACCCACTGAGCTATCTCCCCAGCAATAAACTTTCAGAGTGCTTATGGTCTATTGAATACATACATAGGTATGTATGTTTATATATGTTTATGGTGCCTTAAATAGCTACATACAGATGATAAAATATATAAATCCCATTGATCAATGGCTGCTATAATAAAATATAAGCATCATTGATTTGATTTCTCAAGGATTTATAAATATATGGTCATAAACTCACAGTTTGTCTTTTATGTTGGTAACATACATTCGTACCTAATGCTGGTTTTGGGGTTTTTTTTTCCCCCATTAAGTCATATAGATAGTAGGATCTTGAGATTCATGGACTCTTTCTAAATTTGTCTGTCAGTTTTCTGTTACTATAACAAATACCTGGGACAAAGTAAATAGGTGAAAGGTTTATTTTGGAAGTTTTGAAAGTTTTGATCCAGGGCTGATTGACCCAGTTGCTCCAGGCCTGTTGTGGGCTAACGTGTCAGAACAGAAATGTGTTGAAAGAAGTCTGTTCACTTCTTGTCCAGGTACAAAAACGGGAGGGTCTTGCAATCACCTTTGAGTTGTGCCCAGTGACCTAACTCGTCTTGCCAGACCCACCGTCTGTCATCTTAGTAGATGTTTAGAGATACCCCAGCCTGCACTGTAGCAACTAGTAACACTGAAATGTGCAAACTATTTCTTACCTACTATAACAGTATGGAATAGCAAAGTGAGTATTTTAAAATAATAGCTATGTCTATTTTTTTTTTTTTTTTTTTTTGGTCTTTTTTGAGACGTCCGCCCTGTAGCCCCAGCATGTCCTGGAACTCACTCTGAGACCAGCGCCTGCTTTGAACTCACAAAGGATCCGCCCGCCCGACGCTTCCCAAGTGCTAGATTAAAGGCGTGCACCACACACACCAGGCTTTTATTTTTTATTTATTTATTTTTTTTTGGTCGTATGTATCTTTTTTATATATAGACGGCAGTGTTAAACTAATAGACAACACCAAAAAGAACAAGTTTTGAGATGTTGCCACGGAGTTTTTTGTTTTTGCTTTTTTTTCTATGGGATTTTTGGAAATTGTCATTGAACTTATGTTAAACTTCTCCTCTTGAATATTCAAAATACTGAGTGCTGGCTGTATACCAAGCTTGTCAATTGACTAGCAGAAGTTCTGCAGTGGACTACCCAGTGTCTGGTCTGTATACCAAGCATTGTCTTGACTACTAGAATTTCTGCAGTAGGACTAACCCAATGTCTGGCTCTGTATACCAAGCATTGTCTTGACTACTAGAATTTCTGCAGTAGACTAACCCAGTGTCTGGTCTGTATACCAAGCATTGCCTTGACTACCAGAATTTCTGCAGTGGACTAGCCCATGTCTGGTCTGTATACCAAGATTGTCTTGACTAGCAGAATTTCTTGCAGTGGACTACTCCAGTGTCTGGTCTGTATACCAAGCATTGTCTTGACTAGCAGAATTTTGCAGTTGACTAATCCAGTGTCTGGTCTGTATACCAAGAATTGCTTGACTACAGATTTTCAGGATATCATGTCTGTCTGAACCAGATGTTGTGCAGAATTTCTGATACCCAGTTCTGGTCTGTATACCAAGCATTGCCTTGACTACAGAATTTCTGCAGTGGACTAACCCAGTGTCTGGTCTGTATACCAAGAATTGTCTTGACTAGCAGAATTTCTGCAGTGGACTAACCCAGTGTCTGGTCTGTATACCAAGCATTGTCTTGATAGCAGAATTTCTGCGAGTGGACTGACCCAGTGTCTGGTCTGTATACCAAGCATTGCCTTGACTAGCAGCATTTCTGCAGTGGACTAGCCCAATGTCTGGTCTATATACCAAGCATTGTCCTTGACTAGCAGAATTTCTGCAGTGGACTAACCCAGTGTCTGGTCTGTATACCAAGCATTGCCTTGACTAGCAGAATTTCTGCAGTGGACTAACCAAGCTAACCAAGCATTCTTGATTAGTTCTGCGTGACTCCCAGTGCTTATACCAAGCATTGCCTTGACTAGCAGAATTTCTGCAGTGGACTAACCCAATGCTCTTCTGTATACAAGCATGTTATACCAAATTCTGCAGTGACTGCCATGTCGGTTGAAAGTATTGTGTCAGAATTTCTGCAGTGGACTGACCCAGTGTCTGGTCTGCATATCAAGCATTGTCTTGACTAGCAGAATTTCTTCAGTGGACTAGCCCAGTGTCTGGTCTGTATACAAAGCATTGCCTTGACTAGCAGAATTTCTGCAGTGGACTAACCCAGTGTCTGATCTGTATACCAAGCATTGTCTTGACTACTAGAATTTCTGCAGTGGACTAACCCAATGTCTGTCTGTATACCAAGCATTGCTCTTGACTACTAGAATTTCTGCAGTGGACTAAGCCCAAGTCTGGTCTGTATACCAAGCATTGCCTTGACTAGCAGCATTTCTGCAGTGGACTAACCCAGTGTCTGCTCTGTATACCAAGCATTGTCTTGACTAGCAGAATTTCTGTCAGTGGACTAACCCAGTGTCTGGTCTGTATACCAAGCAATTGCCTTGACTAGCAGAATTTCTTGAAGTGGACTATCCAGTGTCTGTCTGTATACCAAGATTGCTCTTAGACTACGCAGAATTTCTTGCAGTGGACTATCCAGTGTCTGGTCTGTATACCAAGAATTGCTTGACTACAGAATTTTTGCAGTGGACTACCAGTGTCTGGTCTGTATACCAAGATTGTCTTGACTAGCAGAATTTCTGCAGTGGACTAACCCAGTGTCTGGTCTGTATACCAAGCATTGTCTTGACTAGCAGCATTTCTGCAGTGGACTAACCCAGTGTCTGGTCTGTATACCAAGATTGTCTTGACTAGCAGAATTTCTGCAGTGGACTAGACCCAGTGTCTCTCTGTATACCAAGCATTGTCTTGACTAGCTAGAATTTCTGCAGTGGACTAACCCAGTGTCTGTCTGTATACCAAGCATTGCTTGACTACAGATTTCTGCAGTGGACTAGCCCATGTCTTCTGTATACCAAGCATTGTCTTGACTACTAGAATTTCTGCAGTGGACTAACCCAGTGTCTGTTCTATATACCAAGCATTGCTCTTGACTACAGAATTTCTGCAGTGGACTAACCCAGTGTCTGGTCTGTATACCAAGCATTGCTTGACTAGCAGATTTCTGCAGTGGACTAATCCAAGTCGTCTGTCTGTATACCAAGAATTGTCTTGACTAGCAGAATTTCTTGCAGTGGACTAGCCAGTGTCTGGTCTGTATACCAAGAATTGTCTTGACTAGCAGAATTTTTGCAGTGGACTAGTCCAGTGTCTGGTCTGTATACCAAGATTGCTCTTAACTACCAGAATTTTTGCAGTGGACTAGCCAGTGTCTGGTCTGTATACCAAGTATTGCCTTGACTACAGAATTTCTGCGAGTGGACTAACCCAGTGTCTGAGTCTGTATACCAAGCATTGCCTTAACTACCAGAATTTCTTCAGTGGACTAACCCAGATGTCTGGTCTGTATACCAAGCATTGCCTTAACTACCAGAATTTCTTCAGTGGACTACCCAGAGTCTGGTCTGTATACCAAGCATTGCTCTTACTACTAGAATTTCTGCAGTCTTCCAGCTGGCTGTATCAGATGCTGAACAATTCAGTACTAGCAGTGTCTGGTTGTATCGATGTTACTCGATTTTCGACAGAGGTGGTATCCAGAATTTTATGCATTTTCAGTGGATAGTCCATGTCGTCTGTATACCAGAAGTCTTACTAGCAGAATTTCTGCAGTGGACTAACCCAGAGTCTGGTCTGTATACCAAGCATTGCCTTAACTACCAGAATTTCTTCAGTGGACTACCCAGATGTCTGGTCTGTATACCAAGCTTGCTTGACTACCAGAATTTCTGCAGTGGACTAGCCCAGTGTCTGGTCTGTATACCAAGCATTGTCTTGACTAGCAGAATTTCTGCAGTGGACTAACCCAGTGTCTGGTCTGTATACCAAGCATTGTCTTGACTAGCAGAATTTCTGCAGTGGACTAACCCAGTGTCTGGTCTGTATACCAAGCATTGTCTTGACTAGCAGAATTTCTGCAGTGGACTAACCCAGTGTCTGGTCTGTATACCAAGCATTGTCTTGACTAGCAGAATTTCTGCAGTGGACTAACCCAGTGTCTGGTCTGTATACCAAGCATTGTCTTGACTAGCAGAATTTCTGCAGTGGACTAACCCAGTGTCTGGTCTGTATACCAAGCATTGTCTTGACTAGCAGAATTTCTGCAGTGGACTAACCCAGTGTCTGGTCTGTATACCAAGCATTGTCTTGACTAGCAGAATTTCTGCAGTGGACTAACCCAGTGTCTGGTCTGTATACCAAGCATTGTCTTGACTAGCAGAATTTCTGCAGTGGACTAACCCAGTGTCTGGTCTGTATACCAAGCATTGTCTTGACTAGCAGAATTTCTGCAGTGGACTAACCCAGTGTCTGGTCTGTATACCAAGCATTGTCTTGACTAGCAGAATTTCTGCAGTGGACTAACCCAGTGTCTGGTCTGTATACCAAGCATTGTCTTGACTAGCAGAATTTCTGCAGTGGACTAACCCAGTGTCTGGTCTGTATACCAAGCATTGTCTTGACTAGCAGAATTTCTGCAGTGGACTAACCCAGTGTCTGGTCTGTATACCAAGCATTGTCTTGACTAGCAGAATTTCTGCAGTGGACTAACCCAGTGTCTGGTCTGTATACCAAGCATTGTCTTGACTAGCAGAATTTCTGCAGTGGACTAGCCCAGTGTCTGGTCTGTATACCAAGCATTGTCTTGACTAGCAGAATTTCTGCAGTGGACTAACCCAGTGTCTGGTCTGTATACCAAGCATTGCCTTGACTAGCAGAATTTCTGCAGTGGACTAACCCAGTGTCTGGTCTGTATACCAAGCATTGCCTTAACTACCAGAATTTCTTCAGTGGACTAGCCCAGTGTCTGGTCTGTTTACCAAGTATTGCCTTGACTACCAGAATTTCTGCAGTGGAGTAACCCAGTGTCTCGTCTGTATACCAAGCATTGTCTTGACTACCAGAATTTTTGCAGTGGACTAGCCCAGTGTATGGTCTGTAAACCAAGCATTGTCTTGACTAGCAGAATTTCTGCAGTGGACTAGCCCAGTGTCTGGTCTGTATACCAAGCATTGCCTTGACTAGCAGCATTTCTGCAGTGGACTAACCCAGTGTCTGGTCTGTATACCAAGTATGGCCTTAACTACCAGAATTTCTGCAGTGGACTAGCCCAATGTCTGGTCTATATACCAAGCATTGTCTTGACTAGCAGAATTTCTGCAGTGGACTAACCCAGTGTCTGGTCTGCTGTCCTGCTTATTGCAGATAGGTGGACAGGGACAGAAAACTGATGAAAACACCAGCATCCCTTCGTGGACCCCTGGCATGCTTGGGGGAATGTTTACAGAAGTAGAAATTCTGCACCATATTTTTAATACATTGGCATTTGATTGCATTAAATAAAGTGCTTTATATTTATCTATATAATCAAGAACAAAATTCTGTTTAAAATATCCAGAACTTCATTATATCACATAGTTTTTACTCTAAAACAGAAGAATAGGCTTAGCTGCATTTTATTGTGGTTGTTCATTTGCAGCTACTTGTATGCCTGAGGTTGTACAGGGCAGTAAGTAGATTGACTTGGTGCATCTGGTGTTTCTACATGGTGTCTGTTGTCAGTCCCATCAGAATGCCTGGAAACTTTGAGGTGCAGTTTGTAGTCAGTATTTGATAGAAATCATCAGAGGACAAAATGGACAAAATGTCCTAGTTGGGATGGATTTTTGCTTTCTTTCAATACGTTGATATTTACACTGTGTTTTTGAGATCCTTAAGCCTCACTACCCAAGCAAAACATGAGTCCTTATTTCAGTCTATCTGCTTTGGGAATATCAGAATGAATTTTATTTTGCTTAAGGGTATTCTGTTTGTGAGAAATGAAATTGAAAGAGGTAGCGGGTAGTATTAAAAAGTTGAGATGTAATTGAGTCCAAGCATCTAGAAATTAAAGCTTTTTTTTTAGCATGTCACAGCCTTTGTTTGAATATTAAATTGCATGGTATGACTTAACATAAATACACTGTGTAAGTATCTACTCTGCTTACACATCCACCTGTTAACGCAACAAATTATGCACAGCTGATGGATTTTGAAAATAGCAGCTGTCAACTTCTGTTAAAATCAATCAGTGGCAAGATTGTATATATTAAATCCTATATCGTGTCATGAAAATGTATTTACAATTTACCACTAATAAGCGTAACTGTCAGCCTTGCTGTTGATAGTCTCATGACGTGTTTTGACTTGAGGTATTCTACTTGTATGCTAATTTTTTAATTTAAAACTTTCTGACAGTTCTGAGAAAAAGTACCTAAAAACCTGGTGCCCCACACTAAGAAAAATTAGCATTGCCTAGATTTCTATGTTAGCTTGAAAATTCCCCATATTCTTCTGTACACTTTGCTGTTTTAGGAGTTAATAACTCTTAACAGAAAAACAAGTATATCAGATTTATATTGACAAACAGGTGTTCTTGAAAGTTGTCTTATGGGTAGGCTTTGCATTTTCCCAGCCGTGCTGTATTTCCGGAGTCTCTGCACACCCTTTTGAATGTTGATAGAAAATCTGCATTTAAACACCCACGATTATGATTGTGTTCCTTCCAGTTGCTCTCTGCTTGGTACTGAAAATGTAATCGCCAAGCTTGTTTGCTGGCTTGGTCCTACAGTGGTTCTAGAGGTTCCCAAAATGTCAGTCCTTCTTACTGCTTTTTCCTAGGCATAGATCTGTCACCACATACCCAGGGACCTTTGTATTTTACTTTAATTATAGTTTCTGCCCTTCAAGAATTTTAATGGGTCTCCACTCCCCACCATGGCCAATCCTTTCATTCTTGCTCACCAACTTTTTGGGACCCCAGACATGTTTTTGTTTGCTGACCTTTCCTGTCCGAGGTGGCAGAGTCTGTCCTTTAGACCCTTAGCACCTGAAGATTTTCCTGTGCCATACACCTTACCAGGTGTGGTCTGGTCACAGGGCACTGCCTTCTTCCTACCTGCTGTTAAGTTTGTGAAACTCTAGAAGTGATTGTGTTCAAGATAAATATTACAACTTACTAGTTCAAATTAGATTGGGGGGGTGTAATTGAGGAAGGGTCTCACTGTGTAGCCATGGCTAGCCTTGAACTCACTGTGTAATGCCAACTGGCCTCTGCTTTGGTGTATCAAGTATTGGGATTTACAGGTATGAGCCACCACACCCAACGTTCAAAATCTGTTTGTTTTATAAATCGTGAACTTGTATGCTAGTTCTTCCTCTTGTTCTCTGTCTATAACTTTTTTACAGCCTCCCAAAAAGTTGGAATTGAAAAGGAAACCATGGTAGCTGAAGTATTTCACAGCTAGAAGTGATGACTCAAGTGAGGGGCTGTAGTAGACTTGAGCCTCCATATAGAGCCTCCAGTTTGGAGTTCGTTCACTAAACCAGACTCAGTGGTTTTCAATAACAAATCTGCAGTTGATTTCACTATGTTTGGGCACACAGAAAGTACAGCTGGCAGGGCCCTTAAACTGTAGCCCATTCGTGCATGAGAAAGCTGAGGAGAAGCAAGTTAGAACTGAAGTTGAGATGACCAGCCTCCCCGCACAGCACCTTCATTCACCTTTACGCATCTCTGAGTGACCATGCATGCCTGGTATCCATCAAGACAGAATTGCCAGTTTGGTCTCTACAATGGAAAAGCCCTTTAGGCTCACTAATTCCTCACCTGTCCCACCAACCTGATTGATTACATTAGATAATATATACAGTGCTTCAATAACTGACTACCACACAGTCTCAGTGACAGAACATAGAAGGGTCATCTGAAAAACTGATCAAGGGGATGAAATATATTAATACTCTCTCCCAAAGACTATGTTAAAGTGAGCCTAAGAGTCAAGACTTGTGTGCTGTAAGTCAGACACTTTATCTGTATTCAAATACAAATTAAATTTAATTAGTATTACTAATGATCATTAAAGTTTGTAACTATTTTTGTGTTTCCTGGGGAAAGTGTTTGGTGTTCCCTTTTAGTTAACCTGCTTCCAATACTTGTGATTTCTAATATCAAAAGCAATTTCCTTAATCTCAGCTTGCTTTTTAATGAAATAAAAACTAAAATTTTAGACTTCTTCCTAATGCACATATGATAGCTTACTTGGAGGCAATCTCCAAGTAAAGTCTCCAAAAAAAATAGTTAAATAATAATAATAATATATCTTTGAATTTAACATTTCTAAAATGTTATTGACCACTTGTTATAATTAGTTAGGATTCTTTTTTTTTCAAAGCAAATTTTTATTGATGCTTTGTGCATTTCATACAAAATTTCAAATCAAATCTAGACCCATGCCCCCCTCCCTGCCCCCCCACCCCACCAGAGCTCATGCATTCTGCCAAACATGCTTTTCATCTGTTTATCAGTCTCTCAAAATTCTCGATGCAGAAGTTCACTGTCTTGAGCAGAAGTTCAGTTTCAGTCAGTTCTCTGACCCAGTCTTCTTGTTGTTATTCTTTCCAGTATGTATCACTCCAAAATATGCACATATGCATGCCACACATATCACAGGTTTTAGCATCTTCAGCTTATGATTTTTTTTTTTTCTTTATTAGGCTGAAAGGTGTCATGTTTGAAGGCTCCTCCTTGGCAAGCCCAAACCACCATTAGTTCTGCCCTTGTGCTCCACACTGGGGTTTTCCCTTCCCATGGTCACCAAATGAGGTCCAGTAAGCACCACATCCTGTCTTGATCATCCTGTACTGGTCTCTCTGATGCAGCCTGGGTAGTCCAACAGAGTCAGTCTGTACTCTGAAGAGTTAGGATTCTGCTCAGAGTCTCTTGTTTTTATCATGTGTATCTAACCAGATATTTCCCACATAAGACTCAAAGAAAGGATGCTTAAACATTTATAAACCATGGTCTCCTATAGCTCATGCATAGAGATGCATGAGCACACACTGTGTGTGCAGCAAATCTTACTGTGGGAAATCTTCTGCTTTGGTTGCTGGGCTGTTTTTTCTGTTACAGAATTAGAAGTGGATTATGCTTCATCCTATGGGCAATGACTTCTGCACATTTCTGAAAGGCCTGAGCCATAATATTTTTTTATACTTGATTTTTTTATATTGACAGCTAACAGTCTGTGCCTACTATTACCATGTGTTGAACACTTCCTTATATGCCAGACAACTGTAGTATCTTATGCGAATCAAATTATTTAGTCTCCTATGAACTTCTAGGTAGATTCGGTGATTACCTGCATCTTTCTGATGTGAGGTGAAATAATTTGGCCAGTGTCATCCATTTATAATTGGGGAGGAGCTCAGCATCCGATCATGTATGGAGTCTGGTTGGGCCCTGTGCTCTTGACCATTAGGGTCCACTACCCTTACAGCATTGTAAATACTTAGATTCTATAACAGTTGGATGTGCTGCTTAGTTTCTTTAATAATGGAAGTGGAGGGAGGATAGAGTTGGGGTGGGGAGCCAGAGGCCCCTGGGCTTGAATTAGAATTCACGATGTCTATTAAGGGACTATGAGGCCAGAAAATGGTAGGGACCTTTTGGGTTTAGAGAAGTATCTAGTTCTGCTTCTGTCTGGATTATCAAGAGTCCTAACTTACTACACTTTAATCTTCTCCCTTCATGGTCTATATATTTCATGTAGCATTTTTGATAAATCCTTTTGTTTCCACAGAAACTCAAGCAGAAGAATCAACAGCTGAAGCAAATTATGGATCAATTACGGAATCTCATCTGGGATATAAATGCCATGCTGGCGATGAGGAACTGAACTGATATTTAAATTCCCTGCTCTCCTCGTGTTGTACTGTTGGCTTTCTTTCCCTTTGAAAACGATGATCTGTTTTCATTTACATGGCTCCCACTGAAGTTGCTATTTTCACATTAAAGTATTCATTGTCTGGGGTTTTTTAATCCTATTGGTTCTATGAAAAATTACTGCAACAAACTTTGACAGGATTTGTGTTTTGGTTAATCTTCAATTGAATAATTGCTTTTTGAAAAGCAAAATAAAGTTTTGTAAATAGACTTTTAAACTTGACTAGTGGTGTTCCTTATTTTAGTTACACTTTTAGAAGAAATTTTAAATTTAAACATCCTAGCAAATTAAAAAGTACCAACCACAGTCTATCTCTGGTAGAAATTAATTAAAATAAAAATATATTATCATCACAGCTCATTTTTTTTAATTCAGTATTATTTTCAACCCAGTTAGAAAATATTCTCTTACTATAAAGTTGTTTTTTTATAACATTTTTTTTATTGATGCTTTGTGCATTTCATGCATCATTTTCCAATTCAATTCAGGCATATTTCCCTTTCCCTTCCCCCCCCACCCCCACCCCAACCGAGATCATGCATTCTGCCATAACTGTCCTGCATATTTCTCTCAGTTTTTTTTTTTTCATTTTTTAGCTATAAGTGATAATCCATGAGTACAAGCATCCTTCATGTAAAACCTATCTGCAGGCTGTTGTGCCCAAACACCTACAGCCCCACCATCCAGTGGGGGGTGACAGGTTGTTTGTTCAATCAAGTTGATCAAATGAGTGTCCAGACTACATTGCTGTAGTTTCACCATTCACCCCAATCGCAGCCCTTACATTCTACCACGCCCCCTCTTCCGCAGATTGTTCCCTAGGCTTAGAAAAGGGGCACAGGTGGATGAGAAGCAAAACAGTCCACTCTCTCTGGAGCTGTTGTCTTGGACTCTGGTCAATTCTGGCTGTTTCCTTTCATGGGCTGACAGTTTGTCCAGGAATAACCTTTCGATCCTACTAATGAAGCACAAGCAATTAGATATATAGGTATTTAAACAGCATTAATAGTTATGGTAGGTTACTTTGGTATAGACACATATGTTTGGATGATATGTTAATCCATGAATTACATTTTTTCCTGTTAAATATGACAGGGTCTTACTGTGGCTTATAACATCTCCTAACCTGTAGAGGATGTAAGCTTGTGGCATCAGCCATGGGTTATTCCTCCAAGGAGAGAGCCAATAGCCAATTAGATTTGGGATATACAGGCATATGGCTGCCTCTGCTGCACAGTATTTCCAGGCAGGTGAGGTGTAGCTGGTGTTGACGGTGGAGTCTTGCTTGACTCAAGGAGACCCGTATTTGCTTTATTGGTTTAGTGGCTTTTGGTAACACTCTCTGGTGTTCCAGAGGCCATCTGTACACTTGCATGTGTGGTCTCAATACATCTTTCCCATGTTAACGTCAGGTCTTCAGCAGCAGGGCCTTAAAGTTATTTTTATCATGTTCTTCAAGCGTTTTGAATTGAAATGTCTCTAAGAAGAAAGAGAAAAGTGATTTGAAGAAGCACAGTGTCAAGTCACAGCTGGGTGCTTCTCTGTTCCCTCCAGGAAGCCCACTTCTGGAACCCCTTCTGAGTGTGTGGAAACGTATTTTTAAGAGTTCTAATCTAGACTGTTCTTTAGGAAAAGCTCTGTAGACTTGCAGGGTGAAAATGCTATTCCAGTCCTTTATTGGCCTGTCTATGCTGGACTTTTCCAGCCTGATTCACAAGTCCCCACCTGGCCTGGGTTGTGGGGAAGTACTGCTATTTTTCTGTTCTGACTGGATCAAGTTTCTCCAAAAGTTTGCATAAGAAGCATAAAGAGCTTCCTCTGGGGGAAGGGACATGTTACCTTTTCTACCTTCCAAATGTTAAAGCATTCTAAACATTTCCTGATCAAAACTGGACAACATTTTATTCTGATTTGTGTAAATACATGCCTGTAACAGGTAGCAGGGTACAAGAAGACAACCAGAACACTTAGATATCCTTAGACTCAAGTTTACATGTGGTGAAGCAGTTCCGAGCTTCCCAGTGTTGTTGAGATGGGAGTTGACTGCCCACAGGAGAAGCTAGGCAGAGTTCTAGGGCAAGCAATCCATATGAAGCTGTGACTCAGAGAAGCATGAGGCCCAATGGTCTAGCCTAGTGTGGTGCTCCATAGGACCCGAGACTCACTGTTATTAAGACAAGTCTTCATTACACAACATAATCTGCATGGTATTTACCACCATGGTGTTCCTGTACTATTTCATCATTGCTGGTTTTAAGGCAGACAAGCATAGAGAAAAGTGTGACAACCTGAGATTCTGCTTGGCTTGGGCTCCACACCCCTCTTCAACAGTGCCCTTTGCAGCCTGAGACCCTTATCCACATGTACTAGGTACACACTTCCCTTTTTTAACAGTTCACCTAGCAACCTGTTAGTGACCTAGGACCACTGCCTTCTCTGAATGATGCAGTACATTTCTCCTCCCCTTAATGACCGTCAAAACCAGGTTCTATTCAGTTGTGGTTTCGCATGCATGTGCAATAAGTCAAACTCTGCCCCAAGTGAACTTTCAGGGAGAATCCCGTTTACTGTCTGATGCCTATGTATAATTGGGTGTGCCCTTCTAACTTGAGCCTGTCAATTTGGTTGCCTCTTAACAACCAAATTCCTCCTCTTGGAACCAGTAAAATGAAACCCCAAACAATTGGGGCCCTTAAGGGTCTTTACTCAAGCAGGCCACGGCTGTCCTGCAATGTACTCAGACATGTTCCTTTTCTTTGATTTGAATAAAGTTTCCTTGCTACTTATTAATCTGTGTGGGCTTCTATTTCATTCTTGAATAAGACACCAAGAACCAGGGAACACTTGGCCCATACTTGTGAACTTAGTATTTTGCTACTGACAGGTTCTGTGGCATTAAAGTGTTTTGACCTTGGGTTTTGGTGTTTTAAATATACTCAGCTACTTAGATAATTTAAAGTACCACAAACCAGGCTCTTGGAAGGGAAGAAACTACATGCTTTGGACCTTGAATATACAGAGAATATCTCTAGGGTGGAGCAAAACCCAGTGTGGTTACACTGCTGCAGAGCTGTAGCCTCAAGTTCAGGGAGACCCTTAGTGCCCCATCTGAGAATTAAGGTGAGTTTAACCAATCGAGAGTTTCCGTGTGGTCAGTTGTGAGTGTGGTATAGGAATCTCACTCAGGCACTCAAATTTCAACTTTTCTGGAGAGAACTTTTCAGATTTTTCTAGAGAGAACATGCCAGTAGACTGAAGAGCAAAGAAAGGTGAAATCCTTGCAAGATATGACCTTGGGCAAGATAATCTATTCTCATGTAAAATAATGTATGAGATTAGTTGATACATTCTAGGTTAGGTTTTGCTTACAAGTTTTAGAAACTCAATTTAATTTTAAAACAGATTAAGCCTACAAAGGGGACTTATTAGTTCCTATAGTGAAAAAAAATACTCTGGAGACGAGCTCAGAGTCAGAAAATTGCAGTAACTGAAGCTTCAGGAATTGGATGCCTCCAAGTTTTTTTTTTTTTCTTTAAAAAGTTAAAACTTTATTTTTTATAATGCTTTTATTGATGTTTTGTGTATTTCGGACATCATTTGTCAGTTCAGTTTAGACATATTCCCCTTTCCTTTCCCCCCGCCCCACCCCAGATCATGCACTCTGCCATAACTGTCCTGCATCTTTCAGTCTTTTTTTTTTATGTTTAAGAATTCACATTTTCCTCCTTTAATTTTATATTACTCTAAAATATTAATACTTTCCACTCATATACAGTAATTACAGAGTCTGAAAGTAAGTGGTGGATAGATTCTAGAGCCCATTAAGAGGTTTACATTATAACAACATAGTTGCTTTCAGATAAACAGAAATATCACAATAATGTTTTTCAGCTTGCCATTCATCTGGAGATTTGGTGTTAGCATCAACAGATGAGGGAGACCATTTGCCGCTTGTTTTTCTAGGACTGTGTTACTTCACTTGGCATAATGGTTTAGAATTCCATCCATTTACCTGCAAAGTTAATGATGTCATCTTTCTTCACCACTGAGTAGTACTCCATTGTGTAGGTGTACCACATTTTTGTCATTGACTCGTCAGTACAGGGGCATTTGGGTTAGTTCCAGCTCTTTGCTATTGTGAAGAGAGCTGCAATAAACATGGATGTGCATGTATCTTTGCGGTAGGATGAGTCTTGTGGCTAGTACCCAGGAGTGGTATGACTGGGTCAAGTGGTAGGCTCATTTTGAGTCTTTTAAGGGTTCTCCATGCTGCTTTCCATAATGGTTGTACAAGTTTACATTCCCACCAGCAGTGGATGAGTGTTCCCTTTTCCCACAACCTCTCCAGCGTTTGGTGTCTTTTGAGCTCTTGATCTTAGCCAGTTGTATCGGAGTGAGATGATATCTCAGAGTGCCTTTAATTTGCATTTCCTTAAGTATTAATGATGTTGAACACTTTTTAATATGTTTCTCAGCCATCTTTACTTCCTCACTGGTGAAGTCTCTGTTCAGCTCTTTACTCCACCTTTTTTTTTTTTTTTTTTTTTTTTTTTTTGAAACAGGGTCTCCCTCCTTGTCCCAGCGTGGCACTGGAACTCACTCTATAACCAGGCTGGCCTTAAAACTCACACGAGATCCCCTGCCTCTGCCTCCAGGGCCCAGGACACCAGGTATGTACCACCACACATCCTGACTTAAAACGGTTCTTAGCTGCCATGTGGGGTGCTGGGAATTGAAACCCGGGTCCTCTGGCAAGAGCAGTGGTTGCTCCTAACCACTGAGCATTTTCGCTCCCCTTTACTCCAGCTTTTGAGAAGTCATTTGTTTTCTTTGTTTATTGAGTAGTCTGTCAATATTTCTTTTATTTTTGGTTTTTTTTCACAGTGTTGGTCAAGCTTTCTATATTTTTTTTTAATTATTTTTAGGATGGCTTTGTGGCAAATTCAATACACTTTTTTTCCAATTCGAGTTCAGGCTTATTTCCCTTTCCCTCCCCAAGAGTCTATATATCTTGATGTATCTCTATCAGATGAATCACTGGTGAAGATTTCCTCCCACTCTGTGTGGGTTTTTCTCTTCATTTCTTGATTGGTTTCTTTCGCTGTATAGAAGCTTTTGAGTTTGATGAGGTCTCCGTTGTCAATGTTTGATCCACCTCCACAGCTGCTTTGATTTAAAAAGTCTTTTCCTGGGCTGGAGAGATGGCCTTATGGTTAAGAGCACCACTGCTCTTGAAGAGTACCAGGATCGATCCCCAGCACCCATGGCAGCTGAGAACCATCTGTAAACTCCAATTCCAGGAGAACTCCAGTTCCAGGGGAATCCGACACCCTCTTCTGACCTCGTCAGCATTGCCATGACACGGGTGCACAACCTACATGCAGGCCAGTACATTCAAACACATAAAAAAAAAATAAAAATTTAAAATTTAAAAAAAGTCTTTTCCTAGCCTATGTCTTGTAGGTTGTTGCCAACTTTTTCTTCTATCACCTTCAGGGTTTCTGGTTTCATGTTGAGATCTTCGATCCACTTGGGGTTTATTTTTGTACTGGGCGAGAAGTAGGGGTTTAATTTTGTTCTTCTACAAATGGTGATCCAGTTTTGCCAGCACTGTTTACTGAAGATGCTATCCTTCCTCCATTGAGGTTTTTTGGTTTGTTTGTTTTTTTTTTTTTTTTTGCCCCTTGTCAAATATGAGTTCACTGAAATTGTATGAGCTCAAATTTGGATCTTCACTTTTGTTCCATTGGTCAACGGGTCTGTTTTTGTGCCAGTACCAGGCTGTCTTTATGACTAGGCCCTGTAATATAGCTTGAAGTCTGTTAGAGCAATCCCCCCTGTATTGCATTTTTCACTCAGGGTTGCTTTAGCTATTTGGGGTCTTTTGTTTTTCCATATGAATTCAGGGATTTTTTTCCCAAGTCTGTGAAGAAGCTCATGGGGATTTTGATTGGGATTGCATTGAATCTGTGTATCAATTTGGGTAAAATGGACATTTTTACTATATTAGCTTTTCCAATCCATGAGCATGGGAGATCTTTCCATCTTTTGATAAAATTTTTGTTGTAGAGACCTTTGGTATCTTTGGTTAAGTTTGTTCCCTGGTATTTTATTATTTTTGAGGCTATTGTGAATGGGAAGTTCTTCTTATATTCCTTCTCTACTTGTTTATTGTTGGTGTAAAGAAAGGCTACTGATTTTTCCAGGTTAATTTTGTATCCTGCCACTTTACTGAAACTCTTGTTTCTAGAAGTTTTTTGATGGAGTTTTTAGCGTCCCTTAGGTAAACTATCATATCATCTGCAAAAAGGGATAGCTTAACTTCTTCTTTTCTGATTAGTACTCCTTTAATTTCCTTCTCTTGTCTTATTGCCCTAGCAAGTGTTTCAAGCACTATGTTGAAGAGGAGTATGCCTCCAAGTTTTATTTGTCTAATTTTATTTACTCTAATTTCCTCTTAGCCCAATTCCCTCTCAGTGAGTATAGGTTTTCTCCAAATGATAAGAAGTCTTACCTTGACATCTTTTCTGTAGCCTCCCTGCTGAGGCCAGGCTGCTTCTCTATCTCTAAATTAAGAACTCCTGCTGTAGATTCCTTAAAAGTTAGGTAACAAAACCAACAAATGGCCCTCTTGTGCTCATGGGTACTCTACTTGGACTAATTCAACTTATAAATCATTCTGTGGCCAGGACTTTGGTACGGATGACACAGAAGTGTATACTGTCCAGGGAACAGCCATTAGAGATGGAAAGAGGACCAGTCAGACATTTTGAAGAAAAGGCAAATACAGCCTACTGATACTCATTCATTATGATACTGTCTCAGATACAATCATGTGAATTAATGAAACTTCAAAAGCCCTCAAAACATTTACTGGAAAGTCAGATGCTTCATTCACTACCATGGGGAAAGGACTAGTATTTTTATTTTTTCTGGACTTGTAGATGGCTAGAATTTTTCTTTGCAGCTGTTTCTTTGCGGCTGTTTGAGTCACTGCATTGTAAACTTGTCAGGTCTTGGGTTAAAGCACGGATAGGACAGAACTAAATAAAAATGAAAGTTCCAGGATTCTGGGAAGGACATTGTCTTTAAAATGACTTGGCAACCTACGGCCTTGATCATTCAGACATTAGAGCCCTTGGACCCGTCACAAGCCAAAATGTGTTAATTTGACATTTTGATGTTGTTCCAGCTTGACTGATTCATTTTCTTTCCCTAAATTCCCACTGAAGCTTATGCTAAACAGAGGAGATTTTTAGCCCTAAACTAAAATGTGTGCTTATCCTAAAGCTTCAAAGTGTAAGTTATCCCCTACATCTTTAAATTTGTGTAACATAACTGGATGCCTTAAATTTTTATCTAATCCTTTAAAACACTAGCATGTCGAGGGTTAGTTTTTTAAAAAGCAAATTGGAAGGATTCTTAGTGTAGTTTTTTAACACAAGAATTTTGAGACTAATCACTTTTTTAAGCTGAAGATTTAGAGTTAGATTCATTTAATATTTTGCTAGCTAATATTTTTACATAGAATTGACATTGCTTAATGATAATTCATGATTTTCTTTCCTGCAAAAGTTCTTACTATTGCCAAAATGTAATACACATTCAAATAATTACTAGAAAATTATCCAAAAATAGGATGTTTTCTCTGTACTTTAAGATCTGTATTAATCATCTAATAATTGAAATGCTAGACAGTAGAGTGGAGTACCCTTTGTTAGAACTATGTAAACCTGTTTTAATGTTTTCAGGTAATTCTCAACTCTGTTCCTCCAAGTCCTGTGTTCAAACTGTGTGGTGTCTTACTTTCAAGTTCTGGGAGGCAACTGACAACAATAGCAATAGCCTATATTGTTCCCAGAGTCCCTTTGACTCCCTTGACCAATTCAAAGAGAAGTTTCCTACCCCCACCACTGGGATTTTGTTAGTTTATAGCTCTTGGAGGAAGTATTATCACCTGTGTGGCATAAGCCCATTGAAACTATAAATATATGCATGTATGTGTGTATATTTAGTAAATTTGTAAAACTTTTTATAAGGCTTTTCCCACCCTTAGTGTTGCAGCTCCTCACTCCCTGTTATTCTCCCTCTCCCCCCACAGTTAAAGTCTCCCCCCATTTTCCCCGTTCTGCTTACTAGCTCCCTCTCTAGAGGTCCTTCTCTCTCACTCCACCCCATGATCCCTTTTTATTTTCCTGGCTTCTATGTTATATCAGGTCATAAACTCACCTCTAAAGATTTGGAACTAAGATCCACAAATAAGAGAACATGCAGTGTTTGTTTTTCTGGATCTAGGTTACCTCACTCATAATGTTTTCTAGTTTCCAGGCAAAAACCTCCTCCCTGAAAACTAATGCTCATGCTATTGGAAGGTGCCGTGCTGTGCAAACTGCCAAAGGAGAAAAGCAAGCAATAGTCCTATCCAGCTGTACAACCTGAGAACAGCAATAATGACCAGCCCAGCAAGATATTCCCAAGGGCGCAATAGTGGCACTTTCATTGCAGGGATATCCTGTAGCTGTCTAATTGGATTTAAGGCCTGCTCAGTAGGAGGAAATTCATGCCTGGTACTGCCAACCTAGCCAAATGCCTACTGTTGGAGAGGTCATAGACCCCAGAAAATAACCTTCTACTGCTATTTCTCTAAACCAATATGATTTCTAACTAAATATGTATCCTTAAACCTACAGTTAAGTATAGCTCTCGCCCCTCATCAGAGAAGCTTCGTTTCACAACAGAGACTATTACAGAGTTCCACAGCTGGTCAGAATGCAGAAAATAAGTGACTAAGGCATGTCCGTCCTCAATTGATAAAGCAATCTCTACACCTAACGGTCAGGGAACATCACTGTAGAGGGAGTAGAGCAATTATAAAAGCCAGAGGACCGGGACACCAGGTGCTGGACAGTGACTTCTAGATACGACAAGCACACTACACCCATGATATTCAGCAATATCACTGACTACACAAGAGCGTAATGACATCAGCAGCTGACACGCCAGTGTAGACTGGGGGAGTTTCATAAGGTCCCACGGGTAGATGAAGAGCTGCGGCAATCAATGGCTGCTGGGGGGAGCGGAGCGTAACAAGTTCCCTGATAACGCTTTCCAACCCCAAGCGGTGAGCCCGAATCTTAGAAGCATCACCAAATGGACTCAGTAGCTTGCGTATACATGTAACAGTAATAATTAAAGAAAAAGGTCAAGAATTGAGAAGGAGGAATGTGACAGGAGTTGTAAGGGAGAGACAAAAATTATGTAAATACAACTTGTGTATGAAGTCTGAAATTAAACTAAAAAATTTAAATTATCTTTAAATTTTAAAGATGTCTTTCTGAGGCAGGACCTCTTCAAATTCAGCTTGCACAGAATCACTTGAGTTGTTTTTTTAAGTACATGTTTTTGGATTTATCATAAATGCACTGAATCAGAAACTAAAAGAGACATGGAGAAACCTGCACATTTAACAAGTTTTCCAGGTGATCTTCCACCGGCGCGGAAAAAATATTCTCAACAGTTTACTGAGAGTTGTTGCAAGTCTTTTAATATGAAAGACTTCAAAAGTCATAGCAGTGCTATAAAAATGGTATTAGACCATATTTAGAGCTCTAGCTCTGAGTGGTTAAAAATTAGATTCTATATTAGCAGTTCTCAACTTCATCTGAGCATTAGAACCTACTGGAGAAATGTCAAACTTCTCTATTGCTGAAGTCATGGCTCAGACCAATTAAATTAGAGTTTTGGGTGGGATTCAGGTGGTTTCCATGTGAAGCTAAGGTAAGAGCCACTGCTCTGTTTAGATGTATAAACATAAAAGAACCTTGGGGAATTAGATAGTGTTTTGAGAAAAGAACGTTAGGAAGTCAGAAATCTGAAACTCTCCCACAAGAGATATACAATACATACAAGAGTTGTTTTGCATTGATTCTCTTGCCATCCACACCTATACCAGCAGCAGAAACAAGAGATGATGGCATAAAACCATCCACTTCTTAGGCAAAAGAAAGAAAGGGATTCTGCACGGTCCTCCACACTAACAAATCATGGCCTTTTCAAGTCACTGTAGAGGCCAAGGGAATCAAAAGGAAGACTACATTTCTCTTTGTTCTGAGTCACGAGCTGAACATAGGCACAGCTTGTTTTACATGGAAAAGGTAATTAACTTGGCTTTTAATTTATTTGTTTAGCCATCATTCATCACAGACTTCAGGCACCAGACTAGAAACTATACAAATCTAGATGAGAATTCCAAAGTTAGAGAATACAAGCTCAAAGAGAGTCATTCATACAGACTTTATAACAGTCACAAGATTTCATTCATAAACTGGATATCTACCAGCTGCCCTTCAAAAAAATGGACTGCTCTTATTATATGTAGCTTTAAGATTTTCATGGTGATTGTAACAGGACTCAGGCTTGAGGTCTTTTGTCCATGGAGTACCACACAAAACATCTCTGTGGTTAAAAAATATTGCAAACACAGGACTTGGAGCAATGGTGCTGGACTTGCCCTGGAAGCTTCCTCCCTGAAGACTGGCTTTCATAGTTTTGGAGAACACAATCCAAACTGCTAAGAGAGAAAACTAGTCAGTGGTCCAACCCCAGCTTTAAAGCATAATAACCACAACAATGCCCAGAACAGCAAACTATATCAATGATGGTTGTGGCAATTTTACCTTGGGGCTAATCAACAGGTATCTAATTTGACTTACGGCCCACTCAATAGGAGGGAATTCATGTCTGGCACTGTAAACATAGCCAAATACACATAGCTGGAGAAGTAATAGAGCCTGGAAAAAACCCCTGTGTCTGTCTAGTACACAGTCCATATCTTGTCACACACAGAGAATAAGTGTGTATGAAATGCCCATCCCTAGGTGACACATCTAAAATGGAAACCTCTATATCTAAGACTCATTGAACATAGTGGAACAAGGGGTAGACAGAATACTAATGCATCTCTCAATTCTCACCAGCGAAGCTTCCTCATGTAATACACCCAAAAGGCCACAACTGCCCAAAGTGTAGATAGAGATTAAGAGACTGCAGAGTACATGGCCCTGGATAGGACTCATGCTAAACCTTATTCACCCAGGCCTGAGGGACTACCACAGAAGAACGGACAGAAAGTTTCTAAGAGCCAGGGGTGGCACGTGACCATAAGGTAACAGGCGTCCAGGCTTCTGGGAACTTGCTCATATGAACTTACAGCAATGGTGATGACATGCACAAGACCCATGGAAATGCAAACAGAAGCAGCTGGGGAAATGGGCGAGAGGCCCTGACCTAGCTCAGGAACTACTGACAGCTGATCACTGCCAGGGCGGGAGAATTGATCTTTTGTTTAAACTTTTTATTGACTTTTTGTGTATTTCATACAGAACATCTTAATCATCTTTATAAGTCCTTCCCCACTGACACTTTCTCATAGAACTCCTAACTGAATTTCATGCATCTGTCATTAGTGTGTCCAGTAAGTGTCCCCAGACATCCCTAGGTGCAATTTCTTCCACTGACATATAGTCAACTTATCTAGAGTCTCTCCCTTTAAGAAGATCTTCTTTAAGGGAGTGATGCTAGATAGGCTGAACAGGCTCCAGTCCATGAACTCACATGGAGGGACATCATGGTATACAATTGAATCGACAGACCTTAACATATATGACAGAATAACATATGACAGAATACATGAAATCCTGTGGGCAGGCTATTCAAAGAGTGCAGATAGGCGGTGGGGTCTAAATATGACGAGCGTGTATTGTATGAAATGCACAAAATTCAATAAAAGTATGCATTGAAAAAAAGTTATTGCTATTTATGCCCAAACTTGTAGCAATCCAATTGGACAAAGACACAAGAAGGCAATGCAGTAAAAAATGTTTGACTCCGGAAGATGAGAAAGTAGCACAGCTTTAATTGTGATAAGGTGAGGGAAATGGCTTTCAAAACAGCTCTGAGAGAAGGAAAAAGTCATTTGTGAAAGCACAGTACCTAAAATCTGCAGATGGCACAGCTAACAAATAAATCAATTAAAGAATGCAAAGTGTGAACAGAAACATAAATGTGAATTAAAACCATACAAACTTCAAGTTATATATGAAGTAAGTGTTTTAACCACTGGCACTAAAATTTTAAATTGAATTCTCTGATGAAACAGAAAGCTGATATAATTGCCTGCATAAAGGGTGGTTTGAGAATTACAGCTGGTGGGATAAAAAAAATAAATGTGTCTCTGTGTTTTGAATAGACAGTAAAAGCATGACAGATGAATAGGGAGAGCTTGCCAAGATACCAACAATAGTCCAGGTGAGGGATAACTAAGGCATAATGCAGTTTCCCTGGAACAGCGTGAATTAAGTGGTAGCAAGGTTTTTTTTTTCTTTGTGATGCTCATCTTGATGGATGCCTACATGAGATTTATTCTTACCCATGGGTGGCAGGTTATAACTCTATGATTTGTTGACCTAGTGAGCTCAAAGTATTTCAGGCGTTTCCTATAGTTATTGGCTTCTGTTTTATTTATTTTACTGGGCTTTCAAAAGTTTTTATAATGAGTATTTTGTTCTTGTATTGGGTTATTTCTTCTTCTAATTTGTTATTATTATTATTATTATTATTATTATTATTATTAGCATGTGTGGGAGAGTGCAGATACCTTTATGTAGAGGTCAAACAACAACTTTCAGGACTTGATTCTCTCAACTGTGGCGTCTCAAGATCTAACTCAGATTGTCAGGTTTGAATGGCAAGTGCCTTTATCCACTGACACTTATTTTCTTCCTTACTTACAATGCTTTCTAGACTTTGGGCAGGTAGGAGATGAATGAGGAAAGGTCTTCAGTTCATAGAAAATGCCACCTAGGCTCAAAGGTCTCACAGCAGTGCTCTGAAGAGCAGGTGAGAGTGAGGTGCCCATGGATGACAAGCCTGAGTCTCCATTCCACTGCTTACTGCCTGTTCTCAAGAGTCAGGTTGTTTTTTCCTTAATTTTTTATTGAGCTTTTGTGCATTTCATACAATATTTCTTAATCAAGTTTATGCCCTTCCCCCATCCATGCCCCACCCCCCTACCCATGCAGTCTGCCTTACATGTTAAGTCCTGTCTTGTATCTTTTTCTCAAGTCCTTTTTTTAAAAAAAAATTTTTTTTGATGCAGAAGTTTACTGTTTGGGTAAGTTCTTTGAGCAAGTCTTTTTTGTTGCTGTTGTTCCCTTTAAATTGTTGTTGTTGTTGTTGTTGTTGTTGTTTTTCCTCCAAAAAGTTCTGGGATCACCAGCTCCATCTCAGCTTCTCTAGTGCTGGGATAACCAGCTCCATCTTAGGATCTTGAGTGCTGGGATCACGGGCTCCTTCTCTGCATCCTGAGTACTGGGATCAAAGGTTTCATCTCAGTGTTCTGAGTGCTGGGATCATGGGCTTCATCTTGGCATCTCGAGTGCTGGGATCACGGGCTTCATCTCAGCGTCTTGAATCCTGTGATCACGGACTCCATCTCGGCATCGAGTGCGGGGATCATAGGCTTCAAAAAGTTGTGGGATCACCAGTTCCATCACAGCGTCTTGAGTGCTAGGATCACCAGCTCCATCTCAGAATCTTGATGCTGGGATCACGGCTCCTTCTCTGCATCTTAAGTCCTGGGATCACAGGCTTCATCTAAGGCATCTTGAGTGCTGGAGATCACGGGTTTCATCTCAGCATCCCGAGTGCTGGGATCCCAGGCTCCATCTCAGAGTCTTGAGTGCTGGGATCCCAGGCTCCATCTCAGCATCTTGAGTAGCATCTTCAGTTTTAAAAACTCTTCTGTTTTTTATTTGTCCCTTCTATAAAAGCGACCCTTAGAATGATTTTTGTTTTCATGATTTTTGTTCTTCAAATGTCTGAGGAAAGTTTACACTCACAAGAGCTAAATACATAAACCTACCAGTGCCTTAGCTAACAAAGAGCTCCATCACTTGCAAGGATGAACTAAGATAAGGTGATCTGTAGCTGTCTCCTCCAGATCTAAGCATTCCCTCCTAGAAGGTGGGATGGGGATGGGGTTACGTGGGTTATGAAACAAGAAACTAAGAGACTCAGAAGCTGCAGATACAGAATCTTCACCAAGCCTCTCCTCAAGGTTGTTTACACAGCAAGCAATCGCTGGAGGAGGGAGACTCCATGATGCAACTGGCAGGTGTTGGGCGAGGGGCTCGGGTGATGGAGATTTCATCACCCACTCTGAAGTGAGCCTTTTTAGTTTGGTGATACAATTACTCCAGTCACACATGCTCCTGTAAATATCCCAATAAGTTCCTTGATTCACCAAGGTGGTGAATAGATAGAATTATTTCTTTTGTACCCTCACTATCAGGGTGAAGAAAGTCACTCATGAGGCAATGTCATACAACACAGGAGTTGCCTCCTCCAGAGAGAAGGGACATAACATTACCACTTCCTGGATGAAAACAACAGATCTCTAAAGTAAGGGGCTGGAGAGATAGCCTAACGGTTAGAGCGCCGACGCTATTGCAGAGGACCGGGTTCGATCCCCAGCACCCACATGGCGGCTAAGAACCGTCTGTAACTCCAATTCCAGGAGAACTCCAGTTCCAGGGGAATCCGAGACCCTCTTCTGACCTCTGCGGCATTGCACGACACGGGTGCACAGACCTGCATGCAGATAATACATTCATACACATACAAAAATAAATAATAATAAAAAAAAATAAGTAAGTCTTCACTGATTGCCCTCTTACCACAAGCCAGCCCTCCCTCTGTCTCATCAACTGGTTAGGCTGGATGGCCAGCCAGCCCCCAGGATCCACCTGTCTCCACCCTGGGGTTACAGATCTGTGCCACCACACCCAGCTTTTGCTTGACGCTGGGGACTGAACTCGGGTGCTCAGACTTGCACAGTGAGCCCTTTGCCCATTTCTACACCTTTCCAGCCCTAAACTACAGTCTTAACATGGATTTCTCTACGATGATATCAGAGAAATTCAAACATAGATGAGATCCTAAAACAAACAGGCATGTGTGGGGTAAGGCTTGACATGCACTAAGTCATGAAAATACTCACATGAAGTAAATATTATTATTATTATTTTCTTTACAGAGCACTAACTGAAAACAAGGTAAGAAACTAAAAGCAAAAAAAAAAATAAAAAAAAAAAAAAACATTTCCCCTTGAAAGAATTCAGAGAAAAATCACTGTAATTAACTGCATGTGAGATGAGGTTCTGTATGTAAAGCACATTTCACCTGCAGGAATTCCTGAAACAAAACATATTATTGCTCTCATAACCAGGAAACAGGAGTCCACAGTAGTTGAAACACTTGCCCAAGCCTACATAGCTAGAAAGTAGCCAAACAGGGTTCACATCATCATCAGCCTGGCTTGAGAAACCCCTCTTTTTTAACCAGTTCTCCAACCATGGGAATATAATGTAGTTATAACATAGTTCAATGTGTATGGCATAAAAATATTCTCCAAAAAAAAAAAGCCGGACGTGGTGGCGCATGCCTTTAATCCTAGCACTTGGGAGGCAGAGGCAGGCGGATCTTTGTGAGTTCAAGGCCAGCCTGGTCTACAGAGTGAGTTCCAGGACAGCTGGGGCTACAGGGAGACCCTGTCTCAAAAAGACCAAAAAAAAAAAAAAACAAAAAAAAAAAAAAAAAAAAAATTCTCAATGACTGTTCAGACTTGAAGCTCTTTTAACAATCCACTAAACACTTGTCCTAAAACAATAAATGAACAAAGTAAATGCAAAATTTGTATAAACTTAGTACAAGCCTGGTTCATAGTGAATGCTTGGTGACCGCCTTCATCAGACCACTCCTGCACACTTAAGAGCTGTGGCTTCCTAGAACATGCAACGTTACATTGGTTACTTTCTTAGGATCTTGTCTCATTGTATTTTGTCATGCTTTCTCCTTCCGTGGAGTTAGAAAGGACTTTTGACCAGATCACAGAAAAGGAGTATGGTGTCATGTCCACAAATGGGGTGAACATGGTCTCCTTTATGTTTCCAACCCTTAGGGGGCCTTTTTACTTTCTTCCTTTTTATCTATTTTCCTTCCCTCTAGTCACAGTCTTTCTCAGAACCTACCAGTCAAACTCCAGGCATTTCACCATGAGGGCATCCAAACACTCTACCAAATCAAGCAGGCTTTAGAGACCGAAGTGCTTCAGCATGCGAGCCTTGTCAGGTGCAAATCTAGAGGAACCAGCAGGGTCTGAAATGCCCTCACAAACCAAGTTTGAGGACAACTCAAAGGCTAGGATAGCAGGGGCTGTACTTCCTGCAAAAAGCAATTGCCTTCCTTAGAAAGGGAGGGGCTTTCAGTGGAAGTGCTCTGGTGACACACAGCTGCACGGAGAGACCAATGACTTGTGATGGTGTTGCAAGCAGTCTGAATGTCAGCAAGAGGAGAATATCCCTGGAACATTACAAGCATTGAACAGAGATTTATTGATTGAATCAATGAGTGACCCAGAGGAGCTTATATAGATAGTATTTACAAAGACACAGTAAAGTATATCATACATTGACTTGTGTGTTGTGCAGTTTATATTCCTTTCCTTACCTCTTCCTTAACAAGGCATCGTTGTACAGTAGATTTTATCAATACCCTTATTTTACAAAGAAGGAATCAGGGCAAAGCACTTTTTCTTACAACATTTTAGAAGCTATTAAAGAAAGCTTCAAATTTAGGTCATTATGATCAGAAAACCTTAGTACCTAGCATTGCACCCTACTCTTGGAAGAGTGCCTTTACTTAACTGGGTGCTTCAGGAATAATCTGGAAAGGAAAAGTGGATTTTCTGCCTCCAGAAGTTAACACTACACTCATGAAAGCTATTTTTTGAGCAACACTTTGGTTCTCTGGTGAGATGTCATGAGCACGTGTTGTCATCTCTGTGGCCAATTTTTACCAAAGAAAGAGTTCTCTGAATCTTGAAGTGCACTATGCTGGGGGGGGGGGCGGAATAGGAATTTATAAATTGTCAATCCTTTCCCCTCGAAAGTTTCCCAGGCCATTTGTATGCCTCCTTGAGGAGGAAGTAGGACACAGGGTACTTTACCTAGCACTCGGCAGTGAGTCTCATCCACTTGCTTCCCCTCTAGAGTTGGAAGAGACCAATGCTTTTGAATTCCACTCAAAGACAGAAAGGAGGTTGCAAGGGCTATTGTTGTCTTGACAATAGAAGATGATTTTCATAGACAAGCTGATTGCTTTCCCAGCAGCAGAAAAATAAAGCCGATTTCAACAACTACCCAAGACTCTGCCAGAGCAGGCACTTCTGAAATAACAAAGCAAAAGGAAACAACGTCAGGCAGCTTTACCAGTCAGCTTGTTCCCCCATCTGGGAGGACAAAGAGGCTTAAGGTATATTCACATTAGATCACTGTACATACTTCAAAGCCTCGGTAAAGTTTGGGGCCTACTGAAGTTTATACAAACCTGGAGAATGCAGCCAGGAAAATGGGATAATGAGACTTAAACTAGTCTAAACCCATGAACAGCTATTGTATGTAAGGAGAGTGTCTTCTGAGACTTTAGACTCTATTATAATAAACCTGCCTCCCCAGGGGAATTTGTTAGGGGAATACAGGATAGTAGGAAAAATGAAATGTGGATTAGAGTATACATATCGGCACATACATGATATCTGTATGTAAGGTGATAATATGTACCCATCTTTTAAAATATTTTATTAACATTTAATTGAGCTTTTGTACATTTCATACAGCAGGGTTTTTTTTCTTTTTTTTTTTCTGTATGTGTATGAATGTACTGTCTGCATGCAGGTCTGTGCACCCGTGTCGTGCAATGCCGCGGAGGTCAGAAGAGGGTCTCGGATTCCCCTGGAGCTGGAGTTCTCCTGGAATTGGAGTTTCAGACGGCTCTCTGCCGCTATGTGGGTGCTGGGGATCGAACCCGGGTCCTCTGTAAGAGCGGTCGGCGCTCTTAACTGCTAGGCCATCTCTCCAGCCCTTATCCTCACTTTTTAATAGAGAATATTTGGGTTCAGAGAGATTTCATGACTTGTGTATCAATGGGAGCATTTTAAGCTGTAGGTAAGACTACTTAACAATGGCTAAAACAGTAATCACTCATGTTATTACCTTATAACAAGGATTCTGAAAATCTAGGCACCAATGTTGGGTCAGAGCTTAACAACTGGGGCTTCAGCCTCCTCAGAGTGTAGACCGCCATTGTTGGACCACCCAGGCTGTATCATGGAGAACAGTACAGGAAGATCAAGAGAGGTCACGATGCTCACAGGACCTCATTTGGTGACCATGGTGACCCAGTGTGGAGCACAAGGGCAGAACTGCTGGTTGTTTGGGCTTGCCAAGAAGGAGCCTTCAAACGTGACAACTTTTAGCCTAAGAAAGAAAAAAATTCATAAGCCGATGATGCTAAAACCTATGATATATGTGGCATGCATATGTGCATATTTTGGAGTGATGTAAATTGGAAGGAATAACAACAACAACAACAAAAAGACTGGGTCAAAGAACTGACTGAAATGGCGAACTTCTGCTCAAAACAGTAAACTTCTGCATCAAAAATTTTAAAAGAGACTGAGTAAAAGATGAAAAACATGTTTGGAAGATTTCACGAGCTCTGGTGGGGTGGGGGGGGGCAAGGAAGGGGGCACCGGTCTAGATTTGATTGGAAATTTTGTATGAAATGCACAAAGGTTCGATAAAAAATGGCTTAAAAGAAATGAAAGTGAATCTACCATATGATCCAGTTATACCACTCATTGGCATAGACCCAAAGGACTCATCCTACTGTTGAGATTCCTGCACATCCATGTTTGTTGCTGTTCTTTCCACAAGAGCTAAGAAATGGAAGCAACATAAGTGTCCCTCAACTGATGAGTGGAAAATGAAAATGTTCTATTCAGTAATAAAGAAAGTTGAAATCATGAAATTTGCAGGTAAATTGATGAAAATAGAAACTGTTATGGTGGCGTGGGGGGCATGGAAGGGGGAATGGGTCGAAATTTGATTAAGAAATGTCATATGAAATGCATAAAACTTCAGTAAAATAAAATAAGAAGTTGTTATACTAAATGAAGTAACACAGACTCAGACAAACAAATGACTCACGTTCTCCCTTTGAGGGTCTTAGCAGTAAACCCCTACATATAAATGTATGTCCTGATGTAAGTTCAGGAGCAAGGAAAATGGAAAGAACTCATGCAGGTAACAGGAAAGAAGGANGAGATTCCTGCACATCCATGTTTGTTGCTGTTCTTTCCACAAGAGCTAAGAAATGGAAGCAACATAAGTGTCCCTCAACTGATGAGTGGAAAATGAAAATGTTCTAATCAGTAATAAAGAAAGTTGAAATCATGAAATTTGCAGGTAAATTGATGAAAATAGAAACTGTTATGGTGGCGTGGGGGGCATGGAAGGGGGAATGGGTCGAAATTTGATTAAGAAATGTCATATGAAATGCATAAAACTTCAGTAAAATAAAATAAGAAGTTGTTATACTAAATGAAGTAACACAGACTCAGACAAACAAATGACTCACGTTCTCCCTTTGAGGGTCTTAGCAGTAAACCCCTACATATAAATGTATGTCCTGATGTAAGTTCAGGAGCAAGGAAAATGGAAAGAACTCATGCAGGTAACAGGAAAGAAGGAGCCTGAGAGGGGAGTAGTAGGAGACAGGTGTTGCCAAGCGGAAATGGATAACAGGTTTATTGAACTGAGAGGGAAAGAGGTTATACAAGGAACCATAGGGTGAAGAGGAAGAAGTTGCTCAAGACAAGGTTACCATAGAAACAGGTATTATCAAGGGGAAAATAGGGAAAGTTGGGATACTTTAATGGAGGAGGGAAGAGGGATGGTTAGACAGGGAGAAAGAGAGGAAAAAAATCAATAACACTTCGCTGGTGAGAAAAAACAGAAGAAATGTACTAATTCAAAAGCCTATTGAAAAATGACAATATGACACTAGCATCCACATATGAGGGATACCATTTGTTGTTTGTTTTTCTGGGACCATGTTACTTCACTTAACATGATGTCTTCTAGCTCCATCCATTTACCTGCAAAGTTCATGATGTTGTCTTTCTTTACTGCTGCATAGAATTCCATTGTGTACATGTACCACATTTACTCTATCCACTCATTAGTTGAGGGGCATTTGGGTTGGTTCCAGCTTTTTGCTATTGTGAACAGAGCTGCAATAAATACAGCTGTGCATGTATCCCTGCAGTAAGATGAGTCTTGTGGGAATATACCCAGGAGTGGTATGCCAATAACCCAGTTATAAATATTTCTTGTAGAGAGGGATGCATATTAAAAGAACAACAACAGAAAGACTGCATCAGAAAACTGACTGAAATGATGAATCAGGAAGGGTGGGAGGGATAAGAGAGGGACAGGGGTGTAGATTGATTAATGCATATTTAATTGATGTGAGTTCAACAAGTATCCAGTTTTGCCTAGACTCTGTCTACAGGTTACATGGTGTTTTAGGACTTAGTAAAAGTAAATATGTGTATATTAAACAACATTGGTTTAAAGGCTCTGATAAAAACGGTAATGCATCTGAGTTAATTGGAGATATAAATTGCTGTTGTCCACATTTGTTTGTCCACAATCTGTGTAACAATAACTTTGGGATTAGCACATACAAATGTTCTCTATAATTTTTCTGTTGTACAGTATCACCTTGTAGCATTCCCTTTCACCTATAGGATGATTTAACTTAAAAATTAAGTTTGCTTCCAAAGTTAATCACAGACAGCCACCCAAAACAACATGGGTGAATTTGATGAAATCTGGGCCTTGATTCCACCCTATAGGTATGTATAATACAACTGCCTTTTTGAGAATCACAGGTCAAAAAAACAAAGACCTAAAATAAAAAAGGGGGATACAGATAGATATGAAATCTTTTTGTCAGAAACCTTGCAATTCAAATCTTAAAACTAACTATGGGAAAAGATTTGTATGTTCCAACAGGTCAAAATGTCACCACTTAATGGCTGAGAAAGAAAAGATACAGCTTTGCATTGAGTAGGATGTACCAGAAAGTGCCAGCAGAAAGGTTGGCCCGTCTGAACATTGAAAGGAAGAAAAGCCTCAGATTGCTACAAACATCAAACCACTCTGTTGATCCTACTTGTAACAACTATTTTTTTTATCATCCATCTCTAATTCCTCCTCGGTGACGTCTCTATTCAGATCTTTGCTCCATCTTTTTAGTGAGTTGATTTAGTGATTCATTTGTTTTTCTTTCTTCTTTGTTTTTTAGTAGCTCGTAGCTTGTATACTCTGGATTAACATTAAGCTTTGCAGATGTATTCCTGTGCGCTTTTCCAATTAGGTTTTTGGTTTAAGGTTTTTCCCACCCACTTGTGGGTTTTCTCTTCACTTCCTTTATTGATTTTTTTGATGTACCAGAACAACTTTGAGGTTTAATGAGGTGTGGGGTCCCATTGCTCAATTGTCGATCTTATTCTGATGCAAGCTGCCGACGAGCTGCTGTCCGATTTAGGAGTCTTTTCCTATTGCCTATGTCTTGTATAGTTTGCTGCCAAGTTTCTCTTTCTGTCATCTCCAGAGTGTTGAGTTTGGGGTTTCATGTTGCGGTCTTTAATCAATCTGAGTTGACCCCTTTTGTACTGAGTGAGAGGTAGGGGGTTTGTTTTCTTTTTTAGGTTTAATTTCATTCTTATGACAAGTGAGGAGAGTGGTGGGATCCACTTTTGCCAATACCACTTAATGAAGATGCTTTTGCTGTCTTTCCGCCACTGTGTCTTCTTGCCCCCCTTGGCAAATATGAGGTGGTGGGTGGCTGAAAATTGTATGAGCTCAGGTTTGGAGCTTTAGTTTTATTCCATTGGTAAACAGGCCTGTTTTTGTGCCAAAACAGGGCTGTCTTTATGACTATAGCGCCTCTAGTTATAGTTGTAGTTTGTGTTTGATGTCTGTGTTATTAGCGAATCCCACCTCTGTCTTTGCTTTTTTTTCATTCAGGTTTTGTTTTTTTTGGCTATTTGGGTGGGGTTGCTTTTGTTTTTGCCAATAAATGAAATTGAGATTTTTTTTTTTTTTTTCAAAGGGCATGTGAAGAAAAACTCAGATGAAGAGACAGAAATATGAAGAAAAAAACTTTGGGGGATTTTGATTGGGATGGTGGATTTTGCCATTTTAAATCTTGTACACTACGTTTTGGTTTGGGTCGGATGGGACATTTTTACTCTATTTATTTCCCATATCACCAAATATTTATAATATAGTCCTAAATGAAACTTACTTTCTAGGGCCTTGCAACGAGGTTTTAATATGAGGACTTTCTTACCTCCCCCCGATAGAACAAAGAGAAATAGATGATGATGAGGATGTTCTCACAACTGTAAGTATGGAACAACTATTATAGAGGTAATCTCTTATAAAACCAGTAAAACTGCCTTCTTGAATTGACTAATAGACATAGGAATGTGAAAAGGGTTATTCTCTATTCAGAACCAAAGATAATACTAAAGTCTCCTTAAGCTATGCATTCAAGCAAATATCATTAATCAAGGAAGCTCTGACATCAGCAATGGATTATTCTACCAGGAGGATGTTGGCCAGCAGATCCAAGCCCCCACAAAAAGGTAAAGGCTGCCTTGCTCTAAACTGGGATCTGCAAGAAGAGAGGCGATAAGGCCCTGCTGTAGAAGCCCTGATGTAAACATGGGAAGGATGTATTGAGACCACACTTGCAAAGTGTAGATGGCTCTCTGGAATACCAGAGAGTGTTACCAAAGGCACTAACAAATAAAGCAAATATAGGGTCTCCTTGAGTCAAGCAAGGCTCCTCCATCAGCACCAGTACACCTCTCACACCTTCCTGGAAATACTGTGCAGCAGAGGCAGCCATATGCCTGTATATCCCAAATCTAATTGGGCTATTGCTCTCTCCTTGGAGGAAAACCCATGGCTGATGCCACAAGTTACACCCTCTAATGTAGGAGATGTTGAATAAGCCACAGTAGACCCTGTCATATTCCACAGAAAAAATGTGTAATTCATGGATTAACATACCATCCAAACATCTGTGTCTATACCAAGTAACCTACGATAACAATTAGTTACTGTTTAAATACCTATATATCTAATTGCTTGTGCTTCATTAGTAGGATCGAAAGGTTATTCCTGGACAAACTGTCAGCCCATGAAAGAAAACAGCCAGAATGACCAGAGTCCAAGACAACAGCTCCAGAGAAGTAGACTGTTTTGCTTTCTCATCCACCGTGCCCCTTGTCTAAGCCTAGGGAAAAATCTGCAGAAGAGGGAATGTGGTAGAATGCAAGGGCTGTGATTGGGGTGAAGATGTGAAACCTACAGCAATATAGCCTGGAACACTCATATTGATGCATACAACTTGGGACCAAGGGCTGTGGGGTTTGGGCACACAACTCTTGCAAATTGGTTTTTATCATGAAGGATGCTTGTACTCATAAATTATAACCTAATTGCTAAAAAAAAAAAAAAACTGNCAATTTCATTCTCTCAGTTTTTTTTTTCCATTTTTTAGCAATAGGTTATAATTTATGAGTACAAGCATCCTTCATGTAAAAACCAATTTGCAAAGTTAGTTGTGCCCAAACCCATACAGCCCTTGGTCCCAAGTTTGATCAAATGAGTGTTCCAGGCTATATTGCTGTAGGTTTCACTTTCACCCCAATCACAGCCCTTCATTCTACCACATTCCCTCTTCTGCAGATTTTTCCCTAGGCTTAGACAAGGGGCACGGTGTGATGAGAAGCAAAACAGTCTACTTTCTCTGGAGCTGTTGTCTTGGACTCTGCGTCACTTCTGGCTGTTTTCTTTCATGGGCTGACAGTTTGTCCAGGAATAACCTTTCGATCCTACTAATGAAGCACAAGCAATTAGATATATAAGGTATTTAAACAGTAAATTAATTGTTATCTAGGTTACTTGGTATGGACACAGATGTTTGGATGGTATGTTAACCATGAATTACATTTTTTCTGTGGAATATGACAGGTCTACTGTGGCTTATACCATTTCCTACCATTAAAGGGTGAAGCTTGTGGCATCAGCCATGGGTTTTCCTCCAAGGAGAGAGCCAATAGCCCAATTAGATTTGGGATATACAGGTCATGGCTGCCTCTGCTGCACAGTATTTCCAGGAAGGTGTGATGAGGTGTACTGGTTGCTGATGGAGGAGTTTGCCTGACTCAGAGAGACCCTAATTTGCTTTATTGGTATGCCTTTGGTAACACTCTCTGGTATTCCGAGAGCATCCTCTACACTTTGCAAGTGTGGTCTCAAACCATCCTTCCCATGTTTACATCAGGGCTTCGACAGCAGGGCCTATCGCCTTCTCTTTTGCAGTATCCCAGTTTATGAGCAAGGCAGCTCACTTTACTTTTGTGGGGGCTTGGATCTGCTGGCCAACATCTCCTTTATAGAAAATCCTATTGCTGATGTCAGAGCTTCCTGATTAATATATTTGCTTAAGTGCATAGCTTTAAGGAGACTTTATATTATCTTTGGTTCTGAATAGAGAATAACCTTTTCCATTCCTATGTCTATTAGTCAATTCAAGAAGGCAGTTTTACCGGTTTTATAAGGGATTACCTCTATAATAGTTGTCTCATTTACAGTTGGAGAACGATTCCTCATCATCATCTATTTCTCTTTGTTCTATGGGGGGAGGTAAGAAATCTCTCATTTAAACCTTTGCGGCTCCTAGAAAGGTAAGTTTCATTTAGGACTATTTATAACATAGTTGTTACAAGTTAGGATCCACAGAAGGGTTTGATGTTTGTAGCAATCTGAAGGCTTTCTTTCCTTTCAATGTTCAGGAAGGCCAACCTTTCTGTTGAACTTTCTCGGTACATCCACTTGATGCAAAGCTGTCTTTTTCTTTCTCAGCCATTAAGTTGGTGACATTTTGAACCTGCTTGGAACATACAAACCCTTTTTCCCGTTAGTTAAAGATTTGAATTGCAGGTTTTGACAGAAAGGTTTCATTTCTATCTGTATTCCCCCCCCCATTTTTTCTTTTTTTTTTGGGGGGGGCGGTGTTTTTGACCCATGAGTTCTCCAGAAGGCAGTTGTATTATACATACCTATAGGGTGGAATCAAGGCACAGCTTTCATCAAATTCACCCATGTGTTTTGGCGGTGACTGTATGTGATTAACTTGGAGGAGCAAACATAATTTTTTTGTTAAGTCATCTTATAGGTGAAAGAGAATGCTACAAGGTGATACCGTTCAACAGAAAAATTATAGAGATAACATTGTATGTGCCAATCCCAAAGTTATTTGTTATACCAGATTTTTTGTAGAACAAACGTGGACAACAGAATTTATATCTCCTTTAAACTCTCATGCATTACCATTTTTATCAGAACCTTTAAACCAATGTTGTTTAATATAACACATATTACTTTTACTGATCCTAAACACCATTAACCTGTATACATGTGTCTGGCAAAACTGGATACTTGTTGAACTCACTTCAATTAAATATGCATTCAATCGAATATACACCGTCTGTCCCTCTCTGGCCCTCCCACCCTCCCCAATTCACATTTCACTCAGTTTTCTGATGCGTCTTTCTGTTGTTGTTCTTTTTATATTGGGGGGCATCCTATCTACCACAGAAATATTTAACTGGGTTATTGGCACTAGCATTTACATATGAGTGACACCAATTTGTTCATTGTTTTTCTGGGACTGTGTTACTTCATTTAAAAAACTTGGTTTCAGCTTCCAGCTGCTGACCAATTTTTACTTGCAATCTATTGTTAATACAGTAGCATGCAATTATGGTCCCTCTTTTTACGCGCAAAGCTATTAGTAACGGTCCATTGTGTAGTTGTACACATTTTCTCTATCCTCTAAGATTACTCAGAGGTCATCTTTTTGAGAAGGGGCAAATAACGCGTGGGCTGGTTTCCAGGAGCTATGTCTTTGCTCTCTGTTGAAACAGGATAGCTGCAATCATTGCATACCTTGGATGCATGATATATCGTCATGCGAGTAAAACGTATGCGAGTCTGTGATTCTTATAGAGAGTCTACCTATACCTTCATGGGGAGTGTATTATGGACTGGGGTCAGAAGTGGCAGAGCCATCCCATTTTGAGTCTTCTAAGGGTTCTCCACACTGCTTTCCATAAGATGGCATGAGCAAGTTACATTCCCACAGGCAGGGTGGCGATGAGTGTTCCCCTTTCCCCACAACCTCTCCAGCACTTGGTATCATCGTATTCCTGATCCTAGCCAGTATTTTTTTTTTTTTTTTTTTTTTTTTTTTTTTTTTTTTAATTTATGCATTTCCTTAATTATTAGCAATGTTGAAGACTTCTTAGAGATGTTTCTCGGCCATCTCTAATTCCTCCTCTGTGAAGTCTCGGTTCAAAGAATTCAGTTCTTGCTCCATCTTTTGAGTTCGATCATTTGTTTTCTATTCCTTCTTCTGTAGTTTGAGTTTGAGTAGCTTTGTGGACGGATTTATGAATAGTCTGAGAAAGTTGTATGAATTGAGTCAGGTATCGCTCTGGGTGGCTCTAAAGGCCTTGTGCCATGCCCATCCTCTAGTGGGTTAGTTTAACTCGATCATACTTCCCTACCTCTATTCCTTAATAAAACTTGATGATACAGGGAAATAACTTTTGAGTTTAATGAAACTAGTCCCATATTTTGTATTACAAAACAAAATATCCAAATTCGCATTCTAGAGAAAGATGCAGGACAGTTATGGCAGAATGCATTATCTGGGATGGGGTGGGGTGGGGTGGGGGGAAGGGAAAGAGAAATATGCCTGAACTGAATTGGAAAATGATGTATGAAATACACAAAGCATCAATAAAAAATGAAAATTAAAAAAAAAGAAAAGTTACAATATGAAAACAGTCTTACAATCTCCTGGGACTTTGCTCATACAAACCTACAGCAGAGGTGTCTGCATGCACAAGACCCAGCAAACTCAATCAAACAAAACCCCAATACTGAACTGGAGTAATGGGTACCAGGCCCCAACTTTCTTTGGCAGCTGATTATTCCTGTGTGAGGGAGAATTGATCTTCTTTAATGGAGAGTCTAGACAGGCTGATGAGACTCCAGTGGATGAACTTGTATGGAGAGATGTCTGGGTACACTAACGAATCAATAGGCCTTAACATGTATGACAGAATGCAAGAAATCTGGTGGGGAGAGATCTATAGTGTGGTACAGATGGGAAGGGGCTATAAAGATGATTAAAGGTATTTTGTATGAAACGTGAAATTGTCAATAAAAATATACATTAAAAAATTGTGAGGGAATTGAGGGACTGGAAGGGACTAAAATAATCCAAAGGCAATACTCACATATGAAATTCTCAAAAATACAAAATAAAAATTTAAGATAAAAAATGTCAATGTCAAAGACCTGGTTTTGTCTATCCTTCCACGCTTCCCTCCATGGCGTATGGGCTGTATGTCTACAGGCTTCTTGCCTCAAGTTTTCATGTTGGTTGCAGCAGTCCCTAGATATCCCATGTCTCTATCAGCCGGACCACAGGTAAGACAGAAGAGAATAATGCTTTCTCTTGCTGCAGCTTCCCTTTTTATTGTGAAATAATATTTTATCCAGGGCCCCTAACAGACAAACATAGATATTCACCTACTTGACTAATTACATGTATTATATTTAATTTGACAGACATAGATGTAGCTACCTAAAAGCATAGGGATGTGGATACGTGGACATTTCAGCCATTGACGTTGGAGGTTGCTTTGCTAGGTAGGAAATAAGGAATAAATGAAGTGATGGGGGAGAAATTGTAGTTGCACCTATAGCAAGTGTCTGGGACACCCTCCAAAGTTAGAGTTTGCAGAGCTGAGTCTCATTTCACAAAACACGTGCCTTTTGTCCCAACCTGTGAAGAAGCAGCACAGGAGCTCTCATAGCTTTGGATATCATTACTGTGTTCTGCAAGGAGCCAAGGAGTCATCCAGGCACCAAGGACTGTCTAGAAGACAGGCTGTGGATCTGGGAATCTGACCCCTTTCCTAAGGGCCACTTGAGTTTCCAACATCCAGGGATCTAGGGTACCTTCTCCTTGATAAAACAATGAAATCCAGACGTAGTCTAGGCTACTTCCACATTCTTGGAGTATGGAGAGAAGTCAGGATCTAAGAAGGACACGACAGACTTGACTTAATCGACCCTTCCACTGAGTGAAGGCTCTCACCTAGCGTCGCAGTAACCTTCAGTCCTCTGCCCGTTGTACACAAAAGGCACCTTCAGTTCAGTTCTTCTCTTGAGTTTCTTTGTTTCTCTCTGAGTGTCCAGATGTTTTCTCATTTCATACCATGTACATATTTTCTTGTGTACCATTTTCACAGATCCTATTAGTTACATATTGAAATTATATGGTGTAATTTTGTGGCAAAATTGGAATTCATAGCATTGTTTTGTATTTACAATAAAATACATAGATGATGTGGTTTAAAATCATTTATTTTTTTTTACCTTTGGTATTTTTTAATATATATTCTGTACAAGATTATCAAATCTAGACCCATGTCCCCCACCCTATCCCCCCACCCCGCCAGAGCTCATGTATTCTGCCAAACATGCTTTTCATCTCTTTCTCTCCATCTCCTGTCGCGATCTTTCTATTTCTCCAATATTCTCCATGTGGAAGTTGCCTATTTTGAGCAGAAGTTCATGTTTCGTCAGTTCTTGATGGAGTCCTTTCTGGTTGTTGCATTGTTGTTTTGTATCCAATATGCATCACTCCCTAATGCTTGGACAAAAGCTCACGGGGCCATGCACAAGAAATATTACAACTAGGTAATTGGCACTAAATCCACAATACGGGATAACCCATCTCGTCCTTTGTTTTTCTCGGGACTAGTGTTCCGACTTCCATCACATGATATCTTTCTAGCTCCACCATTTTCCGTGCAAAGCTCATGATGTCTCTTTCTTTACTGGGCATAGAATCCATTGATGTAGATTACCATATTTTCTCTACCACTCGTCATGTTAAGGGCATTTTGAGTTGGTTCCAGCTCCTTGCTATTGTGAAGAGAGCTGAAATAAACATGGCCGTGCATGTATCTCTGCGGTGGGGTGAGTCTTTGAGGGTACATGCCTAGGAGTGGTATGGCTGGGTCGGGTGGCAAGTTCATTCCAAGTCTCCAAGTTTCGCCACACTGCTTTCCATAGTGGCTGTACAAGTTTACATTCCCACCAGCAGTGGATGATGTTCCCCTTTCCCCACAACCTCTCCAGCACTGGTATCATTTGTTTTCTTGATCTAGCCAGTCTTATTGGAGTAGATGATATCTTAAAGTGGTTTTGATATGCATTTCCTAAGATTAGTGATGCTGAACACTTCTTAAGATGTTTCTCAGTCATCTCTAATTCCTCACTGTGAAGTCTCTGTTCAGCTCTTTGCTCCCATCTATTGAGTGGGTCATTTGTTTTCTTTCTTCTTTGGTTTTTGTGAGTGTAGTTATTATTCTGGAAATCGATGCTTTGTCAGATGTTTCTGTGGTGAAGGTTTCCTCCCACTCTGTGGTATTTCTCTTCACTTCCTTGATTGTTTCTTTTGATTACAGAAGCTTTTGAGTTTAATGAGGTCCATTTGTCATCGTTGACCTTACTTCTGTGTAGCTGCTGTCTGATTTAGGAAGTCTTTTCCTATGCCTATGTCTTGTAGTCTGCTGCCAACTTTTTCTTCTATCACCTTCAGAGTTTGGGGTTTCACATTGAGGTCTTTATCCATCTGACGTTGCTTGTTTGTTACAGGGCAAGAGGTAAGGGGTTTAATTTCATTCTTCTACAAGTGGGTGATCCGGTTTTGCCAACACACTTGCTGGAAGATGCTGTTTTAATGCACTATTGTTTTTCTTGGCCACACTTGTCAAATATGAAGATGGCTGAAATTGTATGTGCTCAAGTTTGGATCTTCAGTTTTGTTACATTGGTCAACAGGTCTGTTTTTGTGCCAGTACCAGGCTGTTTATGACTATACCTGTAGTATAGTTTGAATCTGGTATAGAGATCCTCCTGTGTAAGCTCTTTCGCTCAGGGGTTGTTTTGGCTATTTGGGATCTTTGTTTTTCCAAATGAATTTAAGGACTTTTTTTCCAGCCTGTGAAGAAACTCTTGGGGATTTAATTGGGATTGCATTAAATCTATACAAAGTTTGGGTAGAATGGACATTTTTTTTTTTTTTTCTTTCTTCCTGACCATGGTTTTCATGTTGTCTTTATTATTTTTCAATTTCCTTTCTTAAGGGTTTAAAATTTTTGTTGTAGGGATCTTTGGTGTCTTTGGATAGGTTTGTTCCTAGGTATTTTATTGTTTTTGAGGCTATCGTGAGTGGGAAGTCTCCTTGAATTCCTTCTCCAGTTGCTTGTTGTTGGTGTAAAGAAAGGCCCACTGATTTTTTAGGTTAATTTTGTATCCTGCCACTTTGCTGAAGCTAGTCATCTTTTCTAGGTGTTTTTCTGGTGGAGTTTTTAGCACCTAAGTAAAACAATCTATCTCAGCAAATAGGGATGCTTGACTTCTTTCTTTTCTAATTAGTACTCTCTTTAATTTCTTTTTCTTGCCTTATTGGCCTATCAAGTGTTTCAAGCACTATATTGAAGAGGAGTGGTGACAGAGGGCAGCCTTGCTGAGTTCCTACCTTTAAGGGAATTATTTCTGTCATTTCCCCATTTAGGATGATATTGGCCGTGGGTTTCCTGTATATGGCTTTGATTACATTGAGGAATGATCACTCCAATCCAGTTCCCTCTAGGACTTTAAGCATGAAGGGATGCTGGATTTTTGTCAAAGGCTTTCAGCTTCAATTGAGATGATGGTGTGGTTTTTGGCTTTCATTATCTTATGTGCTTGATGATGTTTATTGATTTTCATATGTTGAAACCATCCCTGCATCTTCTGGTATGAATCCACTTGGTCATGATGGATGATCTTCTTGATGTGAGTCATGATATGCACATTTGCCAGTATCCTGTTTAAATTTTGGCATCTGTGTTCATAAGGGAATTGGGTCTATAGTTTCTCCTTTTTGTATCTTTGCCTGTTTTGGTAATAGAGTGATGCTGGCTTCATAGAAGAATTTGGAGAATTCCCTCTGATTGTATCCTTCTAAACAGTTTTCAGTAATAAGTTTGTAGGTCTTTTTGAAATGTTTTATAGAATTCTGGTGTGAACATCATCTGGGTCTGGGCTTTTTTTGATTGGGAGGTTTCTTTTTTTTCAATTTCTTTTATTTTATTTTTAAGGATTCTACAATAAATGACACAGTTGTTTGCAGATAACATTGATGTTACTCAGTTGTTCATACAATTAGGTAATTGGTGCATTTTGCAAGTATCTATGTCCAAATTTGAACAACCCAAGGTTCCCATAGTCCAGTTTAGAAGCTTGTATGCACAGCATGTTGATCATCAGGAGTCCAGACTATATTCCTGTAGTCTCATGATTCACCCCTATCTCTCCACAGCCCTTAAAATTACCACGCCTCCTCTTCCACAGTTTGTTCCCTGGGCTTTGGGAAAGGGCAAAGTGGGTGAGAAGAAAAGCAGTCTAATTTCTTTGGAGTTGTCATTTTGGACTCCAGGTCTGTTCGTTAGGTTGTTTCCCTTCATGGGTTGACAGCTTTCCCAGTGATACCTTTTTTAGTCATACTAACAAAGCACAAGCTGTTGGATGTACAGGCATTTAAGCATTACCAATTATTATGTCAACTAAGCTTGTGAGCATAGACACAGATGCTTGGATTTTATGCTAATCTGCAAACTGTGGGTTCTCTATAAAGGTGACAAGTTCTTACTGTGGCTATAACATTTCCTAACCACTAGAGGACATAAGCTTGTGGCATCCACTGTGAGTTATTCCTCCAAGGAGAGAGCTAATAAGCAAATACATTTTTCTTATTACCATCTTCAATTCTTCTATTTTTATTATTTTTAAGTGTCATCTTTCTTTGGTTGAGTTTTGGTGATTCCCAGGATTTCAGATTATTCATCAATTTCTTCTAGGTTTTCAAACTTGGTAGAGTATAGGTTTTTGAAGTATTCCCATATGATTTTCTGGATATTTCTTGTCTGTTGTGATATTTCCCTTCATCAGGATGTATTGTTTGGAGGTGTTCCTTCTTTCTTTTTTGTTAACTGGGCTAGAGGTCTGTCTATCTGTTTCAAAGAACCACTTTGTGGATTCATTGATTTTTTGATTGTTTTCTTTTGTTTCTATTTATTGATTTCTGCTCTGATTTTTGTTTTTTCTTCCTGTCTGTTGTTTGTTCATCTGTTTTTTTTTTTTTTGTCTCAAGTGGTTTTAGTTGCAGTGTTAGATCATTCACTTGTGCTCTTTTCTGTTTTTCTAATGTAGGCACCCAGGGCTATAAACTTCCCTCTTAGGACTGCTTTTAAGAGTAGCCATAGGTTTTGTTGTGTTGTATTGTCATTGTCATTCAGTTCCACGGAATGTTTTTTATTCTTTCTTTATCTTCTCTCTTGACTCATTCATTATTCAAGAGTGTTTGTTGTTTAGTCTCCATGTGTTCTTGTAGGCAGTAGGGCTTGTCTGGTTGTCGAGTTGAGCTTTTTTGCCACTGTGGTCTGATAAATGCATGAAATTATTTCAATCTTTTGTATTTGTGGAGGTTTCTTCTGTGTCCAGTATGTGGTTGATTTTGTGAGAATGTTCCAGTGGGGGTGCTGAGTAGAAAGTGTATTCTCTGGTATTAAGGGGGAAATATCGGTAGAGGTCTATGAGGTCCATTTGGTGTATCATATCATTCAGTTCAGATGCTCTCTGTTTATTCTTTGTCCTGTTGACCTGTCCAAAGGCTCAGTGGGGTATTGAAGTCCCCTACTATGAGTGTACGTGGTGGTGTGTGACTTGTGGTCCTGGAGAATTGTCTTTATAAAGTTTGGTGCACCAGAGTTTGGGGCATATATCATTCATAATTGTGAAATCTTCTTGGTGAATTTTCCTTTTATAAAATGTAATGGCCTTCTTTGTCTCTTCTGATTTCTTTTACTTTGAAGTCTATTTGTCTGATATTAAAATAGCAGACACCTGCTTTCTTTTTGGTACCATTTTGCTTGGAATATTTTTTCCATCCTTTCATTCTTTAGGTGGTGACTATCCTTGAAGGTAAGATGTGTTTCTTGTAGACAGCATATCAATGGGTTCTGTTTCCTAATCCATCTCCCAGTCTATGTCTTTTTATTGGGGAATTTAGTCCATCACTATATTTAAGGTTATGACTGGTAGGTTTGTGTTGCTTCCTTTTGCCTTATTATCCTTTGCAGTTTGGGTTTAGGTTTCTACTTCTGCAGTTATGCTTTTATTGATTTCACTTCTAGGTGCCTGGGAAGAGGGCTCCTTTCCCCTGTCCTTTGAATTACTTCAAGATCTCTGAAGGGTTGGTTTTGGCTGGACCTGTAATGCTCAACTTGTTTATGTCATGGAAGGTTTTCTCTCCAACTATAACGACATTTTTGTGGGTGTAGAACCTGGGTGGCATCTATTGTCCTCAACACTGGGAATGCTTGTCCCACGCTTCTTGTTCATAGTTTGCACAGAAGCAATGTAATTCTGATAAGTCAGTTGTAATTCTGACAAGTTTCCCCTTAGGTCACTTGTTGTTTTTCTCTTGTGGCTTTAAGGACTGTCTTTGTTAGGTGTCTAGCATATACTATGATGTGGCGTGGGAGGGACTCTTTCTGATCTTGTCTGTTTGGAGTTCTATGTGCTTCCGTTCGTATTTGTTTGGTTTGCTTTTTTTTTTTTTGGTTTGGGGAAGTTTTCATTCTTATCTGGTGAAGATCTGATTAATACCATTCTATGGGATTTCTTCTCCCCTCTATTCCTATGATGTGGAGGTTTTGATCTTTTCATAGTAGTCCCACAACCACCGTTTTTTTCCACTTTGAGTTATTTTAAATTTCATAATCTTTCCTTGAGGTTTTTAGTTGTTTCTGTGTTATCTTCAGGTCTGATATCTGCGTCTGTTTTCCTCCATCATGCTCTGAGGCTTTTTCCATTCCTTTCCTCTTGATTGGATGAATTTTGTGATTTCCTTTTCATTTCCTCTTCTGATTTCTTTAGTATTAACACTTCCTTTTTTTAACAATCTAGACCCTGTCCCCCCCCATTCCCCCACCTCACCAGAGCTCATGCATGTCTGCCAAACATGCTTTTCATCTCTTTCTGGTCTTTCTCAATATTCTCCATGAGGAAGTTGACTGTTTTGAGCAGAAGTTCACTCTTTCAGTCAGTTTTGATGCATCCTATGTTGTTGTTGTTGTTGTTTGTTGTTGTTGTTGTTGTTTTCCAATATGCATCACTCCAACTGCTTTGGACAAAAGCTCAGGGGGCCATACACAAGAAATACTTACAACTAGGTAATTGGCATTAGCATCCACAGATGAGGGATCCATTCTTCGTTTGTTTTTCTGGGATTGTGTTACTTACATCCTCAGCATGATGTCTCTCTAGCTCCAAGCCATTTTCCTGCAAAGCTCCATGATGTCATCTTTCTTACTGCTGAAGTAAACTCCATGGGTTAGATGGTACCACAATTTCTCTCTCAACTCATAAGTTGAGGGGTATTTGGGTTGTTCCAGCTCCTTGCTATTGTGAAAATGGGAGCTGAATAAACATGGCCATGCATGTATCTCTGCAGTGGGGTGAGTCTGGAGGGTACATGCCCAGGAGTGGTATGGCTGGTTGGTGGCAAGTTCATTCCAAGTCTTCCAAGGGTTCCTCCACACTGCTTTCCATAGTGGCTGCACGAGTTTACATACCCCCCCAGCAATGGATGAGTGTTTCCCTTCCCCCACAACCTCTCCAGCACTTGGTATTATTGTTTTCTTGATCCTATCCTCTTATTAGTTGTCCACTTCCTTTTGGAGCTTCTTAATCCCTTCCTGTAGCTCTTTGCTTCGCTGGTTGGTTTCCTTATCTTTTTCACCATGGATCTTCACAGCGTTTCCACTTTCTTCTTTGAGTTCTTCGTTCTCTTTCTTAATTCTTTGATTTGCTCTTTATAATCTTGTACTTCTTTAAGTATGTTCAAATTGTGCTTCTGATATTTTGTCCTGGGGCATCCCCAGGGGGATTCCACTGTAGGGATCTTCCACAGGTTGGTAGAACTTGGTGTGGGATTATCCAGCACCTTTCCCATATTGTCTTCTTCTTCTGTTCCTGGCATATGGGCTTCTCCTTGCCTGTATTCCAATGTGAGTCCCAAATGCCTCTTCACTGTGTTGAAGGCTGCTTTGCTTGCCTCCTTCAGCTGCTCTTCGTAATCCCAGGTGGCAAGGGGAGGTGATCTTTAGCCCACGCCTGTACCTGTGCTTCAGTGGTTTGGGAGATCTCCAATCGTGCTTTAAAATCATTTACAAAAGATATTAGTCCCCAAAAGATCCCAAAGCGTTGCATACAAAATTTTGTAGACACACACATAGAGACACACACACATACCACTCCCACCACGCCACCACCCCCCACCCCACCACCACTCCCTAGACATTAAATTGTTAAATTCTTTCTCTCAGAAGTTTAGAGAGGAGGAGAAAAAACAAAGACCAAATATTCTGAGTCTTCCATTTAACTTCACCTGGACATTGGGCAAATATATCATCTCAGTGAGTCCGTTTCTTATTTAAGAATGAGGACAGTTTTAAACCCACTGTTCACAACTCGAAAATTTAGAGAAGTTGATCTATCATGTCTCAGATCCTCCTGTGGCTGATAAAACTTCTATAGACAAGATTAGTCATGTCTTTGATATGCAATTAATTTATAATGTTTATAATCACCTGAAATAAAGCAGATTTAACAGTCAGATTTTAATGCCCTTCAGTATTAGTTAACCACATAATCTGATAATTGAATTTTGCTTTTGGATACTGAGCATAAAAGAACTCCCCTTGTGCACCTGGACTGCTGTTATTCAATCCCAGCAGAAGAGCACAGTTGAGTTGATCGGACAAATACAAAGACAGTTTTCACAGTGTTTGATACTTTTCCATTTTTCTTAGGGGCTTCTTTTCCTTTTTTTTTAAATTTTTGAAATTTATTGATTTCGTTTTAATGTATGAATGTTAGGCTACATGCATGTAAGAGTCACCCGTGTCGCACATTGCCAGTGGAGGGACAGCAGAGCGGCATTCGGATCCCTGGAATGGAGTATACAGATAGGTGTAGCCACCATGGTGTGAAATTGAACCGTTGTCTCTGCAAGATGTCATGCCAGTTGCTCTTACAGTGCTAAGATCATCTATCCAGCCCCAAGTGGTTCTTTTTCAATCCATGTGCTAGTAAGTTTTGTGGCTTTGTTCAGGGCTCGAGGAAAAAAAGCTAAAGTAAGTAGACGGAGGTTATGAAAGTGTGGTCCATAGACCAGCATCCACAGGAAGCATGTTAGGGGCACCAACTCTCAGGCTGCAGTCCCAGGATATACAAAAACAGAAAGTTTTAAAAAGATCCATAAGGATTCCACCCCAGGTCTGTAAATTAGCCTTATTTAGATAAAACAATTTTCTATCTAATCGAACCAATCTGGACAACCATGCTAATATATGGTATGAATCTTTCTGATTGCTAATTACACACACACACACACACACACACACACACACACGACATTTTATGGTGTTGCTGTGTTCCCTTGTTTTTATTTCCCTCTGTGTCTGCTTTGTGAGGGGCTCTCTATGGTGAGCTCCATCAACTGCCACAGGCTCTTAAGAGGGGGAATTCTTTATAGCCCTTCCCAGTTCCAGTTTCAGAATTATTCTGTTGGTTGGAAGAAACTGGCAATAGTGGGAGAACTGACATTGAAATAGTAAAATACGATACTTCCAAGTGCTGTATTCCCAAGAGAACTGGTTTATATGGGTAACCTGGTCTAAGTCAGGCATGCTGGGTCCCTGATAAAAGTGCTTTATCTGTTGTCATTACAAAAGTGTCTTATCTATTGTCACAACACATGAATTCTTCTTACAGTAGATAAAACTTAGTTCTTTTCTTCTCTCCTTATTGAAATGCAGAACAACTGGCTACCACCCAACATAATCTCACTGACAAACTATAGCTCCACAGTTTAATGTACACTAAGACCATCTGAACAATCCATGTCCTTTTAAAGCTTGGGGTTTAGCCCAATGGTATAACACTTACTAGACACCCTCCCCCAATGCCCTTTGCTTGCTAAAGCCATAAAAGTCTGTGAAGCCAATATTCCAGTTCTGATCTCAGCTGTGTATCATTGCCAAGTTGCAAGGTCAAGTAGCCAAATAGACAAATGATTATGTGGCAGGATCTCTGAATCCTTGGATTTTCTCTCAGAAACCCCTACATCTCACTGGAAAGATGCAGGCTGCCAGCTTCCTAAGGATAGCACTTCCAGTCAAAATCAGCAGTGATCTCTTAGAGCCTGTGCCTCAGGTCTCCTAAGTACATCATTATTATTCCAATGGATTTGGAAAATTACATGTTCCCTATTAATAACCCACAAAAGGAATACACAAATAGAAATGCATAAAGAAGTGACTTGTTGGGAGCCTTTTGAAGGAGTTGGTGAGTGAGTTAGCTCAGCTGTTCTTAACTGATAAAATTAGATTCCATCTACTGGTCCTTGCTGAATAAAAATCATGGAACTTTCCATTAAAATGTATATTCTGTACTTCTGAATAAAAGCGAGGAGTTCTGGCATTGCTGGGTCCACATTCTCTGAGGTGCCAGTCTGGAGATAGTAATGGTAGGTTTTTAAAATATTTTTATAATTAATTTTATTTTATTGTATTATTTTGCCTAATGTGTTTAAGTACCACACCTGTAATGCCATGGAGGTAGAATGGATTGATTCCCTGGAAGATGGAGTTATGGGTTGGTGTAGCCACCATGTGGGTGCTGGGGACTGAACCCCATCCTTGGCAAGGAGTAGTCAGTGGTCTTAACTGCTGAGCCATTCTCTCCAGCTCCAATGGCAGGGGTTCTTAAAGAGCAGGAATTCCCACTTAGTGGTAGTTTGGATCACTCCCACTTTGTTTTACTAACTGGCTTCATCTGTGTAGGTTCCAAGTTGAACATCTGTTACACTTAGTTTCCTTCATTTCCTTCTGAACACCTTACATGATAGTATTATCACTTTTACAGAATCTAGAATCACCTGAGACAGAGTGGTCATGCTTAGAGAGGATTTTGTTGATTACATTAATTGGGGTGGAAGATTGGCCCACCGTGGGTAGCACCATTCCCAGGCTGGGATCCTGGAAGGTGTAAATGGAGAATGGAAAATGAAACAACAGCCAGCATTCATCCCTCTTGGTTCCTGACTGTCGGGGATGTAATATGACCAGCTGCTAAAGCACCTGCTACCTCCCAACCAGGGTACTTTGAACTATGAGCCAAAATAAACTCTTAGTTCTTTAAGTTTGTTTTTTGTCAGAGAATTTTAGCACAGCAACAGAGAAAAAAATTGAGGCACCTTGTGAAATTCCCATAAGCATAAATAATCCTGAAATTCTTGCTTGCTTGTATAATCTGGCCTAACCTGATATCCCACTGCATTAATTACCAGATTCTTTCTGGTATCAATATCTAAATTACAAGTAGACCAAAATTACAAGTCCGAAATGGAGCTCCTTGAACTTTACTTGGCCCTGAAACTCCCAGGATCCCATTAGAAACACAGAATGAGTTCAGTGGGTCTGGAGTAGTATCATGCTCCATGAACAAGCTCCATCTGAAAGCTATGCTGTTGGCTGTAGGCGCTATGCTTTAATAAGGGAAGTTATAAATTTGTCCTCCAAATTCTGCTCCCAGTTCTATAAGAAGCATGGTTAAAGCCACAGTTTGCCCCTTATATAGGTATTATTCTCAAAGGAACAGAATAGTCATACAATTTGCTCTGTAAATTGGATGAAATCCAAGTCTTTGCCCTCTTAATTATTATAAATAGGTCTTTGCATAAACCAAAAATGACAGTGTTCCAAAAGGAGGGGGGCAGTTAATCTGGAGGGATGATTCAGGCTATCTAGAAATCAGGTGCTAGACAAAATAACAACTACTACAACGAGCATCATAATCAAGCATAATGCACCACTGTGAAGAGTTTGGACTTCTGACTTTGTCGATGGTTACACTCCATGCAGAAGCAGAAGTGTCTCCATAATATTTATAATACTCATAGCTAATCTCCATATATTAAAGACACATAGCTAATCTGCATATTTTTGAATACCAGCCAGTTCAGTCATGTAAACCCCTTTATGAAAACATTCTAATATCTGGACCTTCTGGCGTCACTTGGAGATAAAGCTAGCTGGTGTGTTCATAACCATTTTGGCAGATTTTTTGGCTTTTGATTAAATGCTAGTGAGCCACCCCTGCACTGTGTAAAACAAATTAGGGCTACTTATTTTTATCATGGTCTTCAGAGATATGTTTTTAAACGAAATCATAGACAACACAACAGATTCTTAAAAAACAAGCCAACAGGAGATTCAAACTGGACTCTCAGGCAGGACCGATCAATTCAACATTTGAAGCTGTCAGTGTGAAGGTGACAGGTAGAATCAGCCTCTTCCAGTGAGATAGAAATGTTCCACTAACATTTCCCAAGCAACTGAGTGGTCACCGGCAAACCCTGATGTCTGAGACACACTTGTTTTTTTCAATTTATTTCTGCCTGGACCTCTGTGTTGTCATGCCTTCAGCTCTGTATATGCTCCTGTCACCTCAGGAGAAACATTCAGTAGGAATTTATAATTCTGGTTTTTGAGAGCATGAGAAAACCTTGCGCCTCAATAGTCGGTGCAGAATGACATATACTTAGAAATAGTAAAAGAGTAGCAGACCCTGGGGTTTTACGTTCCAAGTTTTCTTATTCCCCAGCAGGAGATAACCTCCAGGCTTATGGTCAATGCTATATAGGGTAAGAAACCTCGCATCTAATAGGTCAGGCATGTCTAGGCTCCAGTCCAGGGGGTCCGAATCTGACACCCTCGACTAAAAGTTGTCTCTTTTACTTTCTGATTGCTCACTTACAAATAGTCGTCTTATCTATGTCCAACGAACGGCATGAAGTTACTTCTTTGCATATCGACACGGGTTGCAGGACATTACACTATACACATAAAAATAATAAATAAAAATAAAAAATAAATGGTTTTAGGTTTTTTTTTTTTTTTTTTTTTTTTTTTTTTTTTTTTTTTTTTTTTTTTTTCAGAAAATATTTGTCAGAATACAAACTCGGGCTACCCACACCCAAACATAATCTCACTGACCACACTATAGCTCCACAGTTTAATGTACACTAAGACCATCTGAACAATCCATGTCCTTTTAAAGCTTGGGGTTTAGCCCAATGGTATAACACTTACTAGACACCCTCCCCCAATGCCCTTTGCTTGCTAAAGCCATAAAAGTCTGTGAAGCCAATATTCCAGTTCTGATCTCAGCTGTGTATCATTGCCAAGTTGCATTGTTGTTGTTGTTGTTGTTGTTGTTTCCAATATGCATCACTCCCAACTGCTTTGGACAAAAGCTCAGGGGGCCATACACAAGAAATACTTACAACTAGGTAATTGGCATTAGCATCCACAGATGAGGGATACCATTCTTCGTTTGTTTTTCTGGGATTGTGTTACTTCACTCAGCATGATGTTCTCTAGCTCCAGCCATTTTCCTGCAAAGCTCATGATGTCATCTTTCTTTACTGCTGAATAGAACTCCATTGTGTAGATGTACCACAATTTCTCTCTCAACTCATAAGTTGAGGGGCATTTGGGTTGGTTCCAGCTCCTTGCTATTGTGAAAAGAGCTGAAATAAACATGGCCATGCATGTATCTCTGCAGTGGGGTGAGTCTTGAGGGTACATGCCCAGGAGTGGTATGGCTGGGTCTGGTGGCAAGTTCATTCCAAGTCTTCCAAGGGTTCTCCACACTGCTTTCCATAGTGGCTGCACGAGTTTACATCCCCCCCAGCAATGGATGAGTGTTCCCCTTTCCCCCACAACCTCTCCAGCACTTGGTATTATTTGTTTTCTTGATCCTATCCAGTCTTATTGGAGTAAGATGATCCACTTCCTTTTGGAGCTTCTTAATCCCTTCCTGTAGCTCTTTGCTTCGCTGGTTGGTTTCCTTATCTTTTTCAACATGGGATCTTTTCAGCATTTCCACTTTCTTCTTGAGTTCTTCGTTCTCTTTTCTTAATTCTTTGATTTGCTCTTTATAATCTTGTACTTCTTTAAGTATGTTCACAATTGTGCTTCTGATATTTGTGTCCTGGGACATCCCCAGGGGGATTCCACTGTAGGGATCTTCCACAGGGTTGGTAGAGCTTGGTGTGGGATTATCCAGCACCTTTCCCATATTGTCTCTTCTTCATGTTCCTGGCATATGGGCTTCTCCTTGCCTGTATTCCAATGTGAGTCCCAAATGCCTCTTCACTGTGTTGAAGGCTTGCTTTGCTTGCCTCCTTCAGCTGCCTTCGTAATCCCAGGTGGCAAGGGGAGGTGATCTTTAGCCCACGCCTGGGTACCTGTGCTTCACGTGGTCTTGGGAGATCTCCAATCGTGCTTTAAAATCATTTACAAAGATATTAGTCCCCAAAAGATCCAAAGCGTTGCATACAAAATTTTGTAGACACACACATAGACACACACATACCACTCCCACCGCCACCACCCCACCCCACCACCACTCCCTAGACATTAAATTGTTAAATTCTTTCTCTCAGAAGTTTAGAGAGGAGGAGAAAAAACAAAGACAAATATTCTGAGTCTTCCATTTAACTTCACCTGGACATTGGGCAAATATATCATCTCAGTGAGTCCGTTTCTTATTTAAGAATGAGGACAGTTTTAAACCCACTGTTCACAACTCGAAAATTTAGAGAAGTTGATCTATCATGTCTCAGATCCTCCTGTGGCTGATAAAACTTCTATAGACAAGATTAGTCATGTCTTTGATATGCAATTAATTTATAATGTTTATAATCACCTGAAATAAAGCAGATTTAACAGTCAGATTTTAATGCCCTTCAGTATTAGTTAACCACATAATCTGATAATTGAATTTTGCTTTTGGATACTGAGCATAAAAGAACTCCCCTTGTGCACCTGGACTGCTGTTATTCAATCCCAGCAGAAGAGCACAGTTGAGTTGATCGGACAAATACAAAGACAGTTTTCACAGTGTTTGATACTTTTCCATTTTTCTTAGGGGCTTCTTTTCTTTTTTTAAATTTTTTGAAATTTATTGATTTCTGTTTTATGTGTATGAATGTTATGGCTACATGCATGTAAGAGCACCCATGTCGCACATTGCCAGTGGAGGACAGAAGAGGGCATCGGATCCCCTGGAACTGGAGTTACAGATGGTGGTGTGCTGGGATTTGAACCTGGGTCTTCTGCAAGAGTAGCCAGTGCTCTTAAGTGCTAAGTCATCTATCCAGCCCCAAGTGGTTCTTTTCAATCCATGTGCTAGTAAGTTTTGTGGCTTTGTTCAGGGCTCGAGGAAAAAAAGCTAAAGTAAGTAGACGGAGGTTATGAAAGTGTGGTCCATAGACCAGCATCCACAGGAAGCATGTTAGGGGCACCAACTCTCAGGCTGCAGTCCCAGGATATACAAAAACAGAAAGTTTTAAAAAGATCCATAAGGATTCCACCCCAGGTCTGTAAATTAGCCTTATTTAGATAAAACAATTTTCTATCTAATCGAACCAATCTGGACAACCATGCTAATATTTGGTATGAATTTCTGATTGCTAATTACACACACACACACACACACACACACACACACACGACATTTTCATGGTGTTGCTGTTGTTCCCTTGTTTTTATTTCCCTCTGTGTCTGCTTTGTGAGGGGCTCTCTACGGTGAGCTCCATCAACTGCCACAGGCTCTTAAGAGGGGAATTCTTTATAGCCCTTCCCAGTTCCAGTTTCAGAATTATTCTGTTGGTTGGAAGAAACTGGCAATAGTGGGAGAACTGACATTGAAATAGTAAAATACGATACTTCCAAGTGCTGTATTCCCAAGAGAACTGGTTTATATGGGTAACCTGGTCTAAGTCAGGCATGCTGGGTCCCTGATAAAAGTGCTTTATCTGTTGTCATTACAAAAGTGTCTTATCTATTGTCACAACACATGAATTCTTCTTACAGTAGATAAAACTTAGTTCTTTTCATTCTCTCCTTGATTGAAATGCAGAACAACTGGCTACCACCCAACATAATCTCACTGACAAACTATAGCTCCACAGTTTAATGTACACTAAGACCATCTGAACAATCCATGTCCTTTTAAAGCTTGGGGTTTAGCCCAATGGTATAACACTTACTAGACACCCTCCCCCAATGCCCTTTGCTTGCTAAAGCCATAAAAGTCTGTGAAGCCAATATTCCAGTTCTGATCTCAGCTGTGTATCATTGCCAAGTTGCAAGGTCAAGTAGCCAAATAGACAAATGATTATGTGGCAGGATCTCTGAATCCTTGGATTTTCTCTCAGAAACCCCTACATCTCACTGGAAAGATGCAGGCTGCCAGCTTCCTAAGGATAGCACTTCCAGTCAAAATCAGCAGTGATCTCTTAGAGCCTGTGCCTCAGGTCTCCTAAGTACATCATTATTATTCCAATGGATTTGGAAAATTACATGTTCCCTATTAATAACCCACAAAAGGAATACACAAATAGAAATGCATAAAGAAGTGACTTGTTGGGAGCCTTTTGAAGGAGTTGGTGAGTGAGTTAGCTCAGCTGTTCTTAACTGATAAAATTAGATTCCATCTACTGGTCCTTGCTGAATAAAAATCATGGAACTTTCCATTAAAATGTATATTCTGTACTTCTGAATAAAAGCGAGGAGTTCTGGCATTGCTGGGTCCACATTCTCTGAGGTGCCAGTCTGGAGATAGGTAATGGTAGGTTTTTAAAAAATATTTTTATTAATTATTTTATTTTATGTGTATATTGCCTGCATGTGTGTAAGTATGCCCAGCACATGCAATGGCCATGGAGGTCAGAAGAGGGTCTTTGATTCCCTGGACCTAGAATTATAGAAGGTTGTTAGCCACCATGTGGGTGCTGGGGACTGAACCCCAGTCCTTGGCAAGAGTAGTCAGTGGTCTTAACTGCTGAGCCATCTCTCCAGCTCCAATGGCAGGGGTTCTTAAAGAGGCAGGAATTCCCACTTAGTGGTAGTTTGGATCACTCCCACTTTGTTTTACTAACTGGCTTCATCTGTGTAGGTTCCAAGTTGAACATCTGTTACACTTAGTTTCCTTCATTTCCTTCTGAACACCTTACATGATAGTATTATCACTTTTACAGAATCTAGAATCACCTGAGACAGAGGGTCATGCTTAGAGAGGATTTTGTTGATTACATTAATTGGGGTGGGAAGATTGGCCCACCGTGGGTAGCACCATTCCCAGGCTGGGATCCTGGAAGGTGTAAATGGAGAATGGAAAATGAACAACAGCCAGCATTCATCCCTCTTGGTTCCTGACTGCGGGGATGTAATATGACCAGCTGCTAAAGCACCTGCTACCTCCCAACCAGGGTACTTTGAACTATGAGCCAAAATAAACTCTTTGTCTCTTAATTTGTTTTTGTCAGAGAATTTTAGCACAGCAACAGAGAAAAAAATTGAGGCACCTTGTGAAATTCCCATAGCATAAATAATCCTGAATTCTTGCTTGCTTGTATAATCTGGCCTAACCTGATATCCCACTGCATAATTACCAGATTCTTTCTGGTATCAATATCTAAAATTACAAGTAGACCAAAATTACAAGTCCGAAATGGAGCTCCTTGAACTTTAACTTGGCCCTGAAACTCCCAGGATCCCATTAGAAACACAGAATGATTCAGTGGGTCTGGAGTAGTATCATGCTCCATGAACAAGCTCCATCTGAAAGCTATGCTGTTGGCTGTAGGCGCTATGCTTTAATAAGGGAAGTTATAAATTTGTCCTTCAAATTCTGCTCCCAGTTCTATAAGAAGCATGGTTAAAGCCACAGTTTGCCCCTTATATAGGTATTATTCTCAAAGGAACAGAATAGTCATACAATTTGCTCTGTAAATTGGATGAAATCCAAGTCTTTGCCCTCTTAATTATTATAAATAGGTCTTTGCATAAACCAAAAATGACAGTGTTCCAAAAGGAGGGGGGCAGTTAATCTAGAGGGATGATTCAGGCTATCTAGAAATCAGGTGCTAGACAAAATAACAACTACTACAACGAGCATCATAATCAAGCATAATGCACCACTGTGAAGAGTTTGGACTTCTGACTTTGTCGATGGTTACACTCCATGCAGAAGCAGAAGTGTCTCCATAATATTTATAATACTCATAGCTAATCTCCATATTTATAATACACATAGCTAATCTGCATATTTTTAATACCAGCCATTTCATCAGTGTAAACCCCTTTATGAAAACATGCTAATATCTGGACCTCTGGTGTCACTGGAGATAAAGCTAGCTGGGTGTTTTCATAACCATTTTGCAGTTTGGCTTTTGATTAAATGCTAGTGAGCCACCCCCTGCACTGTGTAAACAAATTAGGGCTACTTATTTTTATCATGGTCTTCAGAGATATGTTTTTAAACGAAATCATAGACAACACAACAGATTCTTAAAAAACAAGCCAACAGGAGATTCAAACTGGACTCTCAGGCAGGACCGATCAATTCAACATTTGAAGCTGTCAGTGTGAAGGTGACAGGTAGAAACAGCCTCTTCCAGTGAGATAGAAATGTTCCACTAACATTTCCCAAGCAACCTGAGGGTCACCGCAAACCCTGATGTCTGAGACACACTTGTTTTTTTCCAATTTATTTCTGCCTGGACCTCTGTGTTGTCATGCCTTCAGCTCTGTATATGCTCCTGTCACCTCAGGAGAAACAGAAACAGAAAATCAGAGCCAGAAACAATCCTAGAGATTGCACAGCCAGCAGGCTTGAGTCTTAGATTTAAATCCTTTGTTTAGATTCCTATTACCCTGCAGTGCTAGCATACAACCTCTGTGTGGTGGGTTGAATGAGAATGCCCTCCATAGGCTTCAAGTATTCAGACATTTTGTCCCCAGTAGGTGGCGCTGTTTTGGGAAATCTTAGAAGGTGTGGCCATGCTGGAGGAAGTACGTCACTGGGGGCAGGCTTAGAGAGTTCAACTACCCTTGCTGCTCTCCAGTTGCTCTCTCTTTCTCTCTGCTTCCTGTGCTCATTGGAAGATGTGAACCTCTGCTTTCTGCTCCAGCTCCTGCCACCATGCCTCCCTGCCACAATGGACACTAATTTCCCGGAACCGTCAATCATAAGCTCAAATAAACTCTTCCTTTTATAAGTTCCCTTGATCATGGTGGTTTTATCACAGCAACAGAAAAGTGACTAATACACCCTGTAAGATCCAGGATGAAGCTCTTTGTCCACCCTCTCTGGCCCTTGTTTTTGTCCTTGGGTGAGATTGTTATTATTATTATTATTTTATGTGTATGAGTATATTGCCTGCATGTGTGTAAGTGCACTAGAGGTATACAATGCCTGCAGAAGTCAGAAGAGGGTGGCGGATTCCTTGGAACTGGAGTTACTGATGGCTGTTAGCCACCGTCTGAGTGCTGGGATGGAATCCTGGTCCTCTGTAACAGCAGCCAGTGCTCTTAACCTCTGAGCCATCTCTCCAGCCCCAGGTGACGTTGATCTTATCCTATCATCTTCTAACGCCCACTTAACCAACTAGGAAACAGCCCACACAGCATAGGCAATTTGCTCAAGTTCACATGGTTGGATGCACAGAACTTGAACTCTTTATCGTGGATCGGTTCATAGAACGCAGGCCGTAAAGAAGGGAGGTAAAGCTCCCAATCCTCCTATGACAGATGAGGCTCTGGGGTGCTCAGTGCAGGGCAAGAGCCAGATTCTAGACCTGGGCATGTACCCCAACATTTCCCAGCCAGGTGGCTCAATCCTTCACTCCAAGTAATGGCATAGATTTTCCTCTTCTAGGCTCCAGACAGAAGTGTGTTCTTCTACAGTCTCTGGTCCTACCTGAAAATCCAAAATAAGAATTTTCATTTTTCTCAATGCCTTGCAGCACTTGATACAAACTGCCAGCCAGTGAAGACAGTGGGGCTGCTCCCCAAACAGTGCATTTTCCGAGTTTCTTGGGTGTGCTATCTCTTTTCAAATTTGCTCACACAGCTTATCGAACAATGTACATCAAATGCTCAAGTTTTCCTTTTTTCTCTTGGTCTCCACCTCTCCATTTTTAGCCTTTCTTGGTCTTTCTCTTGCCTGTGAGAATCCCAGCCATACAAAAGCAGGCCTACCCAAAGCACACTTTCTATCTTCCGGGTCATCAGCTAGAGTAGCAATGACAGTCAAGGACAGATTCTCCACATCCCAACATGAGAAGTGATCCATTTATCTTCTTTACAATGAGGCTATACCACATTCTCTGTGACTTTTCTTTAGCCTTTCTCTTGACATATCCCCCACCCCCTTCTACTATGGTTTGAATATGAACTGTCCATCCCAGGCTTAGGGGTTGAGGGCATGTCTACAGCTGGTGCTGCATTTTCAGCAGGTTCTGGAAACATTAGAATATAGGACTATGATGGAGATTGGGGCCCTGGGAAAGAGCACCTACACCCAATGAAATTTTAATTAGCCAAGTTTATTTAAGCTACTTAGCTGACCACAGGAAGAAAGAAAGGTAAAAAACACAATTACTTTACTTTGGCAGAATTTTCAACTCTGTGAGACAATATCATTATTTCCTTGTGCAGATAGCGGCAAAGTATGTTTTATAGAAGGCAGAGTAAACAGTTCATTAACCATTTCTCAACAGTTAAACATTCTTGGAAAGAGGGCAAAGGGGCTTTTGTCAGCCCTTCCTGGAATTGTTTACCAGTTTGAAACTGCAGGTAAAGCAGGTCCCTAAGATGGCTACCTTAACCAAAATGGAGTCCCTTTAGCCATTGCAGGACCTAATGAGAGAAAGCACATCATTGGGGGTGGGTTCTCTGGAATATCTTGTCCTGTTCCTACTCTCTCTCTTCCTCCTGTTTCTATGACTTAATAACCCCTTATAACCACATGTTCCCACTGTCCAAGTGCCTAGGGCTTGGAAATCCAAGTGCTTAGGGACTGACCCACTGAAACCGTGAACCAAAATAAATGTTTCTCCCCTTAAATTGTTCTGTGAGTTACTTGGTCATAGTGATGAAAACAATTTAGCGAACGTGTCTTTTTACTGTTTTCATGACTCTCTTGCCTGTATCCATTTACCTTCTGACTAACAGATTTGCAAGAAGTATGTTCACTGTTGTAGAGGTCAACATCATAAGCTTCTGACATTGACCTGCCTGCATCTCATTCACTATTAAAATACATTACCTAGCAAAACCAAAGTCAAGTGGCTCTACAGCCCATTCTCAGATTATAATGTTACAATAATAATAATGACATCATGGTGACTAAGAATGACAAAGTGGGGGGAAAAAAAGAAGCCAGAAGAAACTCCAGAGGAAGAAAAACAAAGGAAGGAAAGAAAGAAGAGACTTAAAAATGAAAACCATGTGCCAAGATGAGTAAAAATGCCAACAGTTTTATCAAGGAACTCTGTGTCATGTATTATTGTGTCTACATGATTACACTAAGTCCTCACAAATACCCTAATATTCGCCATTATTTTACAAATAAGGACATTTAGGTACATCCAAGTCAACAAGCAAACAGAAATCCAGGATTAAGTGTCAAGGCTCCAAGTGGACAGTCCGATTCCAGATCCTGAGCCCTGTAGATGGTCATCTACCTCAGTGTGGTGTTTCCATTTGAAGATGATAACAGCAGACGCACCTATATGCTGAGATTGCACACTGGAAGTTCAGAGCTAAAGGGCCAAGGCTAAGGCCATTCCCTAGTGTTCCTCCACTCTTAGCATGCCCCCTTAGGATCATCACGTGCTCTCAGCAAGAGAATCCAGAGCTTCTAGGGGATGTGGACACATATGTCATGGACACATATGTCATGTGTCGCTGCAATCACAGAGACAAGTTCAGAATCTCTCTAAAGCTTGGAACCTAATGAGCAGTTCCCAAAACATGTCTGCAGCCTTGTCCCATTTCCTATCACCTCTGATCTGTATTATGTCACAGTCACCCATATCTCATATTAGTGACCAGCAGGCTTTGCAGCCTGAGAGTCCTCCATTCAAATCTTAACTCTAAGTGTGCAGTCTGTGTTTCTCAGAAACCACATATGTTCCTTTTAGGCCCTAACATTGATTGAGAAGTTTTCTTATTTCAAAATCACAGAGCTTATGTGATCTGCTATAGATCCCCACAATTCCAGCAGATAGATACTATAATTAATCATATTTTATGTGCAACCAATCAAGACTGGGAGAGTCTTGGTTAGCTGGACTGAGAATCAAAACAGATATTGGAGCTGGAGCCAGAGTTCATCCAAACTGAGCTGTGTGACCCTGTCATTACTCAAGATGACTGTGTGAGGCGGTATGGAGACGGTGCTGTACATGTAGACTCTCTAGCTCTACTTCAGACTTTGTTTTATTTAATGGATGACAGTTCTCCAAACTAGCCACAACTCAGCAATATTGGGCCTTCCTCTTTATTTTGGAGTGTTTGTTTTAACACAGGCTCTCACATACTCCATGTTGGCCTTGAACTTGCTATGTAGCTGAGGCTGACCCTGAACTCTTGATCCTCCTGCCTTCATCTCCGAAGCCTGGCATTGCAGGTGTGGACCACTAAGCCAGGCTTTGGTTTTCTGCTTTCCTTTGTTTTGTTTTTGGTCTTTTTCCCCATAGAATGACACAACATGTAATAATGGACAAAAGCGTTCTCAGGGACCCCACTAACACTGTTTCCCTTGACAGGTCTACGGAACCTCTTGCCCCTCCATTTTTTCAACTGTAAAAGAAGGCCTTGGACCAAAGGCTTAAAAGTTCTCATGAATAAATCAGTACATAACCTTTATTCTCCCACAACGATTCTTCAGTTGGTATCCAACTCCAAATAGCTCAGTCTCTGGAACCTCTCTGGCCTTACTTCACTTGCAGGGCTGATGCACAACCACCAATTTTTCTTCAGGACCAAGTGATACCCTCATTCAGAGCTGTAACTCTACTTCAAGCATGTAATATAAAGCAGTTGGGTCACCTAGCCACTTCCTTAGGTAACTTGTAAATTTATCTCATACATTGTTTTACACTTTTAAAAACATTATCAGGACTCCAGTAAACCATAATAACAAATACTCATTGCACCACAGATTCTTCTAATTGTCTTGTATTTCATTCACAACTACTGTAGCCTTTATAACAATCCCATGAAATACTTATTCTTATTAATACTCAGCAGTCACAGAGGGGGAGTCAGCATCTGAAATCATTTGAGCTGCTGGATTGGGCATCTGTCAGGGCCTCTGGAATGAGTCGGGGTGGGGGGGATCAACCAAGTACATAAGGAAAGCGAGGCAGAAGAGGCCTCTTCCTAGGTCTGCAAGAAGAGACTGCTCAGCTGCTGCTCGGAGCTCATGTGCCATCTCAGCTTTGACAAGGGGAGCAGCTGTTCTTCAGCAGTCCTGCATAAATCTGCAAACAGGAGAACACTGCCGACCTCCATCCTCTTATACTGGCGTTTTTTCTCTCTGGTGACATGCCCTAGAGATGGAAAGGACACTGCCAACCTCCATCCTCTTGTACTAGCATTTCTTCTCTCTGGTGACATGCCCCAGAGATGGAAAAGATCTTCCGTTCTGGAATGTTAGCAAAGGGCTGCTGCCTGAGTTCCTTGTCCTTCTTCCCCCCAAATACTCTAGGATGCTGGATGCATCTGGCCTCACCTTAGAGAAGTGCCTTGAGTAGTGACTAGGAAAGAGGCTAGGTACTGCTAGTAGAAGAGCTGACTTTCAGGAAACCAGCAAAGATAATCACAGCAAAGAGAAATTTCTATCAGTGCTGTTCTCAGACCAGCTCTGCCATTTTATAACCTGTGGTGGTGGCGGGGGGGGGGGGGGGGGGGGCTTTCAGGCTCAGGTAACTGTAAATGGGCCATGTGCCACCATCTATTCAAAGAGCCAAGGAGACTTTGTTTCCCTGAGCCTCCTCTAACGAGGCCACAGGGTGACCTGCCCTTTACGTTTCCTCCCTCAAGGTTCGGTGCGTGTTGCTGTTTTTCTGCCAATGAATGCAACTCTGGGAGTAACAGTGCTTTGGCAACAAGCGTCAGAAATTCTTCAAAAATGACATAAATTCACCTTAACTATGTTCAAGGGGATTGTTGTTTTTCCTTCCTTTAAAAAGTGATTTTGGGGACTGGAGAGATAGCCTAGCGGTCAAGAGCACCGACTGCTCTTGCAGAGGACCCGGGTTCGATCCCCAGCACCCACATGGCGGCTGAGAACCGTCTGTAACTCCAATTCCAGGAGAACTCCAGTTCCAGGGGAATCCGAGACCCTCTTCTGACCGAGGCATTGCACGACACGGGCGCACAAACCTGCATGCAGACAGTACATTCATACACATACAAAAAATAAATAAAATTAAAAAGAAAAAAGAATCATACACAAAATAAAAATACATTTAAAAAGTGATTTTGGGCTCTTTCCAAGATTCTTCATTTCCACAGTTTCCAAGTCACACTGAGAGAGTTCTTGGATTCTACCATTTCATTTATCACTTTCAATATGACCTGCTTAACATAGCAGTGGTGAGTTTCCTCAGAGGCAGGGTAGGAGGCACACTTGGGTGAAAGGAGTCTTCTCCTCTTAACGCATACCCTAGTATCCAACTGCCTCTTCTCTTCTTAGTAACCAACAACAGGTTCTCCCAACTCTTTAGCTTTTAATATCTTGTCCCTTGATCTTCTCTACATCGATTGCTAAGGATGATATATCAATAAAGACTTAAATGGACCAGAGGAATTATCTATGTGAAGGAATCCTAGAGGAATTCTCAGCAAAGTAAGGAATTCTTCCTGATGTCAAAAATGTCCTCAGAATATCTTTGTTTTCTTCATTTGTATTTGGTCCACTTCTGTATTTGGTACTTCTGTGATTAAATTTCTCTAAAGAATAATCTTACGTGTGTGTGTGTGTGTGTGTGTGTGTGTGTGTGTGTATTGGTATGTGTGTCAAGAGTAGGTGGAGATACAACATGTCAATACCCACTAACTGATGAATCGGTAAAGAAAATGTGGCACACCTACACAAAGGAATACTATTCAGCCACGGTAAGGATTAGCTTCTGTCAGTGTGTTGATGTGGATGGAGCTGGACATCATTTTGTTAAATTAGTTAAGCCAGGCACAGAAAGACAAGTATCAATAGTTTCTCCCCAGTCCTTCCCAAGCATTTGCCCATATATTTTTCTGACTATTGCGGTCTCTGGTTATCTCTTCTCTGTTCCTCTAGATTCTTAGGCATTTCTACTATATAAATTCTCTTTCTCTGTTTTACTGACATTTCAAACATAGAGAAGGGGCTGAAGAGTTGGCTCAGGGGTTAAAAGATGCTCTTGCAGAGGACCCAGATTCCACTCCCAGCACTCACATGGAGACTAACAACTGTCTGTATCTCCAGTTCCGGGGGAATCTGATGCCCCCTTTTGGCCTTCACAGGCATTGCATGATACTGGTGCGTTTACATGTATGCAGGCAATACACTCATACACATGAAACAAAAATAAATAAAATTTAAAATGGGGAGAGAAGACACATGCCTCTGTGCAAATAGCCGTGTTAATTTGAAGTCCTTGTGGTTCTCTTATGTTGCCATCTACAGTCCAGCAAGCACCTTCATGTCTGCTCAAGATCTCAAGGGCTGCTTTTTTCATCCAACTCCACTGTGTTGTGCTCATGAAGTAAGCAGGTTTACTGGGTAGGTAGATAAATATATTAAACCAAGCAGAAAAGATTCAAACTTGTGCTTCAGCTAAAAGACAGGTTATCGTCACATCACATTAGAGTTTTTAGGGAGTTTGTGAGTGGCTAACATAATGCATCCAAGTTTTATCCCCAAATACCATCGTGTCAACTTAATTCATATGTAGAGAAGCCTTGTAGAAAACTCACAGTACGTGCACACAGACACAAAGACACATATGAGTTCACACACCCTGCTAATCAAAGGGTAAATGTCCGATAGAGGGGTGTGTAAAGGTGCTTTACTCTCCTGAGCCTGCATAAACTTGCTTCTAGCCATCTCTCCTGATGGCTGTTCACCTGGAATGTGTCCTTGGCAAATGGGACTACGTTTGCTTTCTACACCCATCTTCCTCTGCCAGGCAAGGACGCAGCTGCAATCCATAATGGCGTGCCTCCAACTTCTGATGCAGCACAGCCTTCCAGATGATAAGGCCCTGCAAAATTCAAGTCCCATAAAGAAAATTTAGAGCCTTCAGTTGAGGATAAAGCCTTCAAGTTGTCCATATATTAGAAACTTCCCCACTTCTTCCAGCAGCTCTCTGGCTATGTTCCTGGATTGTAGATACACCTGGAGTGAGGGGCAAGTAGGCAGCAGAGGAGGCCATGGGGTGTCTAGAAAGCTCACCCTGAGTGTTGCTTAGGAGTGCCCCAATCCTGTTCTAACGAATGGTGGCTATTTCTTCCAGTGACTATCCTTCTCTCCTGTAAAAAGATATTAGAGTAGCTCTTTTTTTTATTTTTTATTTTTATTTAATTTTTATTGATGCTTTGCGCATTTCGTACATCATTTTCCAATTCAGATCAGGCATATTTCCCTTTCCCTTCCCCCCCACCCCCACCCCATCCCAGATCATGTATTCTGCCATAACTGTCCTGCATCTTTCTCTCAGTTTTTTTTTTCCTTTTTTTAGCTATAAGTGATAATCCATGAATACAAGCATCCTTTGTGCAAAACCAATCTGCAGGCTGTTGTGCCCAAACCCCCACAGCCCCACCATCCAGTGGGGGGGGGGGGTGACAGGTTGTTTGTTCAATCAAGTTGATCAAATGAGTGTCCAGACTACATCGCTGTAGTTTCACCATTCACCCCAATCGCAGCCTTTACATTCTACCACGCCCCCTCTTCCACAGATTGTTCCCTAGGCTTAGAAAAGGGGCACAGGTGGATGAGAAGTAAAACAGTCCACTCTCTCTGAAGCTGTTGACTTGGACTCTGGTCAATTCTGGCTGTTTCCTTTCATGGGCTGACAGTTTGTCCAGGAGTAACCTAGAGTAGCTCTTTTTACCTGTAATTATCACAGTAAGAGAAGATGGGTGTGGCTCACTGGAGATGCTGAAGGGTGCTTTCTTGTGGCTATGAAAATGAGCCAGAATCCTTTAGGGAAGAAATTAGAGCAAGGACATTTTCAGCTACTGGAGTAGGCAACACTCAAATGTCTTTTATAACACACATGTCATGAAAAGCTTCCAATATTAAGGATGCTTCCCCCCCATATGGTTAGATGTTTGGGCTCATGAGCTTATCTTGAATACCAAATCTTGGTAAAAGTTGTCTTTCTGTCGAACAGTTTGACTTGCCAGCACCCTAAAAAGATACTGGCAATACATGATTCCACCATCACATTAACTATTCAGCCCAAGTCAATAACAACTTGATGAGCACCTGATTTTGCAGAGAGAGAGAGAGAGAGAGAGAGAGAGAGAGAGAGAGAGAGAGAACATGTCACTCTGAGCTCTCTGTTCCTTGAACAAGCAGGGTAATCTGTTCTTTTGTTTATCAACACTGAGTCACCATGGAGTACAGTACCAAGAACTCCATTTTAAACCATGCTTAGTAGCTTCTGAGTCTACCTGGGAATTAACTGGTCAATTAGACATCCATCCTGGATGTTTGTCTAATTGACAATGAATACATTTAGATACTCTATCTGCTTAGGAGATTATCTACAAATTGCTTTATGCATTGGACGGTTCCAAATTGTTACATGGACATCTGTTTTTGTTGGCCACAAACATGCTATCTGCAATCACAATTTTGTCATTAGCCGAAATCATAGCTTCACTTACCATATTCTGATTTTTCTAACTTTCTTATAAATAACTGGGGCTTACATTATAGAAGTATGATGTTTCTAAGATGAAGATTTTTTTATGAAATCTGTCCTATTCACTCACCCAAAGAATTATGCATATGTTCACTTTTCCTAAGTAGCTCACTTAATGCTGGGCTTGGAGTGGGAAAGAATTTCTTTTTTCATCTGTACCATAGGCCTAGAAATTCAAAGCTTACATAAGTCATTTTCCTGATGAAACTGCCATGTATCTATTAAATTTTTAATTGTGTATGTGTGAAGAGACAGTGAGTGAGAGAGAGAGAGAGAGAGAGAGAGAGAGTGCGTGCGAATGTGTGGGGTTATTTGTATGTGAGTGCAGGTACCAAGGAAGTCAAGAAGCACCACAGCCCGTGGAGCTAGAGTTACAGGTGATTGTAAGCTGCCTGACATGGGTGCTGGGACTTGAACTTGAGCCCTTTTCAAGTGAAATATGTACTCTTAACTGCTGAAATATTTCTGCCGTCCCACATCTGCTAGTTCAAATGTCAAAATAGGTCCTTGAGAATACCATCAGGTAAACCTATACTGACAGACATTTTGTAAAATATCTGATCAGCTCTATTTAAAACTATCAAGGTCGTCAAAACCAAGGAAAGTCTGAGAAACTGTTACTGTCTAGAGAAGTTTAAGGAAATATCTCAATGCATGACGATAGTCTAGACTGAATCTTGAGACAGGAAAAAGACCCAAACTAAACAATACAGATAGGGATTGGGAAGATAATTCGGCTGGCAAAATGTTTGCTGCACAAGTGTGAGAATGTGAATTCAGTCTCCAGAAACCACAGAAGAAAAAACAAAGCCAGACAAGCACACACAGGCGCCCCACATACATATACACACGAATGAAAACAGTGAAGATGAATACAGATCAATTGTGAATATTTAATGAAAAATAATGAAACAATGATTCTTCGGCTGTGACATTATCATACTAATATAACATGCTAATTATAGGTACAAGGTATATATTCTATCTCTACTATCTTTGCAACTTTCTTTAAATTGTAAACTATTTGAATTATTTAGAAATAATTTAAAAGCAAACAGAAAGTGAGGTTGCATCAAAAAAAAAATTTTTTTTTTTTTTTCCGAGAGGAACGTTGGACTTTGGTTGGAAATTCTCAGTCCCTAATTCAATTTTCCTGCTGTGGCTGAGAATATACACCCAGTCTTAAACCAGTCAGATAAGTTATTTTCTAAAGAACCTCTGCTTCCTTACCTACAAATGGGAACAAATATATCTACTTCACAGAAGCAATCTTCAGAGCCTCTTTGAAATGAGGTTCAAAAATGCTACCATGGTGCCTCTTAATAGAAGGTGTTTGTGGAAACAGTGGCCAAGACAGATGAAGGGCCATCTCTCCCTGGAGCACTGGGAATATTTTATGCATTGTTAAAGCACATTGATTTCTTTTAAAAGTAGTGTTAGTTTTAGTATGTGTTTTTCTTGCTAATTTTCCTCTAAATTTCATTTTCCTCTAAATAATGTTTTTGGGGCAAAGGAAGATATCACTCCCTAAATGACAGCTGTTGGACTCTCCCTGGCTAACCTGACTGCCTCCAGCAAAAGGGCTATTAGCCAAGCCAAACCTTTCTTTGCACTAGTGCTAGTCATTTTGAATACTTCACTGAGCCCTTGGGGAAACTGCATAACAATCGCAGCTGCTTGTTCTCCTGAGGGTGCAGCCTCAGTCAGGGCTGTTTCAAGCACTTTTCACCAGTACAAGGACTTTTGAGATTGCAATAGCAGGGACAACAGCATGAATAGGTGTGAACACTATCCTTTTGCTTCAAGCTCTGCTGTGATTGGTATAAACATTCTTTTCTGGCAGGGTAAAGCAGGCTGCTTGATTCACTTGGTCAGCCAGCCTGGAGATCCTTTCCTGTGCTGCCCTCTTGGTACAGCAACTTTAGGCCCAATAAGAGACTTCTTATTGAATAGTCCTTTTTTTGCCTACTTTTAATATCTACCATAAGTAACACAAGCTAAGTTAGTATGGAGAGCAGCAAGTAATTTTGACAACCACAAAAGTGGCAGAGTCACAAGCCTAGTCCCAGGGCCAGGGTAGCCAAGAGGCAGCAGCAGCAGCAGCAGCAGCAGTAGCAGCAGCAGCAGAAGGAAACCAATCTATAAATCAGTGGTAGGTAGCTGCTGCCCCAACAGCAACCTTGACTGTCCCGTGCTGTAGTCTCACCGGCAAGAACTTCACGCGGACAACAGGATTCTTCTGTGGTAATATTTATTGTGCACAGCTCTTTTGTGAGAAGGACCCCGAAATGGGGCAGAAGCACTGCTTAAATAGCAGTCTAGAGGGTTCGGGTATGCTCTGGATTGGTGCACCGTCCGATGCCTCATTAGCATGCCCAAGGCGCGGGCCCAGAGAGTAGTAGTCATGCACAGTTTGTCCAATGCAAAGGCAACGGCGGGAAGCAGCTTGTAGTGACTCAGGAAGTCGGTGCCATCTTAGGGCGTGGCACAGCACACATTATCTGTGTGGTAGGCTGCCAACACTTGACCATGGCTGTTTCACTAAGAGCCAGGTGAACAGATAGGAGAGTGAACAGGAAATGAACAAGAATGGCATAAATAAAAAAGGCAAGAAAGGGCAGAGAGCCCAGAAGGAAAGAAGGCTGTAAACAGGCAGGAGAAAGGAACTACAGGCCTTTGTCACTCAAAGAATTCCAGAGAGCTGCCAGATTTTTAGTGCCAGAGGACTCAGGCACCCTAATTCCAGAACTTACATGACACCAAAGGCTACAGTATGTCAGCTTCCTAGATTGACAGAAGGTTTGTAACACTTGTAGAGCTAAGCACCTATGTAAGAGCTCTGGGGCTGGGGCCCCACCTGCTACTGCGCTGGGCTGTCTGCTGCCATCTCTCTCTGGTGAAAAACAGTAAAGGAGCCAAAAGCGGCCCAATTCCAACAGTGGAAGAGATTCTTCTCGTAGATCCGTGATTTGGATCAAGTAGAACAAAAGGTCCCCAGCTGATTTGTAACATAGTTGTTCTAAATAATAAGAAGAGAAATTCGAATTCACCTGTTAAGCCACTGCTGAGGTTTAGTGAAATCTTAAAGAACAGTGCTCAGTTTTGTTGCCAACAGGGTTTCTGGGTTACAAGGAGCTTATGTAGCTAATGTAGAGCATGGTCTATGTAAACAAAGACAGCGAAGTAAAGGAGGGAAGTCACTGGATGCAGCAATCTCTGCTAAATTAAAAGAGAGTAATGGCTTAGAAGCTGAATATAGATTAGTCACAGATTATTACTTGACTTAAGTTCACTGACACATTTCAGTAGCACATCCGTGGTGGGAGCAGAAGGCAGAGAGAAGTGAGTAAATAAGGCTGCCCTTGTCTATTCTTTGTGAAGCATGTCCTTCCCTGAAATGGTCTAAACATTATGGTATGGTCATTTACATACTTGCAGCTATGATGGGTCATTGATTTTCACATTCAGCTTGATGCTTGCCTTGTGGTTTGTGATTTCAAAATCTATTCTTCTCAGAAGGAAGCTACGGATGACCATCAGACATAACAAATCTTGAACTCTAACTATCCAGAAAACAAGAGCCTCTGAAATTGATGACCTGGTAGTCAAGGTCATTTTGTCTTGTTTCCCAGGCTCTGAGAAACATCCACTGTATTAAACGGAAAGCACACGTATTTTCTACTTTTCTAACCGATTGATAAATCTCACTCCTTTCTGAAAACCTTTTGGCTGTTTTCTTTGAAAGTCCTAGGAGGGTTGAACTAACTTTAATGTGCCTGTTATGAAGGCCATTTGGGTTAGCACTTTACACTTGGTACATTTATACTGTGTATCTGAATAGCCTGCTGTGTCAATAACCATATGAAAATGGGTTACAGCATGCATTATTTCAAATAGTAGGTCGGGACCAATGGTTACCTAACAACCTCCCTCTCCTCACTTTCCCAGAGACAAATTGGCTACTTCAAGACAGTCTTGTCACCTGCATTAACAGAACCTAGTTGGGGGCAGCATTACTTTTTTTTTTTTTTTTTCATGTTGAATTCAAGTTCATCACAGTGAAAGCATCCCAGAAATACAAGTGACCTTTGTAAGTAAGAAGACTGGTATGCGTTCTAGCTAAAGAAAATAATTTATAACACACATACACACACACACACACACACACACACACTTCAAAGCAGTACTATTCCTTTTGAGTAAATTAGAAAGCAGGCATTTCTCTAAGAATACAAGCAGAGTTGTGACAAAAGATAGGGCCAGTTTCTCTGTTCCGACATGCTAGAGAGCTCAGAGGTGATGACCATTTTTTTTCTTTTTTTTTAAATTTATTTATTTATATATATATTCTTTTTATCAAATCTAGACCCATGTCCCCCCATCCCCCCACCCCACCAGAGCTCATGCATTCTGCCAAACATGCTTTACATCTCTTTCTCAGTGATGACCATTTTTTAACAAACACTTTTCAGAGCATCTACTGTCTCAGGAAAAGAAAAAAAAAAAACCCTCCAAAGTCTCCACACATATCCAAAAATTTTAAGTCATCATCCACTCAGGAAAACTTCAGCACAGTGAATGAGCTCATGCCATTCATTGGGTGTGTTATCAAACACTGAAAGGGAAAAGAAAAATTGGTTTACACAAGGGAGATTTTTTTTCAAACACCATTTCAAAACCATATTTATTACACAAATAAAATATTCCTTTGTGGGGTTACTGCTTGGGAGGGTGACCTTTTCTGTTCCCTGAACTCTTTCTAGGTCTTGTTCTTGCCCTGCTTTGAGAAGGAGCTAGTAGGGGAGACAGAGGTAGCAACCACAGGTTTGCTCACTAACTACCATCCCCACAGTTCAACAAAGCCTGAACACTATTTTCCAATGTTCTATTCTCTCAGTTGATTCCTTTTTAAAAGGGGCATGGGAACTTAAAATACTATGACTAAGGCAACTTACAGACAGAAAGTGGAGAGTGGGGCGGAGCCTAGGGACCAAGTAACAACCCTTTGGTTGCATACTTCTGGTTACCTACTCCCTCCAACTAAGCCCCATGTCCTAAAGTTTCCAGAACTTCCCCAAATAGTCATTGAACACATGACTCTATGGAGGACACTTCAAAGTCTAAACTGTAACAGAGAAGCTGCTTCTCGATGAAGACAAACTAGTAGACCAACAGTCCTCGAGGAAAATGAGCTACTGAAGACCTCAGTACCTAGATATGGCAGTGTCTGTAGGAAACTGGTGCTTTCAAAAGCCTTGGGTGACAATGAATTTGACCTCTTTCCATGTTTTGGCTGTGGGTTCCTTGTAAGTCAGTTTAAGTTGAGGCCTCAGTAACTTGCAACTGTCAGTCCTGGCTGTCGTCATACTTGTACCCACTCAAATATTGTGCATTAGAGTGAATTGAGAAGCTGACTAGAGAACGTGATCCAGGAGGGGTAGGGCAGGAGGTAGAGGGAAAGACATGGTTCTTCAGTACTATTTTAGATGCAGGGATATTCCACTCCCTTCCCCTGTCCTAGTGGAAGCCTGAAGGAAAGGGGAACTTCCTCCTATAGGCTCCACTATAGTCCTTGTGGCCAGGATACCTTCTAGATAATCCAGTCTAATTCAACACCCAGAAACAGAAGAACACAGTTCCTTCTTGACTAAGCTTGCCTGGCCAGAAAGTCTTTACACCACATAATCTTCACCCCAAGTCCTACAAAGTTGGCATACTGGAAACCACTAACTTGGTTTCAAAGCAATACTTTTCTTTTAAAGGTTATTTGTATTTATTTATCTTTTCAAAATGAAGTTCTCTTTTTGAATGACCTTAAAACTTCAACCCAAGCAACTGGTAAGAGCTTGGAAAAGAGCAAAGGTAAGAGCATCTTGTTTGCATTTCAGTTTCTATTCTGCAGAAGACCAAAAGGCAGGCGAGAGCCTCCTGAAATTCAATTCCTGCCAAAACAAAGGCAGACATAGTTCATCTTCCGATTGGACCTTCAGGGCTGAATTTGCAAAGAATGAATTCTAAGCCATTAAGTCAATAAATGAACCTATTTCCAAAAGGCCCATTTAAGCAGTTATTTCAGTTACTTAGAGGGGATTTAAAGGTGTGAAGTCTCTAGTTCAGGCATGGAGGCCATGTAGCCCAGAGTTCATTTTCCATTCCTACTGTGTGAACACACAGTTGCCCTAACCTCCTGCTCTGACCTCAGTCTAAATGTACAAAAGGACACCCCTGTACCATCTCTTCCACTGCAACTTTGTCTAAGCCAGCACCAGAGTTGAATGTCATCCACTGCCACGTAGCCAAAGTGCAACAGAAAATGAGTGTTAAACAATGTCTGGCAAGAAGGTGAGAAATAAGGGATTTAATTTCATCCTAATCTTGCGAAAATGGTGCAAAGGATTCCTTCTCTCAGCCAAGTTCTAATCTTCCACACTTATTATAATGAGCTCCATAGTAACTGCGGGTGAGTTAAAATGGAATCTAGTCACTGCCTTTCTCTTAGTGATTATAAGCAGAGTCAAGAATTCTTTGCCCAGTTTTCTCTTGGCTCATATTTCTAATCTGCCTCCTAAGGATTTAGGGTGACTCTGGGAGTTTATTTATGCACTTGCCACATAAGGGTCAGATGTAATGCTCTTATTTTTCAACCAAATTTGATTCTGCTTCTCACCAATATGTGCCAAGGAGAATTCCATCAAAAGCTGCCCTTAGAGAGGCCCTTGAATAAAAAAAGGAGGAGGGGATTTTATGATCAAATAAGGTAATATTGCACACTCTTCCCTCCCCTCCAACACTCTTATTTATCAGTATATGAAATATCATTAGTTATAAATTTCCTTTAAATATGTCTTGTTCTTCTTGTTTCCATTCCCTACCTCAAACTGTCAAATGATTTTGTATTTCTAAAAGAATTAACATCTTTAAAGTACTTCAAATGTCTACAAGCCTTTTACCTAACAGCACAAAGCAACATGAAAAGCAGAGAAAATTCAATCTTCTTGCTGGTTTGTCTACAAATGTCAAGCTACCAAATACCTGTTTTGATTGATTTTTTAAACTGTGTTGCGTGAATGGACTGGGAGTTTTGTGTAACAAACATACCACTTAGTTCTTCTTCCTAAATTTAACGTGGTGTTCAATATCAAATTCTACTACCTGGCCTGGAGAGATGGCCTAGCTGTTAAGAGTGCCGACTGCTCTTGCAGAGGACCCGGGTTTGATCCCCAGCACCCACATGGTGGCTGAGAACCATCTGTGACTACAATTCCAGGAGAACTCCAGTTCCAGGGGAATCCAAGACCCTCTTCTGACCTCTGCGGCATTGCGCGACACGGGTGCACAAACCTACATGCAGACAGTACACTCATACACATACAAAAATAAATAAATAAAATTTAAAAAAATTCTACTGCCACTAATTACTAAGATACCCACTCTATGACCCCAGAAAGAATTACACCACTACCTAGTATTAAGAAGAATCAGTGTTTTTATTAGATATTTTGACTAGGGAATCTCTACATGGTATTGTATATTAAAGAAAGGTCAAACAGATATCTCCTTTGCCTTTAAAGTACTTGAAAGGGAGTAATCATTATTTGTAACTATTGTGAACACAGAAGTAAGAATGGGAGTGGTCTTCATGGAGACGAGGCATTTGATGTGAGCCTAGAGATACATAAAGGAATTAAAAGGCACTGGGAAGAAAGGAGCAATATTAGACGATCCAGTTCTGGTTGGCTATAGTCCAGGCATGGCAGCTGAGGGATGGCCCTTGGTTTAGGAAGTTAGATGAGATCCAGTTTGCAAGAGTCTTGGATGTTTGGCTACAAAGTATGGGTGAAAGTGTTTCATGTCTCACAGGTGTCACAGGGAGGTAGAGCAAAGGAGTTGAAAACTGAAGCTCAAACCCTAGCAACCCTGCTTCCTGGGAAGAATTCTTAATATCTCTAAGCTGCAGTTGGCTTTTCTCTGCATAGTTAAAAGCATTAACATCTGTAGAATGTCTCAAATGTCTAAGGGCATTTGATATAACAGCACAAAGTACCATACAATGCAGAGAAAATTCAATTTACTTATTGTTTTGTCTGCAAATGTCAAACAACCAAACACCTGGTTTGACTAATACAGAATAAAATAGCCCCTTTCTCCCAGGGCTGATGTGAGAAGGAGACGAGTTTATTCATTCAAACGCAAATATTTTTCAAGCAGGTACTATTTGCCAGGCTCTCTTCTGAGAGCCAGCAATACAGTTGTGACAGAAAAAGGATGAATTGTTTAGAAAGGGCTATTTTCTAATGGGGGGAGACAGAGAGAACACCAGAAAAACTAAGCTTATAAACCATGACAAGTTCTACAAAGAAAAAATATATGGAAAGGGAGATTTGAAGCAGTAGTAGACAGACTAGCTAGAGAAGAACTCACTGAGATGGTGACCTTTGAGTTAAGACTACAGAAACAGGGATGTAAAGCTACATCAGTTGTCAAAACAGTTTATTCAGAGGTGGAAGGCACAAAGGTCTTGAAGTATAAGGGTGGCCAAGGTGCTTAAAGCAGAATGAGTGGCTGAGCACTGTGAAATAGGTTCATGTTGGTTACAGTGGGGTAAAAGAGGGGGACGATGACAAGTAAGAACCATATTACACCTTCAAAGTTCATGACCAAGGATTACATTTTATTTTAAGTGATATAGGAAGCAACCAGAGAGTTTCAAAATGAGGTGGCATGATCTTTCAAGTGCTATATTTTGGCTATGAAATAACAGGACTAGAGATATGGTGTGGCCTCAACAAGTGTTAGCAATCATCATTTTCCTTAGTGTTGCCAGTACAAGGTTTGGGGAAAACCAAAATCTCTGGAACTATCCAGGACCCACAGAATCCCAGATCATTTTCCAAGAACTGTTTTCATATTACGGTGTTCTTGGCTGTGGCAAAGGGACCCTGACAGCAGGATCAGACAAATCAGCAGTTGCCTATGCCTTCCTTGGTGTCTGTGTTCCCTGGATCTCCTGGGTGAACTAATCCCACATGCAAATATTGTGTCAAGCTATGACTTATAGAAATAGTAAAACTGTAGGAATTGGCATGGAAAACACTTTCTGAAGGTGTCAGAGGTCCCTGGTTGCTACATGGTCATTTCCAAGGTATCTGGTGACATCCTACAGTACACCAAGTTCAATCTGGAAGATGGGAGGTCATGGCTTCTCCTGTTTGCTGAGAACTTATTTGTTCCTCTGTTCTCAGAAACTAATGGTTATATAATAGTTTAAGAACATTACTAATATGATACAGGTGATTCATTCATTTTCTTAGTCAATGAAAAAACAAATTGTTAACAGTCTCCTGAAAGGTAGCTTCTGTAATAGGTATCAAAAGTGTTTATAAAATGTGCAATTTTTACCTAATAATTCTATATATGGACAAGAGGGAATTACATGTAAGAAAAAGAATTTGAAACACATCTATGCTGATCTTTAGCAACTTGAAACACAGGAATGTGGCTCTATGTCTTCCAATGTTGTATCAAAGATGCACTCTTCATGAATACAGTGTCCATTGAGTGCAGTCAAGTCACAGGCAAGTGGTAGAAGCAGGAAGCAGAAGTCACTCCAGGGTGAGAGTCACCCAAAAAGACAACAGTGACATGAAGGGTCTGGGCTGGGCTTGCAGAATAAATTTATGGCCTTTGACTGCATTTTCTAGTCAAGCCCAACATCTGTCTTCTCTCTTTCCACTGTTTCCTGGGTCACATTTGGGAAACCATGTTTCAGGGACTTTTTCAAAACATGCTGTGCATAGTATTAATAAGTATTAGTGGATATAAACAGATGTTATTGGAAAATATTCCACAATCAATTACTTGGGTGATATGGTGGAAGTTATATCCAAGCCTCTTGGCTGCAAGAGTTTCTCAGAACTTTCATTCTCTTAAGAGCACCGACTGCTCTTGCAGAGGACCCAGGTTCGATCCCCAGCAGCCACATGGCAGCTGAGAACCGTCTGTGACTCCAATTCAAGGAGAACTCCAGTTCTAGGGGAATTCGAGACCCTCTTCTGACCTCCGCAGCATTGCACCACACAGGTGCACAAACCTACATGCAGACAGTACATTCATACACATACAAAAATAAAAAATAAAAAACTTTCATTCTCTCTATATAATATGCAAACTCAAAAAGTAAGGCCACACAGGCAGCAGAATGCTCCAGACTCATTTGATTGCAAAGTTGGGCACTTTAATTTTTCACCTATTGTTCTAATTTCCTTTCATTTGCTGTGATAAAACACTCTGGCCACTTCCAACTTGGGGAGGAAATGGTTTATTCAGCTCACATCTCCTGGGTCACAGTTCATCACTGAGAGGGCACACCATAGGAACCTGGAGGCAGGAGCTGAAGTACAGGCCATGGAAGAATGCTGCTTACTGGCTTGCTCCCCTGGCCCATGTCCAGCCTGCCTTCTTATACGGTACATGACAACCTGCCCAGGGGTGGCACCACTCACAGTGGGCTGAACCCTCCCACATAACTCAACAATCAAGACAATATTCCACAGATGTGGTGGCCACAGGCCAGTCCAATGGAGGCAATTCCCCAATTGAGGCTCCCTCAACCCAGGTGTGTCAAGTTGACACAAAAGCTATCCAGCACACCTGTTAAATTTTCATAAGCCAAGACAAATTAGTATGTGAGTTTTGAAACTTCTAAGTTAGTGAGAGACATTTCTAGACTAAGACCTGTCAAGATAGGAAAATCCCTCTCTAGACCTTCCCTTGGCTAGCATTACTTCAGGAGGGTGACATCTAATTGATGTATCTCTCCTTGGGCCTGGTCAGAGGGTATCCACTGGGTTGGAGAACTAAAAGTTAGGCTGATTCATAGTGGGAGAAGGACCTGATAGCTTCAGAGAGCCCTGCACTCTGAAACTTGAGTCACTTCTATAAACATGTGCCAGTTGCCAGAAGATATGCATGTTTAGACAGCAAAACTTCTGTGTGAGCTGTCAGCCAAGAGAAGCCTGGTGAATTCTCAAGAGGGTTTTTAAAAATTGCCCAGGCAGATATGTGTCTGGGACACAATCCCACATTCCATTCTCACCCTAAATGCTGTCTTGAGACAAACGGCCACATATTTAAGAAGATGGTGGGGTTCACCTTGTGTTGTCAACAGTAAATATGTCAATCACACTCAGAGAATCCCTGACAGCCTGTGATTCACATTTGCATCTGATCCAAAATAGCTGTCTACAGCTGTGGCTGGATGGCAGGCTCAGGCCCTGAGAGGAGCCTGTCCCAATCACATAGTCACTTTCTCTTCATTTGGCACCTCCCGGGTGCTGTGTTTAGCATCCACAATATGGAGACCTTGAGTCTCAGGGTCTTTTTCTGTGACACAACATTACAATGCAGGATACAGCATCCCAGAATGACAAGGCAGGAAGAGAAGAACACTCCCTGTCCCTGCCAGCTCCTTCCCCAACTTTGAGCAATCAAAGCTACTCAGAGAGATCTTACTGAATGATACATCATTAAAAGTGTGCAGAGTGTGTGCCTATAAGCCAACCAAGACAGGCTGAGTTTGTAATTAGAATCACAGCTATCTTTCAAGTAAAATACAGACTCATATAGGATAGTACATGAATGCCTGTCATATGAAGGTAAGGTCTCAAGGGTTACTGAAAGTAGAGTGCTCAGATTTGAATCTCTATGGCACCACCCATGACCTCTTTCCTATTCGGGTATGTTTACTTAAACTGTCTGTGTTTCAGTTGCCTGTCCTGAAAGAATCAATGATGAGAGTTCTTAACCTTCATTTAGATTTTTATGAATATTAAATCAGAGAAATATATATATATATATATATATATATAATGTTTTTGGGCAAGCATCAGGTACATCATAAGTCTTCAATATGTTGCTAGCTATTATTTTATATTCAATTGCTCTCATTAAGGAAGCCTAAGTCAATGTGGAGAGTATATATTTTGAAAGTACATAAAATCAAAACACCGGATGTTTTCTGCAAGGGTGAGAAACAATTTCTGAGCCAAGAGTTAAATAGAAGATCTTCTCCCTTTTAAATATGTATTTCACTCGCTTTTCCTCTTCTCTCAAGTGCTCTTTTCAACAAAATATGTGGTTCTCAAAATATGTGGACAGAACAACTGTTTTTGTTTATTCTTCTGTGTCAAAAATGTGTTTGTAAAACACACAGAATGGATAGGAGAAGGTCCTGTGTAGGTTTGTCATGCTATTGCTGTGGCAAGAATACTGCGAGTCCCGTCAGCTTTTCCAGGGAGTCATGTAAAGGGTTTTCCAGGCATGGAAGTGAAGGTAAGTGTTTTAGTTCAATAAGAGTCTTTCCTGGGGAATTCATTTCCAGGAATTTAATTCATCTCACCCTAAGAAATAGTCCCATCCTATGAAAATGAATGGGAGAAATAGACTAATTTCACCTATGATTGGAAGGACCTGATGTCCAGGCCAAGATTAGCTGTGAAGTCAGAGGCTTGTTCTTTGTTTACAGAAGACCATTGGGCCACTGAAGTGATAAGCTTCAGTGAGATAGTAGGAACTCAAAGAGGTTTGTAAAATAGATGTACCACAAGGTTCAAAGTTAAGCTACATAAAGTAATGCATGGGGCACGCTGTGGTCTGAGAGGCACAAGGCTCAGGGGGCACTAATGACAGATGAGGGAAGGAGGAAGAAAGGGAACATGGACTATGCCATGGAAAATACTATGTCTGTACACTGGGAAAATCCATAGGAGGGTAAGAAGTATCCTACACACACATATCAAGAACAGAGAGAAGAAACTCAAAGTCACAAGATCACAGGATCTGGACTAAGACCCTAGCCTAGGAAGGAGGTATTGGCAGCCTGCTTATAACCAGTCCTTGCACTTATCTAAACTGTTAAACAGTCTCAGCAATATTTACTTCATAGGAGGTAATATATTATTTGTGAAGAAATAAGTTTTATTTAAGGGTAAACTTTTAAGTTTTCCTGTTGGAAATTTCCAGTTTAAAAAAAAAAACAAAACTAAAATAGAGGAAAGTAGCATGGCCCTCCCTGAGACGCTGCACAACTGGAGGCCTAGAGGAGTTTCTCTGCACCTGTGCCTGCCCAGCCAGTGAGGGGACCCATAAGAACTCTAAAACAAGCACGTAGACTTTCTGTCTAGTATTCTTTGGGTTTTGCCAGAATATTGGCTACTTAATCTCCATTACAAGGAAGTCAGTAAATAATCTGATGATGCAGAAGATGCTAAGAAACCTAGAATGCAGGGCTTTCAGTCTTCCTTTAAGAAGCCAATATTCACAGGCTTGATCTTTTCATAGTGTCCCATATTTGCTGGTTGTTCCACTTTTGTGTATTTTGTAAGGGCTGCGATTGGGGTGAAAGGCGAAACTACAGCAATATAGTCTGGACACTCAATTGATCAACTTGATTGAACATACAAGCCCTCCCTGCTGGATGGTGGGACCCATGGGCTGTGTGGATTTGGGCATGACTGCTTGCAAATTGGTTTTACATGAAGGATGCTTGTACTCATAAATTATCACTTATTGTTAAAAAAATGAAAAAAATACTGAGAGAAAGATGCAGGACAGTTATGGCAGAATGCGTGATCTGGGATGGGGTGGGGTGGGGTGGGGGGAAGGGAAAGGGCAATATGCCTGAACTGAATTGGAAAATGATGTATGAAATACACAAAGCATCAATAAAAAATGAAAATTAAAAAAAATCCTGGGGATTGGAGAGATGGCTCAGTGGTTAAGAGCACTGGCTGCTCTTGCAGAGGACCCAGGTTCAATTCCCAGCACCTACATGGTAGCTAACAACTGACTCTAAAATTATGTGGGGAATCAGACATCCTCTTCTGACCTTCAGAGGCATTACAGAATACAGGTGCATTTCACATACATGCAGCCAGTACACTCATACACATAAAATAAAAATACTAAATTAAAAACATTTAAAACATCAAAAAAAAGAAGCCAATATTCAAATGAATACGACATTGAATAGTGTGACATCACACTTCGGGACTGAGAAAGGAAAATGATCCCAGTGAATACCCAGACTGAATATAATTCTAAAAATGCTTTTGGCATCTGCATCTCCCCTGCTGCACAGGAGAGGCTTCCAGTCACAAGGATATCCTTTATACAAGGATAATATGATACTAATTATAACAGCTGCCATTTATTCACAGCTCTTCTCAGATGGGCATTGTTTCAAGTGCTTGAAATAAATGAACTCTTTTAACACTCACAAGGCTACTGTCGATTGTATTCCTTCTGGAATACTATCCTCCCTTCCTTGGTCCCAATGACAAACTGAGGTATGATTCCACCAGAATTTACTCTGGGAAACCAATGAGTTTACTGGGCTTACTTACAGAGCAGGAGGTGAGTGCGGTCCTCCTAAGGCCAAACTGAAAAGTGTTCACCCACACAAGGGTGATGGCTTCCCTATAACTGCCTACAGTGGTGAGAGCCTTCCCTTAGTCTTCTCTAGCCTGAACTCCAGCCCTTCCCCCAGGCCACATGCAGTTATGACCAAGTTGCTCATCGGGGGTTGGGAGGTGCGGCTGGATACTCAGGTAAGGGTCCTGTGACTCTCCCTACCACTCCTTCTATACAGGGGTGAGAACAGTCAACAAGTCCAGCTGTGAGGATCTTTGGCAAGCAGGCACGGCTGACGTCAGGAAAATGACATCTGTCTGAATCAGGACAGTTCTTCACAACAGCTATGAAATGGATTTTTATTATCTGTACAGATCAACATACTGTGGCAACATCATGAGGCTATGTAACATACCTGAGGTAACACAGCAGTAAGACCAAAGCCAGGCCTGGTGCCTAGACAGCCTGAGTGCAGAGACCATGCCTTTAGGCATTATGTCCTTCCTGGTGTGATAGAAATACCATTGTATCCTTGGGCTGTATCTCAAAATAGTTACATAATGTTCATAAATAACCTAAACCTGGAGATCAAAGCTTTTCAAAGTGATTGCATTGCATATTTGCTTATTGTGTATTTGTGCCAACCTGTATGTGGGTGGATACATGTGGACCATGGCATGCATGTGGAGGTAAGGGGACTGCTTGTGGCTGGGTACATGTGGACCATGGCATGTGGAGATAAGAGGACTGCTTGTGTGTGGATACATGTGGACCATGGCATGCATGTGGAGGTAAGAGGACTGCTTGTGCCTGGATACATGCGGACCATGGCATGTGGAGATAAGAGGACTGCTTGTGTGTGGATACATATGGACCATGGCATGCATGTGGACATAAGAGGACTGCTTGTGGGTGGATACATGTGGACCATGGCATGTGGAGATAAGAGGACTGCTTGTGGGTGGATATATGCAGACCATGGCATGTGGGGGTAAGAGGACTGCTTGTGTGTGGACACATGCGGACCATGGCATGTGGAGATAAGAGAACTGCTTGTGGGTGGGTATGTGCGGACCATGGCATGTGGGGGTAAGAGGGCTGCTTGTGAGACTTGGTTTTCTCCTTCTACTATGTTAGTCCCCAGAATTGAACTCAGATCATCAGACTTAGGAGCAAGTGTCTTTATGGGCTGAGCCATCTTTCCAAACTTAGATTAACACCTTTGCACTGTATATATTTCTGTGCCATGCAGGTTATCTGAACAAGCTTATCCAAGTTTCCAGAAAGATTCCATGCTTCTTAAACATGGGACCCTTGGTATGCCTATGTGTGCCTACGGTCTGACCAACTGCTTGGCACAGAGCAGCTCTCCACTCTCCATCTGGAGAATGGATGTGGCAGCTACAGGTAAAGCACTAGCTTGTGCCATCAGCATCCATTCATCTGGGAGCTCCGAGCTCTACACTAAGCCCATGAATTGCAGCTAGCTTTCCACAGTGTCTGTCCCCCCAGTAGACTTGCAGACTCTATGAGTGCAGAGACTATATTTTATTATTTTTTTGTTTTATCCCAACTAAAAGACAAAATACCTGAGACATGGCAGGATGCAATACTTTTTTGGTGACTGGGTGAATTAGGTTTATAGAACTCACACCTTCCTGCAGAGAGAGATGGATTCAATACCATGAGTTGTCAGATGAGTGTTGCTTGGGTCGCCAGGACTCTGCTGTGATCTTATTCTGACTGTGGAGAAGGATTTGTTGTGTTGACTCAATCAACCACTGTTCATTGAAATCACAAAAAAAGCACGTTTCCAACACTGAGCAGTACTTGTAGCAGCAGAGAAGGAATGATGAGGGCTGGCGAAGTCGGTGAGATGCCCCAGGAGTAGAAAGGGCTAAGAGATTAATAAAGTCGCCAAGTATTCAACACAGAGAAATCTCTGCCCTGGGCAAAGGTATGCAGCTCACATGGTTTGCTGGATGGCCTGAGAAGTGGTGAAAATTACAATTGGAAAGAAACCGTGGGATTCGTCCATGGAAGCTATTAAACCAGGGAAATGTGATAAATGACCAGGAGTCTCTGTCAAAAAGGATAATAAGAGAAGGAAGCAGCAGGATGCTAGGAAGACCACACAGGCCCTTGTTTGACAGAGAGGAGCTTGAGGAAGGGCTTTCTATATTAATGTCTGAAATAAAGTGGAATCATTTAATTAATAGAATATCCAGGAGCCTGACTTCATAGTTACAGATAATTTTGTTTTGTTTGGGGAATTTTGTTTATTTATTTGAGACAGGCTCTCATCTAGCCTAGGTTGGCCTGAGACTTGTCGTATAGTTGGAGCTGGTCTTGAACCCCCATCCACCTACTTTAGCCTCCCAAGTGCTGGCCTTACAAGTGTGTGCCATCATACCTGGCAGGGAAGATAATTTTGAACAAGGGAGGGCGTACCAAAAATCCTACCTTTCCTGTAGTGCTGTCAATTTTTGTATAAATCTGAGTTACTAGAAATATATTTGACATTCTCTCATAAATACAAAACATGGTCCCCTGAGTGCCAATGATTCTCCGTGTTCATCCTCACCAGCCCTGTATATCATGGTATCAGGTTTAAATTGTCTTAAACGTATCCCTAAAAGTATTCGCTGACATCCCAAGAAAATGCTTCAAGGCTCCAATACAACTGGGAATCGAAGCTTCAAAGGAAAGCACTCTGGATCACAAATTGGGAAATCAATTAAGTTTCTATTCTGTGACTTCTTGGCCATATGACCTTAATAAGACACTGTATATCTTAAGTCTCAGTGTCTGACACCTAAAATGCAAAATATAAGTTCCTAATCAAATGCAATAACATAGGTGAATTCTTTGGACATATATAATGGACTAAAGCTGCATAAAGAGGGTGGCAAGACTTCATCATAAAACCTCCCCCACTTCCCTCCCCCTCCCCGAACATCCCTGTCCAACCTTGAGGCCCCAACACACTATGACTGTACTTGGAGACAAAGCTTTTAGAGTGTAATTATGGTTAAATGTGGTATAAGCAAGCATGAAGTCTGGTCTATTTGGGATTGGTAGCCTTCTGAAGAGAAAGAAATCATTTGCTCTAGACACATACTGAAGAAAAGTCGTGTGAAGATACAGCAATAAGCTGCCTGCCAGGAAGAAAAAGCCTGAGCATGTGGGTGCTTCATCCAGAATGAAGAGAAAATAGATTTCTGTTGACTTAGCCTCCAGTGCATAGTTGTTGTGGCAGCCCGAGCAGATTAAGACATCAATATGCTAATTTATTTTTGCACAGTCCTCCATATGGACAGAGTTTTTGTTCTTTTAAAGTACATATTAATTATATAAAATAATGGGTTTCATTGTGACATTTCCATACATGTATATAATGTATATTTTCCATGCTTCTTTTTATATTTTTTGCAGTTGGTGTAAGGCATTCAGAAACAAAAGCTGGTATAAACACCAGAAGGAATCTTCTCGTCCCTTCTCAGAATTCTCTGTGGGAACAAAACTGGATTTTTGAGATATAAAAAAGAAGATAAAATGCTTAAAATTTAAAAGTAGAAAAGGGTTGGGGAGATGGCAAAGTGTTTGCTGCTGAGTTTGGGTCCCCAGAACTCACTGGAAGCTGGTGGGTGTGGAGCCTGTCTCTACAGACCAGGACAAGGAGGTGGGGATGGACTTTTTGGAACAAGCTAGGTAGCCAGAAGAGGCAAAACAGAGAACTCTGGATTCAGCAAAAGATCCCTGCACAAAGAATAAAGTAGAGCATGAAGGAGAAAGATACTCAGTGTCAGCTTCCTGCCTCCATTTGCGGCATGCGCATACACCTGCACACATGTGTGGCCACACATGTGGGAACACACAAAGCACATGACACATGCAGATATTTTAAATTTTTATTTATTTTTAACTTCTTATTTATTATTTTTATTTTACGTGTATGAGTGTATCACCTGCACTTATGTAAGGGCACCCATTTGTACAATGCCTGTGGAAGTCATATGAGGCCATCATATACCCTGGAACTAGAGTACTAGATGGTTGTTAGCTGCCATGTGGATGATGGGAACCAACCTGGGTTCTCTCAAGCTAGAGCAGTCAGTGCTCTTAACCATCTCTTTAGCAACACATACATTTTTTTAATGGAAAATTTTCTCAGTGACACAGATGTGGCCTTTTTATTAAAGATTTCATTTCTGTTTTAATTATGTATATGTGTGTATGAGTATGTACACCTGAGTGTAAGTGCCCGCAGAGACTAGAGGAGGGATTTCAATTACTGTGGAGCTGAAGTTATAAGCTGTCATGAACTGCATGATGTGGATGCTGGGAAGAGAACTGGAGTCCTTTACACAGGCAGAAGGTATTAACAACTGAGCTACCTTTCCTACGTCCAGGTGAAACATCTAAGACACAGAGTGAGGCTGGGAAGAGCACACATTCAAAAGTGAGGACCACGTCAAGTCCTTGGTCTTCTCATTGTACCAACTTATTGGTTAATTCATTGATTCATTCATATGTTTCAGCAAATACTTCCCATTTGTACTAATGGTAGGGAATTTAATGGAGATTAAAATGTAGAAGGCAAGCACTAAATTGTTAATTACATAATTTCTTTCATTTAAATACAGGCATCATAACAGGCATGAAATATTAAGGATTCTGAGACAACAAAATAAAAGATCCTTATTTAACCCAAGATCAACCAGAAAAGTCTTTGCTAAAATCTCATTATGGCAGCTGGAAGTCTGGAAAGTTGCTGAAAATATGAAGAAGGAGAGAATGTTTGTCCCCAGGAAAGGGTCCAGGTGTGGGAAGAAATGGGAAGAAGATCAAGTGGAGACAGAAAAAAAAATGTAGCCAGAGTATAGAGAGCAATAGGGAGCCCAGTGCAGGGTAAGAGGCAAAGGCTAGGGAACTTACAGGCTCCTGAGCATTTCAGAGCCCAGGCAAAGCCTAATCCCTTCATGTTTTCATCTGAGCGGTTTCAGGGTGGGAGCGAGATGATTGCAGGGCAGGCTTTCTCTGCTTCACTTAGCTCGCCTGTCCTGTCCGAGATTTACTTTCCAAAGCAGCCCAATCTGGATTAGAGGAAAACAGAAAGTGCTACCTGACATATAATGATGTCCTGGGCTTGCCCAGCCAATGGTGGACAAGGGATTTCAGAGGAACATGGCTAAATATTTAAAGGCAGACCACTGGACAGTTATTGACTTTGACCATGGATGAGTAATTGATTAATGGTTGGAAAGTATCTTGTGGATGGAAAATAAAGTGGAAAATAGTATTAAATGTCCTGTATGGAGAATGGCACCTGGGGGATCCTGGGGACAAGCTTTGCCACTGTGACGGTCTCCCAGGTGAGGTCACTTGGTCTTGCTGTCATAGATGACTACAGATATTTCACAGGACCGAGGCTTCCAGTGTTCAATTTGTCCCATGGAGAGTAGAACCCACTGCCATTTCTTGAATAGCAGAGAATAGCAAGTTCTGGTACCACCAGCAGCCACCTTTGTGAACTTGGGTTAGTGGCCTTAGTGTATTTTAGTTCATTGTCCTTAATTAATTAAGCCAAACATTAGGTTGCTCAAAAACAGATTTGTCCACTTATCCATTCAAAGCTTCATTAAAGAAATAACTTGAAAATCATTTGCTTAATAACATACTAGAACTAGAGATATAACAGCTATCAGGATTGAGCCATTGTGCTCAGGAAAACTGCAAGGTCCAGGCTAAGAACGCTGTAAGGTAGGTACTGTAGAGATTGATAACTAAATCTGACATCCTAACATCTTTTATTCTGAAATAATTTAATATTCACAGAAAGTCTCAAAAATAATACCATGAAGTCTAATGCACCCTCCCTCCAAGACTCCCTCAAAGGAAGATCTCACAGAACTGAGGGTCAAAGCCAGGACATTAATATTAGTAAAACTACAGAACTTACTGTGACTGCACCGATTTTTACATGCTTGTGTGTGTACAGTCATTGCTATTTTATTTCATACATAGATGTGTATATCTTCCACCACATTCAATGTACAGAACCACAGCATGACATAGAACTTTGAGAATAACATAGCTGAGATGATATTGAAGATACTCAGAGAACAATGTATTGAGACCAATGTTAATATTCTGGTTTCAGAGCAGTCAATATAGGAAAAGAGAGATGAAGCTGGGCTTTTGAGACCTTATTAGAGTGGTACCCTACTATCTTGAGTTATCCTCTAAGTCTCATTTCATCTTATGCCAAGTCCTATTCTTGAATGAATGAATGGGCTTAGCCAGTTCTTAGTGTGGAGTGTTTTGTTTTGGCAACAGTCAGGTACTTGGTGAAGTTCATGACAAAGGCAAAATGGAATTCTGGATGAACAAGTTATTGCCCCTTGTAAGGACTATCCTATTCCAAATTCCTTGCTGACAGGGAAACATTCATTTCATGGGCATATTTTTTATCACCAATGTCCAATAAACTCAATGTCTGTCAACTGCAAGATACCCAACATACTGCTCTCTTTGACTTGGGTAGTGACTTTCAACTAGAAAAGTAAAGTCAGCTTTCATACTGAGGTGAAGCCAGAGTTGTATGACATGGAGACAGGAACTTTGTGTGAAAATAGTTTTTATTTTATTTCTTAATTTTATGTTCATGAGTGTATTGCCTGCAGTTTGTCTGTTGTACAATGCCTGTGGAGGTCAGAAGAGGGCACCAGATCCCCCAAAACTGGAGTTACAGGCAGTTGTTAGTTGTCATGTAGGTCCTGGGAACCAAACCCAGATCTTCTGCAAAGGCAGGCAGTGCTCTTAACCACTGAGCCACCTCTCCATCCCTGAATCCACTTTTGAAAGCAAGGCAAAGCAGAAACCATTACATTGCCTCATTGGATTCTACACTAAGTCAGAAGTGTTTATTATTATTTTTTCCATTGTGTGCATGTGTATATGCATATTTGTATGTACGTGGGCACACATGTATGTCAGTGCATGTGCATGTGTATGCACATGCATGTGGAGTCCAATAGGTGATGCCAGAAATCATTCTCCATTGCTCTTCCACATTATTCTCCCAATCAGACTTGGATCTCACCGGTATGGCTATTCTAAGAACCCAGGACTGCCATTATAGGTGGGCTGTTATACCTACCTGGCAGTTACATGAGCTCTGGGATCTGAACTGCAGTCATCGGAGGCGCAGGGCTAGTGCTGAAGCACTGGACTGTCTCTCCAGATCCTGTTATTCCTATTTCCTTAAGGAAGGTACAGTGGAGCACAGAGACCAAATAAACTGCCAAATTCTATGCATCCGATGAGAAGTTTAGCTCCATTTGAACTCTGATCTGACATCACAGGCCTCCCCGATTGTCCAAGGGGAAGCAATTCTGGGAGAAAGACACTTCCTTCCAAGACTAGCTTATTGTCCAATGCCTAAATTTCAGCACCTGGCACTCAACTCCTTTTGTTTTACTCCATGAAAAGGCACAATGAAACTCAACGCATTTTGCCTTTATCTATCATTTTCACCCCAGTAGGAAATAACATAAGCTTGTTTCTTAAACACAGCTGGAAATCTGGTTTGAAAATGGAAAATAACTGAATGATGGATCAGAAATGGATAAGCCAGAAACCAAACTCTGCCCATGTCAGACAATGACCATTCTATAAATCATCTCAGCCTGGACTGACAATGAACTAACTCCTCTTACAAAGATTTGATTTCAGGGCTGGAGAGATGGCCTAGTGGTTAAGAGCACCGACTGCTCTTACAGAGGACCCGGGTTTGAACCCCAGCACCCACATGGCAGCTGAGAACCATCTGAAACTCCAATTCCAGGAGAACTCCAGTTCCAGGGGAATCCGACATCCTTTTCTGACCTCCGAGGCATTGCACAACACAGGTGCACAAACCTGCATGCAGACAGTACATTCATACACATACAAAAATAAATAAAATAAAAAAAAACAAAGATTTGATTTCAACTAATCATGGACCACTTACTAACAGGGTGTTTTTTTCACCTATGTACAATTGTGTAGGGAAACTTTGTTATAAAACATCTACAATTCTTCACCCATTCAAGAACCTATCTCCTTTATGTGCATATTTTGTGTGTTTTTATTTTTGAGATAGACTTTTACTACATGGCCCAAGCTGGCTAAGAACTTACATTCTTCATCCTCTGTTTCCTGAGTGCTGAAGCTATATATAGGTAGGCACAAAATGGTTTACATGTGGTTTTCAAGTTTTGCTTGAGTTCTCTAATATGGGTTGACCTCATGATTTGCTTTGGCCAGGGAAGTATGAGGAAGATGAGTCCTATCAGTTCCACACCTGAGCCAAAACTGGCCTAGGGCATCCAATTGCTCCCTTAAACTCTGCCTTCCCATTTGAGTAATCCCAGATTAATCTGCCGAAAGATGAGAAACCACACAGTGCAAGCCAAGACATCTGAGCCATGGTCACCATCAATAGCAGCCTCCATAACTGCCAGCTGACCACAAATGAATGATGAGCCAGATGAGGTAAGCCATGCCTGACCCCAACCAGCAACACCATCTCACATGTCCATAGGAACAAGAGCAAAACCAACCCTCATTAATACCGGTCATGGAGATCTGTGGCTGTTTTATGTAGCATTATTGCAGCAATAGATAGCCAACACAGAAAGACTCTTAATCCCTTTCCTATCTTGAGTAATTTCATTTTCTCTGCCTAGATACAGTGGATCTGGAGTTTTATCTGAGTTATGTTGTATTTCTGCCTTGTGAGAGCAAGCAGCACCCTTCTAGTAGAAAGACAGTGATGTGTTTTGCTCCTGTGTACAATACAGACCACAAATCTCTTGTAGGCTGCTCGCTGCTCTCTGGCAGAGCTGGAGGCTGGCTGCTGGCTGCTGGCATCATCCTTCAACCTGAAAGAAGTTAAATCGAACACTAGCTGCTGGGCTCAACCACTTCCATCCAGTCCCTAGCAAGAATAAAAGCTGACTAGAGAACTTCAGAACCTGGGTTTCTTGTTTGATAGGCCAGCAGCACAATATTTTCACATGCAGATATTTGTTACAGATAGTTATAGCTGGTGGGGGCGGGTGGGTGGGGTGGAGAATCATCTCTCAGTGCAGCCTGAATTGTTATATTCTGTACCGTCAGTAGATGTCATGTAACTCCATAGTTTCTCTGACCCTGATGGATTTTTTATTCTTAAAAATTTCTTCAAGCAGAATATTGATCTTCCTGAATTTCTTTTCAAAGGCTGGGATTTTCTCTAATAGACTAGGAAAGAATGCATTATGAGGATCTATTAACAAGTATTTCACCAATTAACTCTCATTCATACTTTATGGCTGAATCTAGCAAACCAACTAGCCTTGAGTATCCTAGTTAGTGATTCAAGATTTGAGGTCATCAATAATTTTGACAACTGCTTGTGTCCATTACCCATCCTCACAATAATCCAATAAAACACTTTCATTTCTAGGCAAGCCACAAATACAGCTCAGCAACTCAATACTCCCATTGCTATACATCAGCTGACTCAAGGCTGCCTTTAACCAATCAATATAAAGACTGAGCTCTCTCCCTTCTGTGGAAAGAGAGGCCAAGGACCTACAATCAGTACATTAGTCTGGACTTAGGTAAAACTAAAAGGGCTTATTTGTATATTGTCTCTTAAAGAAAATACAATTCTTTATGTTTAAAGTCTGGCTATCTCAAGGTTCAAGTTGCTCTATGTTCTCTCTCTCTCTCTCTCTCTCTCTCTCTCATCAATAAGGCATTATTCTAGAGCTTGTAGGTATCTATAGAAATTAGACATAAGCGATCACATAAATAGGATACTGCTTGAGCTTTAAAGTCAGTAACGTGTGCTGGACCTACACAGACACTTTCAGGAGTAGGTAGTCTTTCATATAAAGTCTATAGTCCCATTTTTCAGAAACAGTACATGGAATGAACCAAACATAGAAATAATAGCGAAAGAGCAAGTTGTGGTGGCCCATGCCTGTGCTCCCAGAATTTGGGAGGCAGAGGCAGAAAACTGAGATTCAAGGCTAACCTGGGCTATGCAGCAATATCTTGCTTCAAAAAGTAATGACAATAATAATAGATAAGTAGGAAACTTTAAAATTAATTTCAGTAGAGTCTTGCTCAATGTAGCAATTAGATTATGGTTAGATTAGATTCCAGTTAAGAAGACAGTATATCTCCTATATCTACTAAGTACAGAGAATGCATTCACCGAGTTGATATTTATTGAGTAAAAGAATGCATACCATTTAATTGTTTAGGATTTCTTCATCATGAGTATATAACCTCTAAGTGGTGATTGTTAATGCATGCACAGCAAAGTTCCACTCTAACAGTATTACAATTATCTTCATCATTACACTACAAGTCCCTTAAGGTCAAAGACCACATTTTCCTGTTTCATTGTTATCTACTTGGGACCTAGAGAGACAGTATCTTCTCCGTAGTGAACACACAATACCTATTTGCTGAATGAATGCACAAGCAAATGAATTCATTAATTCATCAACAATCTAGTAAATTTAGGATTATGGTCATAAGAGTCACTCTCTTCAAATAAGGAGTTTAAAGCTCTCTTGTGAACAGAAGTTTCCTTAGTCATTCATCTTGCAGAAGCCTCTCACTTTAATATAACTGTTGGCACCTTCCCCAGATTCCTCTACAAGGCTGGTCGCCCATCCTCTGCCTTTTATGAGCATCAAATTCTAGAGGCACATAGCTGTACTATTTTCGGGAAAATTGCTTTCAGACTACAAAAGCTGCCTCACCTGTAGATATCTGGAAGGTTACACAGCCCTTTCCTCAGAAAACTCCAATGTCAGGATGATTCAAGAATTTTAAAACCTGATACCTTACCTGAAGGTGGAGTGCTTCTGTACTGTCCTTTTTATTTTTTGTTACCAGAGCTCCCTTTAGAAACAGGATTAGACTAGATTTTAGCCAGGTTCTTATCTAGACTCAACGTCTTCCCATCATACACTACATCCTTATGTCTTCATAGATTTCCCTGAGAACCCTCCCTTCAAACCATCGCACAGGAAGCATGTCTTCAAATTGAACTGATAATCAAAGCCTCCTCCCCAGAAGCAGATGGATTATCAGGAGTCCCTGGCATATCTCCCTGTGTACACATCCTTTACCTGGAATGCACTGGGCTTGGTGCAGATAGAGGAGTGTTCCCTCACTTCTGTGTAATGTAATATCTCCAGCATTTAGATGGTGCAGCTATAAGCCCTGTAGAATTGGGTACCAGAACTGAGCTTGTTGAAGAAATAAAATACAGATTTAGGTAAATTACTCAACAGTTCTTGAAGTATAAACATCAGAAAACTTCTTTGAAGTGATTCAGAAAGACCCTCATTTCCCAAAGCTGGAGAGAGTGGTCTGAAAATCAAGACCAGAAAGTAATTATAAGAACTAGAAGAATTTCAAGGGATTTGATTTCTCAATTCTGGCAAGACTCCTAGACAAAAGCCAGAGTACTGATAGGGACAAAATTCGCCCTTGATACTGAGCACAGCCTGGGAAAAGATCCCGAGTGTACTTGTCAAGAAAGGTAAGCTATGAAGCCCCCAGGGACACGGCAGTGAATATCCTGCGGATGAGACAGAGTCCCTCCTGCTTCACTTTTAGGCTGCCTCTGGTAGACGGAAGGAAGTAATGGCCAAATTAAATACAATAGAGATATCGGAATTTCAGTTGTAGAGTGTACAGGGAAGGATTAAGATCTGTGGTGAATGGGGACTCAAGAATGACTTCACATGCTTGATTCCCTGCAGCTGGAGGAGCAGCTCCACCCTCCCTGCACTCTGCCTGCCTTCTCCCCAGGGCCCAGGGCCCAGGCCTCCTCCTGCTCTTCTGCCTCAGCTCTCTAGACTAGCTTCCTAACCAAGACTAGTTTAACGCACTAGGGCGGTTTGTTAGAGTTTCCACAGGCTGTCCCCATCCCCACCTTGCCCCTGGCCTCCTGATCTGCCTGCCTCACTACCTTGGCATGTCAGATCCCACCCACGCCCACTGACTCTTGAGTCTCCACACACTCCCCACACTAGCCTTGGGCCCAGGCCCCTCCTGCTCTTCTGCCTCAGATCTCTGGACTAGCTTAGTCCCAGACTTAGTCCTAAACCAGACTAGCTTATTCCTCTACTATAGTTTATTGGACACTGCCCAGGCTGCACCCCCCCCCCACCTGGCCCCTGGTCTTCTGATCCGCCTGCCACAGACTCACGCTGGTAATTCAGATTCCACCAACTGCACCTTGATCGCCCTGCAGCCTGAACAGCTCCACTTTCTCTTTGCCCATTTCTAGCCTTGGTTCTCTGCCCGTTCTTGCCCTTTCTGTCCCAGATCTCTGGACGCCCCTCTTAGTCCAGACCTGCCCACTGCATCCTTGGACCCAGACTAGGTCAATTCTCCAGCATTGTTGTCAGGCCCTCCACAGGCTGTCCCCAACTCTGTCTTACCCCTGGCTCCTCTCCTGTTCTGCCTACCACAGACCTGCCTACTACCCAGACCAGCCTACTACAAGCAAGAACCTGAAGCACACATCAACTAACTTTTCATACCCCAGCAAAAAGCAACCAAGCTGTATTAACTATGTAAATATAAATAGAACCAAACTTCAGCCATACGAAGGAAGAATAGGATTTCTTTTCAGATACACAATGAACAAAAGGCATTCATAAGCCTAAATTGCAATGCAAAAGCACAAATAATAGGAAACAACCAAGAGAATATGTTCTCAACAAAATACAGCAGTCTGACAGAAGTGTACTACAGAGAGAATCACCCAGAGGGACCCAGGATACAGAATTTTAAAGAACATTCATCAACATGATCAAAGAACTTAAAGAACAAACAAAATTAACTCAAAGAGCTCAAAGAGGATAGACATAAACTTGTGATGGAAGCTCAAGAAAATACAAATATACAGCTGAATGAAATAACAAAAACATTTTGGGACTTACAAAATAAATCCACAAAAGTGAGAGAAATATTGAAGAAAATCCAAGACAAAAATGAAGATGGAATTGAAAACCTGATAAATCAATTTGAAAGACAGGAGAAATCCTCACAAGGAGAATAAATAAAATGGAAAGCAGAATATCAAGACTGGACAACAAAGTTGAAGAACTAAGACTCCTCAAGCAAAAACTATAAAATATTTAAAAACACATAGGAATGGAATACTCAGGAAACATGGGACACCATGAAAAGACCATACTCTGTGCATCATAGGCATACAGGAAGGAGAAGAATCACAGGCCAATGGCACTCACCAGATCTTCAACAGGAAGAAATCATCCCTAAATTAAGGAAACACGTACCTGTAAAGATTCAAGAAGCACATAGAACACCAATTAGATAGGACCAAAAGAGAAACTCCCCACTGCATATCACAGTAATGACACTAAATGTACAGAACTGAAAGCCACTAGACAAAAACAAGAAGTTACATAAAAAGGAAAACCAAGAATTACAGCTGATTTTTCAATGCAAATTATGAAAGCCAGAAGAGCTTGAACCAAATATTCCCAGTTTTAAATGACCACAGATACCAACTCAGAATACTTTACCCAGCAAAACTATCTATCTTAGTCGAAAAGGAATGGAAAAATTTCCATAACACAAAAAAGCTGAAAAATTTGTGTCTACCAAATCAGCTCTACAGAGAATACTCAAAGCAATACAAAGGATCAAAGATAGCAAAGACGATTCCCAAGAGGTTACAGAAAGAAACCGAAGGAAGCTGTAATTATACAAACAGAAAATAGGAAGATGAATACAAACTAAAATGAAAATAACCAATACAAACTTTCCAATAAAACTCTAATCAATGGATTAAACTCCCCAGTTAAAAGACAAAAGATAGTGGAATGGATTAAGAAAAAAGTTCCATCTTTTTGCTGTCTTCAAGAAACTCATCTATTGGGGCTGGAGAGATAGCCTAGAGGTTAAGAGCACTGACTGCTCTTGCAGAGGACCCGAGTTCAATCCCCAGCACCCACATGGCAGCTAAGAACCCTCTGTAACTCCAATTCCAGGAGAACTCCGGTTCCAGGGGGATCCGAGACCCTCTTCTGATCTCTGCAGCACTGCACGACATGGGTGCACAAACCTACGAGCAGACAGTACATTCATACACATACAAAAATAAAAATTTAATTAAAAAAAAAAGAAACTCATCTATCTTCAAGGACAAGCATTACCTGAGGTGAAAGGATGAAAAAAAAAAAAAATTCCAAGCAAAGGGCACTGAGAAGCAAGTAGGTGTTGCAATGCTAATCTCTGACAAAATATACCTTAAGTTAAAACTAATTAGAAGAGATAAAGAGGGTCATTTCATTCTAATCAAAGAGACAATTGACCGACAAGATATTATAGTCATGAACATATATATGCAACAAATTCTGGTGCACACAATTTCACAGACCATAGCACTATAAAACACAGATTAAACCCCAACTCAGTAATAGTAGGTGATTTCAATACCCCACTATCTCCAATAGACAGGTCAACTGGACAAAGAATAAACAGAGACATCTGAAATTAAACGACATTATATGCGGGGGTCATAGAGAGGTGGTTGGCAAAGACCACCCTCTCCAGTTTCCTTGCCGCTGAAGATCTTCTGGGGAGAGTAAGTGAACTGCTGAACTGAAAGCAACCATGGCAGGGAGTTGAGTCAAGGTGTTACAGCTCAAAACTCACTTTATTGCAGGCTCACAGAGGTTTATAAGCTGTGCTGGCTTCCCCACTTGGGCATGTGTCTCTTCCCAACTGGTCTTTTTAGGAGACTTAATTTACAAGTTCCTAATTAATCCAATCCCTTCCCTTCCTAGCATAGTCCCTAATTATCATGTTACTACACGGAAGCTAGCCTTCCTTGCTCAGATGGGTGGGGGTGAGTATGCAAAACTCCAGCACAGGCTTCCCCTCGTCCTTCAGGCCCATCTTCTCGGCCATTCCATGCCATCATTTCCCCCTATTTGTTTTATTTGGCATAGCTCCTGTCTTAGGTTGGTGCTTTTACTGGGCTCAGCTCTTACCCGTCTTTGAGTAGATAGCAGCTTTGGCTATCCCCCTGTCTTAGGTTGGCCGACCCAAAAAAAGCCCTTACCCGTCTTTGGAGTCTGATGCTGCCTTTTGTAGGTATTGATGAGGGGGAGGGGCTTATACTTTGCCTGTAAGGCCATTAATTGGACTTCTTCTGCCTGTTTTCTAGCAAACCTTATAACCCGGTTGAGCAAGCAAGGGCCTACCGTGAACAAAAGCAAAAGAATAATAAGAGGTCTTTCTTCTTTTAAGGCTATTCCTAAGGTTGTCTAGATTCTTTGTAATTACACCAGAGTGGTCTGTGTAAAAGCAGCATTTTTTCCCTAAAGCCTGGCATATCCCTCCCTGTTCTAGTGCAAGGAGATCAAGCCCCCTTCTATTCTGAAGGACCATCTCTGCTAAAGAATCCAGTGATGCCTTCATGTGTCTCAGAGTTATTTCTACCTTTTCTATCTGTCTGAGCCTCTCATTCCAATGTTGTGTTAGTGATAGAGCTGTTCCTCCAGTAGTTGCGCCTGCGATTCCCGCTCCTATTATACCCACCAGGGCAAGGGCAGTTCTCTCTTTTATGTCTAGAAACTGAAAGGCCTCCTGCTGGGTGGTATAATGCACAAGAGTCATTACAGCTTCTAGGTTGACACAAAGGATTAGTCCCGGGGCATACATAACATTCCCACTTTTTAGCATTTAGTCTATCCACCTCCCTTCAGCACTGTTCCCATTGTCCATTGAAGTAACCATCTGCTAAGGAGCGGAAATCAGTTTGGAGAGTAGGCCAGACGCTCTCTGTTGTTCCTTTATTTGAGACAGCCTTGATGACATTTCCAGTAGCGATGTTCACCACTGACCAGATGATGGTGCGAGGCCTGTGTGACTCGTCTGATGACTCAGTCTTTCCATGGGGCCATAGGGGTAGAATTCTGATGGCCAAGAGCATCAGATTCATTTCTGTAAGAACAAGGGGATTTACCTTAAGGAGTTCATCCTTAGGTTGGGGGTTAAGAAGTTTCCGGGAGGTCATATTTGATGTTCCTTGCCGGGACCCAGATAGGTGTATTCGAGTCTGTTGGCATAATAGAGCTGAATCCTCGGCCTGTAGTTATAAGCGGGTCCAGGCCTCGCCATTGCTGGGTTAGAGGATCTCTCCACCGGACCTGTATTGCTGGTGTCTGGGGTAACTGTCCCCAGTGTTTTTGAAATCTATTGTAATGTACATTTTTGGAAAAATTTAAAATATTTATGTTTAATAATGCCCCTGCCAGCTGCAGGTGAGGACTGCGGTACCAGTCCTCTCCCCCTTTTTGTTTTTGTATTTGTTGTTTTAAAGTCTGGTGAGTTCTTTCAATGATCGCTTGTCCTTGTGGGTTATAAGGAATACCGGTGATGTGTTTGATATTCCATCTATTAAAAAATTGGCTTAGGGACTGAGATGTAAAGCAAGGCCCATTGTCTGTTTTGACCTGTTTAGGTAGGCCCAGGGTTGAAAAACATTGTATAAAGTGTGATTTAGCATGGGCGGCTTTTTCTCCAGAGTGGGCCATTGCCCAACATGCTCCTGAATATGTATCTACTGAGACAAAGACAAATTTGAGTTTCCCAAAAGCCGGGTAGTGGGTGACATCTGTCTGCCAGATGATGTTGGGTTGAAGGCCTCGGGGATTTACTCCGGGCCCCTGCAGAGGCGGAACATTGAGAAAAGGTTTACAAGATTTGCAGGTATGTACAATTTTCTTAAGTTCTGAGACCGGTATATGGGGGAATCTTACCTGTAATCCCCTCCAGTTTAGATGGGTCAACTCATGAAGTTTATTTGGTTCAGTTACATCAACAATATTAATTTGAGAAGCTAATCTATCTGCCATGGCATTCCCCTTGGCGAGGAACCCGGGCAGATGAGAATGACTCCTTACATGTTGGACATAAATGGACTCCGCCCGGCCCTCCAAAAGAGACCGAGCTTGTATCATGAGAGCTGATATGGGGTTTCTGTCCAGTCTTATATGTGCTCCTGGGAGAGCTGGCAGAAGATTTGTCACATATAGGCTATCAGATATAAGATTAAAGGGTTGGGTGAAGTCCTGGAGGGCCATTGTGGCCGCTAGTAATTCCTTGTATTGTGCGGACCCTTGTACGTCTTGGGTCCGGACCTTTACTGGGACATCAGGGTTTTCTGGGGAATAGGCAATGTAAGCCCCCCCTCCTCTTCCTCCATCAGTGAAAACATACAAGGCATCGGCCAGAATCTTTTTGGAAAAGAGGTTGTTGGCTACTAATTTAATGGGTAGTCGTTGGAGGAGTGTGGCCCATGGAGAAGGGCCGAAATGGCAGTCCAGACTACCCAGGAATCCCTCCAGGGCTAGCGGTAACCGAGGGTGGGTATTTAATGCCCATTCCATATCTTCCATTCGGAGGGGTATGGCTATAGTATCAGGGTCTTTACCATAGTGTCTGATTGCTAAATTTCTGCCCTTTTTTATAGCATCAGTTATTTGATCTAAGACCGTGTATACCCTCGGTGTTCCGCCAAGAGAGGTATGCACCCATTCCAATGGTTTTCCTTCTTGGACTAACATGGCCATGGCAAGCTCCTTCCCCGGAAAAATCCAAAACGTAAGGTCTTTTCTTTTATCGAACCTCTGTAGCTTGGCAGAAAATAGGGCCCTAGAGAATTGATCAAAGATTTGTAAATGTTGCTCTGAGAGCTCAACCTCCCCTCCACAGGGCCCCCCTTTCTCGAGGAGGGAAAAGAGGGGGAGGAGGGTCTCAGTAGAGACTCCAACCCAGGGCCTGAGCCAATTTATCTCCCCCAACACCTTTTGTAATTGGGCGATTTCAAGGTTCTTAGGGATAGAGATGGAGGGGAGGAGAGGTCTGACAGCAGTAAGGTGAAGTTCTGCGCCCAGTACCTTGAGCGGGGGCACCCGCTGTACCTTCTCAGGGGCAATGACAAAACCAGCCTCCCCAAGGCGATCTGAAATTTTGTCCATTAACTGATGGAGTTTTGGTAAGGCCCTGTGACCCAAGATAAGATCGTCCATATATGCGTACATAAGGACGTCAGGGTCACCATAGAAAAAGTCCTGTAGTAATGTGGCCAGATAATTTTGGCAAAAGGCCGGACTGTTTGCCATCCCCTGAGGAAGGACCACCCACTCGTACCTTTGGTCAGGGCATGCAAAGTTAGTTGAGGGGACAGAGAATGCGAATTTGTGACAGTCTTCTGGATGGAGGGGGATGGAGAAAAAACAATCCTTAAGGTCTATTACTGCTAGATGGAACTCAGTGGGTATTGCAGGAACCCAGGGCATTCCCCTTAGGGGGGCCCCAGCGATCTCCATCCTGTCGTTTATTTTTCTCAAGTCTTGTAACATCCTCCATTTGCCTGAGGGTTTTTTTATTACGAACACAGGGGTATTCCATGGGCTCATCGAGGGACGGATACGCCCTCGGGCCAACAAGTCATCGACAATGCCCTTGAGGGCCGTCAGCTTCTCTTCCTTGAGGGGCCACTGCTCCACCCAGACCGGTTTACCCGGTTTCCATATAATTGGTGGAACGCGGGGGGCAGTGGCCTTTAGACTTGGGGGTACACCTTAACAAGATCTTTCCTAACCCCGTCCGAGGGGCCGGGTATACTCTCTAATGGGTCTTCAAAGAACCTGTTGTGGTCGGTGGTAAGAACTACATCCATCTGGGCCATTATGTCTTTTCCGGCCAAGTTATCCTTTAGTCCTTGTACTACCAGGGGGCGAATACGCCCTCGTTCACCCTCAGGCCCCACCCAAGGGAGATAAGAGGCGGTTTCCTGAGCTTTGGAAGTCCCTCCTACTCCGGATACGTGAGGTCCAGGGACTAGCTCCCAATGACTGGGAACCTCTTCCTTTTTTAAGACAGTTCTATCGGCCCCCGTATCCAAGAGGCATTTGAAACTTTGTCCCCCAATAGCGATGACTGTCTTAGGACGGGTAAAGTCACATAGAGGAACGGTCCAGTTGACCGGGCAAGGATTTGGTCTAATAGGACCCATATCAGGGCCTTGCCTCCTTGGTTGTAACGGGGCTAGAGGCCGCCCCCTCTCTAGTTTAAAGGCCTCCCATTGATATCGTACTTGGACTGGCAGTCACGTTTCCAGTGATACCCCTTCTTACATCTAGGGCAAGGAGCGGGGGGCAATCCCTGATTCCTCTGTCCTTTATCTGGTCTTTCCTTTTCCGGGCATTCCCTGCGAAAGTGACCTTCCTTACCGCAGGCAAAACATTTCCCTCTTGATTCGGCCCTCTCTGTGGTCTTTGCTTCCTTTTGGAGAGATAAAGCTTGGGCCAAAGCCACCGTGAGGGCTTGAACTTTGTGAGATTGAGTTCCCACGTCCTGGGTGGCTATTATCCAGGAATGCATTGTCCGGTCCCTGAGGCCGGCACAGGCCTGCCTATGGTCACCATTCATACCTTCCCAAACGGTCAGCTTAATGAATTGATCTCTTATGTCCCCAGGGGGCAACTTACGCTTTATGCTCCGCTCTACCCTGTCGATGAATGATGGTAAATCCTCCTCGGACCTCTGCCGCAGCCCCGCCATGGGGTTTTCCGTGGGCCCGGTGTCTAGCTTAGCCCACGCCCGAAGTCCGCAGTCTCGGACTTGCTCCCTATATTGGGGAATCTGTACCCGAGATTGTTCAAGCCCGGTAGTATACCCAGTTTGGGTTCCTACCAGCATTCCCCAAGTGATGGCTACTGGGGGGTTAGCAGCGGCATTGGCTTCAGCCTGTTCCCTGCATTCCTCCCGGAATAGAGCGACCCATCTAATAAAGATGGGATTAGGAAGTACCGCTTTGGCGGCATCCATCCAGTCCTTTGGCACACAGGGATGATAGGCGACATCCTGTAGGAGGGTGGTCGCCCATGGGGAGTTGGGACCATCCTCTGCCACAGCCTTTTTGAGTTCTTTTAGGTCCTTGGCCTCCCAGGGGTACCAGTCCAAGGGTCGGACAGGGGTGGGATTGACATTAACCGGAAAGGCTTGAACTAATTTAGGAGTGACCCCCCCTTTTCGCACCTCAGCGTAAGCCGGTGGTGGGGAGAGTTCCTCAGAGAAGCGTTGTTCTGTCTCTCTGGCCTCCTGCCTCAAAGCCGAGTAGGGGGAAGGGATGGGGCCCATGGAGTCTGGACACTCAGGGGCGTCCCAGGCCGTATCCTCCTCCCCGAGACCAGGGGATCTCTCAACCTCTTCCGAAGCTGAAATTCCACCCCCAGGAGGTGGAAGGGAGTCGGGGTGAAAAGTGGCTTTAAGTGCCACAATCATGGGGTAAAAGCCCAAAGGGGATTCTGCTCCGAGAATCCTTTCTCTTTCTCTTGCCAGCTTTTCTATTTGCCCCCAAACTTCCCAGGAGAAAAGGTTGGCCCCTCTTACCCAGGGGGCCAGAAAGAATATGTGGTCCCAGGCAGGCTCCGCGACCACATCGGTCAGTTCTACCCCCCTGGATTTTAACATCAATCTCAGCGCTTTAAGCATAGGGTCCTCATTTTTTTCCGTTGCGTTTCCCATCACGGGGACTCACCTGAAAGACCAATTGGCCCCAGCCGTATTGCTAGCCATTAGGGTCTCAGGGGGGTCTTCGAGCCCCATGTTGGTGCACCAGATGCAGAGGTCGTAGAGAGGTGGTTGGCAAAGACCACCCTCTCCAGCTTCCTCGCCACCAAAAATCTTCACTCTGTCGGCCCGTGACGGAGTGGGGCTGGGGAGAGTAAGTGCACTGCTGAACCAAAAGCAGCCATGGCAGGGAGTCGAGTCAAGGTATTACAGCTCAAAACTCACTTTATTGCAGGCTCACAGAGGTTTATAAGCCGTGCTGGCTTCCCCACTCAGGCATGTGTCTCTTCCCAACTGGTCTTTTTAGGAGGCTTAATTTACAAGTTCCTAATTAATCCAATCCCTTCCCTTCCTAGCATAGTCCCTAATTATCATGTTAGTACACGGAAGCTAGCCTTCCTTGCTCGGATGGGCAGGGGTGAGTTCGCGAAACTCCAGCACAGGCTTCCCCTCATCCTTCAGGCCCATCTTCTCGGCCATTCCATGCCGTCAATTATACATCAAATAGACCTAACACACATATATAGAATATTCTATCCAAGCACCAAAGAGTACACTTTCTATTAAGCACCCCATGGAACTTTTTCTAAACGTGAATATATACCTGGCCACAAAACAAACTCAAGAAACACCAAAAAAACTGAAGTCAGTTCATGCATTCTATCAGACCACAATGTAATAAAACTTAAAATCAATAGCAAAAGAAGCTCTAGTAACTACATGAAATCAAGGATATTAAACAACATACTCCTGAATGATTAATGGATTAAATAAGAAATTAAGAAAGACATAAAAGTATTCCTAGAATTAAATGCAAATGATAATACAACACAACAAAACCTCTGGAATATTTTAAAAGCAGTCCTAAGAGGGAAGTTTATAGATCTAATTGCCTACATTAAAGAATCATAAAGAGCACATATAAATGACTTAACAGTGCAACTCAAGATTGTAGAAAGGGAAGAACAAACCAAACACAAACCTAGTAGATGAGAAGAAATAACAAAGATAAGGAAAGAAATTAATGAACTACAAACAAATAAAACAATACAAAGATTCAATGAAACTAAAAGGTGGTTCTTTGAGAAATTAAATGAGATAGACTCAGCCCAGTTACCAAAAGAAAGAGAAAATACAAATTAAAAATCCAGAAATGAAAGGGGAAGCACCACAATACAGAGAAAGAGAGAGAGAGAGAGAGAGAGCAATATAAGGGAATACTTCAAAAACATAAAAGATCAAGAAGAGATCAACAGGCCCATAAAAAATAAGGAAATTGAAACAGCAACACAAAACCTCTCAACTAAAAATTTTCCAGGCCTAGATGGATTCACAGCAGAATTTTACCAGATATTCAAAGAAGACCAACAACCAATACTTCTTAAATTAATCAAAAAGAGAGAATCACAGTGAGAACTCCCAAATTTATTCTATGAAGTCAGTATCATTCTAAATCCAAACCATGTGAAGACATAATAAAAAAGAAATCTATAAGCCTATATCCTTAATGAACATGCATGCAAACCACATACAGACACACATCAAAAGGATTATCCACCATGATCAAGTAGGCTTTATTCCAGAGATATGGAATATTCCATATCCATAATATTCAATAAATCATATTAATTGACCTAAAGAAAAAATTACATTGTCACCTTAATAGATGCAGAGAAAGTCTTTAACAAAAATGAATAAATAAAAGTCCTAAAAGGAACTGGACTAGAGGGAACATACCTCAACCTAACTAAAGCTATACACAACGAAACCACAGCCAACATCATTCTAAATGGAGAAAAAACTGGAAGCATTCCCATTAAATTCATATAGTCCTTGAAACTCTTGCTAGAGCAGTAAGACAGGACAAAGAAATTAAAGGAGTACTAATTCAAAAAGAAGAGGTCAAATTATCACTGTTTTCAGATTATATGATAGACAAAGGTGCCAAGAACACACAATGGAGTAAAGACAGCATCTTCAACAAATAGTTCTGGAAAAACTGGATCTCCACCTGTAGAAGAATGAAATTTCACCCTTTCACCCTGCACAAAAGTCAACTCCAGGATCAAAGACCTAAACATGAAGCCTGAAACTCTGAAACTGCTAGAAGAAAACACATGCAGTATCCTCCAAGATGTAGGTGTAGGAAAGGACTTTCTAAATCAGACATTAGTTCCCCAGACATTAAAGTCAACAATCAAAAAATGGAACCTCCTTAAATGGGAAAGCTTCTTTACAGAAAAAGAAGCAACCAAGAAAGTGAAGAGGAAATTCATTAAGTAGGAGAACATCCTTACCGGCCTCACATACAGCAGAGGCTTGAATCTCCAGAATACACAAAGAACTCAAAACACAAACAAGAAAATAAACAACCCAATTACAAGATGGACTAAGGATATGAACAGAAAGTTCTCAAAGAAATAAAAACAGCTAAGAAACACCTTTAAACGTGCTCATCATCCAAAAACTAGTAATTAGCATCCTTAGTAATTATAGAAATGCAGATCAAAACCACTTTAAGATTCAATCTTACCCATCAGACTGGCTAAGATCAAGAGAAGGAAAGACACCAAGTGCTGATGAGGATGTGGAAAAGCGGAATGCTCGTTCACTGCCGGTAGCATTGAAAACTCATGCAAGCACTATGGAAAGCAATGTGGAGAACTCTTTAAAAACTGAAAATGAGTCTACCATAGGATTTGATTATACCATTCCTTGGTGTAAACCCAAAAGACTAATCCTACTATAGAGTTACCTATCCATGTTTGTTGCTGCTCATTTCCACAATAGCTAAGAAATGAAAACAACATAAATGCCCCTCAACTGAAGAATGTATAATGAAAATGTGGTACATTTACAGAATGGAGTTCTACTTGGCATTAAGGAAAGATAAAATTATGAAATTTTCAACTAAAAGGATGGAACTAGAAACTGTTAATGCTAAGAGAAGTAAAACAGACTCAGAAAAGCAAGTGGCATAAGTTCTCTTCCATGTGCTGATTGTAGCACTGATTTCCAGGAGCCAGGAAAATGGAAAGGAAGCACGGAGGCAAAGGGAAATGAAGTGCCTGGGAGAGGTGGGTAACAGGAAATGGATGTTACCAAGAGTAAATGGGGAAATGGGGGCATTCAACTGGGAAGGAAGGAGAAACAGACACACAAGGAAAAATGGGGATAAAGAGGAAGAAAGAACTCAAGAGAAGGAGGGTAACAGGGGACAGGTATTATCATCAACGGGAAGTGGGGTTCTTAAACTGGAGGGGGAAGAGAGAGGTTAGACAGTGGTAGAGAGAGGGGAGATAAATAAAACTTAGGTGGTATAAAAAGACAGAGGTAAATCTATTAGCTCAAGGCCCCCACCCCTGAAAAATACACATTCAATATCTGAACATGAATGCATGTGTATACCTGAAGGCTATATAACAAGGAACACAGTGGTAGACAGGAGAAACTTCCTTTAGAGTTTTTGGTCAGAGTGGTCCAAGAAACTTCCCAAATAACACAGGATATTGCCACAGCCCTTGACTGCCTCCCAGAACTTGAAGACCCTATGCTGAAGACAGAACATACTTCAGGCTCAGGACTTGGAGCAATGGAGCTGTAACTATCCTGGAAGCCTTCTCCCTAAAGACTAGCTCTCATAGTTCCAGAGGATATTATACAAGCTGATAAGAAAGAAAACCAATCAATGGTCCAACCCAGCTCCAAAGCATAATAACCACAATGTCTGGTACAGCAAACTACCTCTATCACTGCAGTAGTGGCGCTGTTATCTGGGATGGGGAGTAATCAACAACTATCTAGTTGGACTTAAAATTCTCTCAATGAGAGGGAAATGTCTTACACTGTACAGCCATATACAAATGGCTGGAGAGGTCATAGATCCTAGAGAAAAGCATATTTCTGTCATCTCTAGACAAATTAAATTTCCTACCATATTCTAAATATGGCTCTTCATATGTACGGACAAGTATACTGTATACCACTCATCAAAGAAGATTCTTTTTGCAACAGATGGAGACTATTACAGAGTTTCACAACTGGTCATGCCAAGACTGTACATCTGAAAACTACCTAGTCCTAAGTGTTGCATCTACAGTAGAATCTCTACACCTAAGACTCATGAAATATAGCAGAAAAGTATGCAGAAAGAATACTAATACATCCTTCAATATTAATACATCCTTCAATACTAATACATCCTTCAACTCTCACCAGAAGGTTTCAACAAAGTATGGTACATGCAGAAGGCCACAAGTGGCTAAGTTTTAGAGACCAAGAGGTTTCAGAGTGCATTTCCCTGGATAGGACTCTCTTTTTTGTTTTTTGTTTTGTTTTGCTTTTTCAAGACAGGGTTTCCCTGTAGCCCCAGCTGACCTGGAACTCACTCTGTAGACCAGGCTGGTCTTGAACTCACAAAGAGTGGCCTGCCTCTACCTCCCGAGTGCTAGGATTAAAGGCCTGCGTCATCACACCCGGCAGGACTCTTATATTAAAACTCACAGAGTGCATGTCCCATCCACTGCCCAGGGTTCATTGCATAAGCAGGGGTGGAAAGATTGTAAGAATGAGGGTTGGTGCAAGAACATAAGGAAACAGATAGGTTTCTAGGCCTCTGAGAACTTGTTCATGAACTTAAACCAATGATAACAGCATGTGTAATGTACATGCTGCCTCAATCAGAAAAAAAAAAAAAAAACAGGATAGAAAGAGGAAAATGGTTCATCCACTCGAGGACAGAGTCAGGTCCTGCTAGACCAGGCTTCCCTTTTTGAAGCATGAGCAGACTTTCCTCTTTATATACTGGACACTGGCTGAAGTCCCATTAGTGGATCTCCAAGACCTCCCTACACTGGAACTCACATTTGCAGGACATTTCAAGAGATGTCCCCATGCATAGTACCCTGGGACTTAGTTGACTTCTGAGGATAAGGAACAAAGTTATCCCTTAGGACCCTCAGCCAAATTGGTATGGGCATTAAGCATGATAATTAAGCACCCAGAAAGGTTAAGTTACACCAACCTGATACATTGCACCTATACTAAAATTATGTTGTCTGAAAACAAACTGTATGTTATTTCCAGATCATATTTCTTGATTCACATTTTTCCATTTCGATTTTTTATTACTCTAAAATATGCATACATACCCCCGATCCCTATACCAAAAATCCAAAGTCTGAAAACAAATGGTACATTAACTCAAGAACCTGTCTAGGGATTCATAATAGAAGCGCACAGTTGTTTTCAGATCACGAGGAATATAACATTAATGTTACTCAATTTGCCTTACAACTAGGTACTTGGTGCTAGCTTCCACAGATAAGGGATACCATTCATTGTTTTGTTTTGTTTTGTTTTGTTTTTTTTCTGGGACTGTGTAACTTCACTTAACATAATATCTTCTAGTTCTAACCATTTACGTGCAAATTTCGTGATGTCATCTTTCTTTACTGCTGCATAGAACTCCATTGTGTACATGTACCATATTTTCTCTGTCCACTTGTCAGTTGAGGGGCATTTAGGTTGTTTTCAGCTCTTTGCTATTATGAAGAGAGCTGAAATAAACATGGCTGTGCATGTTTCTCTGTGGTAGGATGAGTCTTGTGGGTATATACTTCTTAAGTTTATCTATTTCCTTTTTATTACCATTTATATAAATGTATATACAAAGGGAATATTGGGTTAGAAAGATTTAGTTAACCGCTGAAGAATTTTTCTATCTTCCTATTCAGAACGCTGAAGTCTTTCGATCCTATGGTATAACTGGAAGGGCCACTCACTTGACTCTAAGACTACAGTTTCAGAGAAAACTGGACTTGCTTAGAGAAAGACACAGCATGTTGTTTCCAAGTAAAATTCAATAATTACCTCTCAAGTTATAATGATATGTTTGAAAGTGCTATCAGTAAGAATTGCAATATTACTTTTAAAATACTAACATTTTATGAAAATATTGCTATTACTTTCAGAAATATAGGGGGTGACATCAGTCTAAGTTATCGAAATAAAAGAAGCTCTGTACAAAAAAAAAAAAAGAAAGAGGGAAATGGGCAGCAAGCCCCAACCCTCCCTGACATTACTATTGGCAACTGATTACTCTTAGTTGAAGGAAGAGATCTTCATTAAGGGAGTGACTCTTTCTTTTTAATTTTTTATTTATTTTTCTCTATGTGTATGAATGTACTGTCTGCATGCAGGTCTGTGCACCCGTGGCGTGCAATGCCGTGGAGGTCAGAAGAGGGTGTCAGATTCCCCTGGGACTGGAGTTCTCCTGGAATTGGAGTTACAGATGGTTCTCAGCAGACATATGGGTGCTGGGGATCGAACCCGGGTCCTCTGCAAGAGCAGTCGGTGCTCTTAACCACTAGGTCATCTCTCCAGCCCCAAGGGAGTGACTCTTGATAGACTGACTAGACTCCAGTGGATAAACTTGCACCAAAGGGACATATGGGAACAAATGCTTGACTGGATAGGTCTGAACATATATGACAGAGTACATGAAATGTCAGCTAAAATATAATCATCTGGTTGTCCTTTAAATGCTCATTATGCATGTGCTGCGATTCATGAGATGTTCTTCCTCCCTGGACTAAGGCTCACAGCTCTGGGAAGCTGCAAGTCTTGGAATTGTCCCTGGCCAGTGGGCTGACAGTTCCTAGGCTTAAACCCCAGCAAGGAGGGGGAGGGAACAGTGTGAAGTACCCAGAGAGAAAAGGAAACGGACTCACAGTCCATGAGGAAAGACTCAATTTTAATGTTGTAACTCAAGGCTTTTTATACAGATCCTTGCATGGGCTTGTACACACACACAACTGGGGGCTGGGGCATACAGTTGGGACAAGCAGGAGCCCAGGCCATTTGTTCCAGATCAAAGCTTTTCCCTAAGCGATCAAAGACAGTTGGGCACCTGTCCAGGCCTCCCAGGTTTGGCAGGATGTCAGCAGAGAGGCTTGGGGGCTGCTTGCTGACTCTCTTTAAGAACGCCTACGGAGTGACTCTTGATAGACTGACCAGACTCCAGGGGATGAACTTGCACCAAAGCAACATCTGGGAACAAATGCCTGACTGGATAGGTCTGAACATATATGACAGAGTGTGTGAAATCCATTGAGGGGACTATGGGGGTGCAGATGGTGAAGGGGAGTCTAAATTTGACTAAGATTTATTACATGCACAAAGCCTCAATAAGAGTATTTTTGAAGAAGAATGATTTCACCTATATGGTCAGGAACCCATTGCATGGCTATGTTACTCTGGAGGACACAGTGAATGATTTGTTTGAATGATTTGATTGAAATTGCTGCCATGTCTAATCCCTGAAGGTTCCCACAGCAGCCTGCACTGCCCACTCCTTTAGTGCTCACAGGCTTGTCTGCCACCAGCAGCCCTTCTGGGCAGAAGTTTAAACATATCACTTTGTATTTTTCATATAAACAAAAGCATGAGATGATAAAAGGATATTTTAGGAAATCTACTTCTAAATATTATAATAGAGGGGGCTGTAACCAGATAAGATAAAAAGGTGTATGCTTCAGTCAAACAAATATTGTGAAATCACATGCACATACACATATACACAAACAAAAGGGTTTCCAATACCCTGAGAATGTAAATTGTGTCCTTTTCACTCGCTCAGGTTAAATTATTTCCAATTTGTAGGTGCAACATGAAGGCTGACTTATAGTGCGTTCCTGTCTTTAGAGTAATGAGGCATGTCCACCCAAACCATCCAGTATTCTGGAAAATAAAATACTGGATTTCAAACCTTGCTTTATGGAACAGTAACTATATTAGCCAGGAGAGGCTAACTACTGTTGCAAGCACTCCCAAATCTCCACGTCTTTGAGTATTAACTATTTGTTTCTTAATCACAACACAGCCTAAAGGACAAAGTGCATGGAATACCTATGTGGCCAGCCCAGGAAATGACCCCTTTCTCCTACTCACACCAGGCACATGGTTCCAATTAAATGAAAAGGTTCTGAGAATGTCAGTGCAGTGGGCAGAAAGGACGAGAGAGCAGCATCTCTCTCTGCCAATATGAAATTTTCATTTTAAGTGCAGAGCTCTTTAGCACCCCCTGTGAGATTCAAATAGATCCTTACAGGAAGGAGCTTTAAAGAAGCAGATTCTCCTTTCTTCTCCAAGAAACACACTGTAAGCCCTTTGCCAGTGGCAATACTAAACGGCAAGCCTGCCACCTCTTTTTGAGATAAACATCTCAGCAGTTGATATTTCTAATACACACTACCTGGGAAATAGAACCTATCTGTCAACTCCTAAGGCATTGAAGCTTTTGTTGTAAGTGCTGAATAGCTTTAGTGTCAACTTGACACACCTGGATTAAGGGAGCCTCAATTGAGGAACTGTCTCTATCAGACTGGCCTGTGGTCATGTCTGTGGGGGCATTTTCTTGACTGTTGAGCAAAGTGGGAGGGCCCAACCCACTGTGGATGGTGTCACCCTTGAACAGGTGGACCTGTATTCTATAAGAAAACAAGGTGAGCACAGGCCACGGGAGCAGGCCAGCGAGGCAGCTGTCCTCCGTGGTCTGTGCTTCAGGTTCCTGCCCTGAGTTCCTGCCTTTGCTTCCCTTGAGGACAGACTGTGCTATAAGCTAAATAAACCCTTTCCTCCCCAAGTAGATTTGGTCAGTGTTTTTATCACAGCAATAGAGAAGCTAACCTGGAACATGGTACAACACATTTTTGTGCCACAGGTCCTAGTATGGGTTAACTAGTTAGCCTATTTAATGGGTTGATCAGTAGATTTCATAACTGTCACTGTTGGAAAGTTCATCTACTATATTCAACACTCTTCGATGTGGTTTGATACAAATTATGTGTCTATTGTTGTGGCACAGCCTATCTTTGATAGACTGCCATTTGTTCATCTGCAGTTACCTTACCTGTTACAGTCATAGATGCCTCTGGATGTTTGTATGCTTCTGCAATTCCCTTTCCTTGAGTGTTGGCTCAGTGTTTTCTACTTACTTGTGGTGACAACATAGGTAGTGGAAATAATAATATATCAGCCCCAAGTTATATTCTAAAAAAGATTGTGCCTGCCATCTTGGTGAGCTCTTAATAATTTTAGAAGTCAACTGCTTGATTATGAGCCGACTTATGGAGAAGGCCAGGGGGCAACTGGGCAGAATGCCAGTCAACACCCAGTGAGGACATGAGTCTTCCTACAACCCATGAGAAGCTGGATCCTGCTGGGAGGGAGTTAAGAAGAGGATTCTATGAGCCCTTAGCTGAGATGACAGCTCCACCCTGAGATCCACTGCCACACCTCTTAAGTGACCTTGAGTCAGAGGTGCCCAGCAATGAATTTCTCATCAGTGGGAACAATGAGATCATAACTTTTTTTTTGCTTTGTGTGTTTTTATTCTGAAATCATTATAAATTCACAAGAGACCTAAAGTATATGAAGTTTCAAGAACGGTTCAGAAAAGTCCCATGAACATTTTCCTTGGTTTCTCCCAGTGGCTATGTATATAACATCACAACCAAGAACACCACCATGTATCTTGTGTGTATAGAGCTCTACTTCAGTTCATATAGTTTGTAAATTTGTGGAATTACTATCAAAATCAAGATAGGAAATTATTCCATGACCACAATGCTCTTCCCTGTACTCCTCTTCACTGTCATCTCCATTCTGGATAACATCTTTTCTCTCCAGCTCTCTGTAATCACTTCTCTGTCTCTGGAATGCAGTTTCTTCTCAAGTTAGCTTTCTCACAGTACCCTTCATATACAGATGGCTTTAATTTTAAACAATTAAGTTTTCCAATGATTTGCTATGCAGCCAGAGATAATACAGTCCTCTTGAGGGAAAAAATTAATTTCTAATTAGACCGGAGCTGAAAAGAGATTTACTATTGACCAGAAAGGCATGAATATGGACTGAATAACTTGGACACCTTGTATACATGTTTATCAGACCCTTATACCACAGAAAAGAAATTTGGGATAATGATAAACACACAGACAGAGGACTGCTCTAGTCACACAATAGATGAGCTAGAAACTATTATAAGTGCATAAATATAAACTTGCAATTCTCAAAGCATCTATCAAACAACAGTGCTAGGAGAGGTAGCTCTTTGGAGATGATGTCAATCAAAGAGGAACAATGTACAAGACATATTTGGTGGTTATTTGACCCATGAATATGCCTAAGAATTGAGCTTTACATTTGACAATTCAGATTCTATAGGATTTTTCTTTCACCTTGAAAAAGCTTTGGGGAAGATATTAAAGCATATATTTCAGGACCATATTTAGAGAAAATCCATTCTGCATCATTTTCCCTTTTCCTTTAAAATTTCCAGTTTTAAAACACCTTCCCAGTTTTTATAACCTTGATAGATTAACTCACTACCTTAATATTGTTCATTGAATAAGAAAATAAGAAAATGAGACATAGCACCAACCCTGCCACTACCTGCATCACTAACTTTAAGATACTTCCCCATGCTGGGACTCAGTTATACTGTCATCTCATACACTTGGTGTGAAGTTTTCAAAATATCCTTGGACTTATACACAGTAGGAGTACCAGACACCCTAGCTACTCCTTGGTAACACTCCCCTCCTTCCTCCTAAATGATTTGGAAGCCTGATCTTCTGCATGGTTCTCTAGCAGACTTCCTTCTTTTCTACTGCCATTGTGTCTAGGACATTGATACCCACAAGGCACATTGGCGTTGCTCTCACTGCTCATGTTCAGGTAGCGGTGAGGTGGCATGATGTTCCCCCACATAAATCATTATTTGTGGGCCAACGGCCAATAAAAATAACCACAGGAAGAACCTAAAGGCTGATTTTTGTTTTCTAATACATTTCCCCCTTTGTAAAGGACACCATTATTAAAGCATTTTTAACAATTTCTGGAACCAGTTACTTCTTTACAAGAGTCTCTGGTTGGTAATGAAAGAATGAACATTAAATGCTTTTACATAAGTGGCTGGGGGGGAAAATAGGAATAGTTGCATTAAGAACAGTTATTTAATTATGAGCGTTTTATGGTGTTGTTAAGGTATCAGAACCCCACAGCTCACTTTGCTAACACCACATTTCTAAATCTAGCTTATACTGGTTTTCTTCCATTTTCAACATTTCATTTCCTGGGCAATTTGAAAACAGCAGGCCAGGTCAGGGATAAACATTAAAATACAAATGCCTCAGCTCTAGTGATTTTCCAAAGCAGCCACACAAAGCACTTGCAGCTTGGAAGAATATTTTTTTAAAAAAATGCACATTTCTCTTGGAGACCACTGTGCATAATATCTTACCTTGAATAGGTTGTTGATTTGTGGTGACACATTTAATGTCAGTGCTTTTACTACTTAACATAAAATTCAGCAAGAGACCTGGTCCAGATTTAGAGGGAGAGAATGCTAACAAGTTTATATTTGGTTGGTGTGCTGGTTCTCCTTTGTGGAGAACCTGGTTTGTAAAATACATTGATCAGACACTTCTAGGATCTTCCAGACACCTACCCTTATACACTGTAGACAATATGCATATCATTTATGATTATTACATTTGCAAATATGATTATTGCCAAGAGTACTAACAAGCAGTTTTCATATAAGTGTCATAGTTTACAAAGGAATTTTATTCCCTGTACTGGCCCAAGTGTTATAATAGCATAATAGAGGGTCAGTGTTACTACTTACATCGTATAGATGTGGAAACTGAGGCTGGGGGAGTGAAGCAACCTATACAAGTACCCAATTGGCAGAAGGAGAATTAAACTCAGGTGCCTGACCACTTGTAGAGTTCAGCTTGTCTTGCTTTGTATTATTGAGTTTTGTCACTGTGACAAAATACCTGATAAGAGTAGAGAGGAATGGCCGGGCATGGTGGTCCATGCCTTTAATTCTAACACTTGGGAGGCAGAGGCAGGTGGATCTTTGTGAATTCAAGGCCAGCGTGGTCTACAGAGTAAGTTCCAGGACTATAGGGAGACCCTGTCTCAAAAAGACCAAAAATAAATAAATAAATAAATAAATAAATAAATAAACAACAACAAAAAAGAATAGAGAGGAATGTTTGTTTGACTTTGTGGTCTTGGGCCTTGGTCACTTAGCTCTGTTGCTTCCTGGTCCATGTGTCATAATGCAGAGTATCATGAGAACACATGATGGAGCAAAATGAAGTGATAGAGGGTAGAGAGAAGGTACTGGGGACAGGGTATAGAGTGTAGCCTTCTGAGGAAGCTTCTCTTACTACGAGCAGGTACAGCACAGTCCTGCTAAGGGAAGGGGAGCACAGTGGCCACCTGCAGTCTCTGTGGGGAACTGGCCCCTCAGCGCAGACGTGAGTTGGTCACTTTCGTACCCAACCCGAGAGGTACTTCCAACTCGGGTCCTTAGCCTGGGTGGCAGAACACCTCCTGTCTGGTCATGCTTTCCCACCTCCCCAAAGACTGCTTGCTGGTCTCTGGACAGGAATTCCAGGCTGATGGCTGATGGCCTATCTTCAGCCTACACCCACTCACAACTCACTTCACAGGTTGGTAACCTGATTGGTCTCCATCCAACTCCACATACTGTCCTACCTTACACTAGCTTACCAGGTTGGTGGTCTGATAGACCCCTGTCCAACCCACTAGCCACCAACACTCAAAATCTAGGCCTGCTTTGGCCTATATATGTGCACATAATGGAGCAGGAATTCTGTGTAATGATGGTAATGGAAAATTCGTTTTATTGCCTGCTGCAAGTCACTTTTGTTTTGGGCGTCTAGCTTTTTAAATATGATATGGTGTGGAGAGTTTCTTTTCTGGTCTTGTCTGTTTGGAATTCTATGTGCTTCTTGTATTTGTATTGGTTTGTCTTTTTTTAGTTTGGGGAAGTTTTCATCTATTATTCTGCTGAAGATCTGATCAATACCATTCTCTTGGGATTCTTCTCCTTCCTCTATCCCTATGACGCAGAGGTTTGATCTTTTCACAGTGTCCCACAATTTCTGGTTGTTCCACTTTTGTGTATTTTTAAATTTTTCATAATCTTTACTTGAGGTTTTTAGTTGTTCTGTGTTATCTTCCAGGTCTGATATTCTTTGTTCTGCTTCCTCCATTCTACTTCTGAGGCTTTTTGCATTCCTTTCCTCTTGATTGGATGAGTGTTCGATTTCCTTTTTCATTTCATCCTGTGATTTCTTTATTATTTCCACTTCCTTTTGGAGCTTCTCAATCTCTTCCTGCAGCTCTTTGCTTCGCTGGTTGGTTTCCTTTTTTATTTCAACATGGGAACTTTTCAGTGTTAACACTTCCTTCCAGGGTTTGTCATTTTCTCCCTCTAGTTCTTTCTGGCATCTGTCAATCTCTCTCTAGGTCTGTCTTGAGTTTTTCATTCTCTCTCCTTACTTCTCTGACTTGTTCTTTATATTCTTTGAGTTCTTTGAATATGTCTGAAATTGTTCCTCTAAGATCCGTGTCCTAGGCCATCTCCAGGGGAATCCCAACTGTAGGAATCTCCCACAGGATTGGTAGAACTTGGTGTGGAATTATACTGCACCTTTCCCATGTTTTCCTTTCATCATGTCCCTAGCAGGTGGGTTTCTCTTTGCTTGTATTCCAATGTGAATCCCAAATGCCTCTTCACTGTGTTGAAGGCTTGCTTGGCTTGCCTCCTTCAGATGCCTTCATTGTTTGTTTGTTTGATTTGTTTTTCTCCTTGCTTTTGGAGTGTTGACGTGTTTAAGTTTTAGGCTTTCTATCGGAAGTCTAACGCACGCTTCCCTTTCTGTTCTGAAAGTTCTCTAAAGAATCCACTTGGACACTCCCTCTGCAATTCCAGTTGGGGAGGGGGGGAGTATGCTTGTTTAGCCTTCTCCCTGGTACTCTGTGCTTCAGGTGGTCCTGAGAAATCCCCAATCTAAGCTCTGTGCACTCTACAAGTCACTTTTATAACCAAAATGACATCACCTCCCAAAGCCAATCACAGACCCCCCAGTCTTGCACCACTGTATACTGCTGCTCCACCTAGCATCATGTGCCTGGGCCAAGTTGCTCCCTCTTGGGGTGGGGTCAGAGGAATCCCATGACTCCCACGTTGTGCTCTGGGGAATGCTAGCTGAGAACTAGCCCCTAATTCAGACTAGATCTTCCCACAGCTTTCTAAGGCATACTTTCAGGTACTACTTCCTCTAACCAGTCTTTACCTCCTACATTCCACCATCTGCCAATAATGTCCTATTATGAATCCATGAAAGGATGAATCCTTTGATTAGATCAGAGTGCTCAGGGTCTAATCACTTCCCAAAAGCTCATCACCTGCCAATCAAGCCTTCAACACATGAGACTTGTGGTGTGGGGGACATTTCACATCCAAAGCATAACATTTAGTAAACATTTCTCCAAAATGCCAGAATAGTGACACCTTTCAGATAAACAGTATGTCCATATGGTAGGGATGAATCAGACATGATGGCTATTTGATAGTGGTCTAATAGTTTTAAATATCTACATGCACACCCCAAATACACACACACACACACACACACACACACACACACACACACACTTGCATACACGCACACACACATATGCACATACACTTCAAAGCCCAGTGCTTCCTGTGTGCCTTTCTTCAGCATTGCCCATCAGAACCCTCTACTTTTTTACTTTCAACAGTAGTTACAAAGAGCTTTTCATGCTCAGAATTATGCTAAGCATTGGGGATTGATTTAGCAGGAGACACAGTTTGGGGCTTTTAGGAAGTTGCTGTCAAATGAAATGGGAAAGATATTAAGCTTGAAATTGCAAAAGGGATTTTAAAATTACAGTGGTGTTAAAGGCTGCAAAGGACAAGAACATGAGTTTTTGTCAGGATGTACAATGTGAACATGTAAGCAAGGTAGGGAGAGGAGGAAGAGGATAGAGACCATGGGGCTATGTAGCTAGAGCATCAATGGTGGGCTCCTCCGAGAAGATAGTCTGACTCTTCGGGTTTGGACCATGTCTTATGTGTTCTTTCACCATTATTCTACACCCCCTGATGACAGGAAGTATAATTTGCTTGTACTTCATTCATCTTAAAGCTTAAGATGGGAGCTCAGTAACATTTAAGTTGTCCTTCCTTCCTTCCTTCCTTAATTTCCTTCCTTCCTTTCTTCTTTCTTCCTTTTTGTGCCTCCAATACTAATAAGTCATTTTCCTTTTCCCTCATCCCCAGGAAAAAAGCTAAACTATATGAAACTTCCAGATGACTGTCGCCTGTTGTTTTAGGGAGGATAATAACACATAACATGCAAAAGATTGCTAACTTCTATTTCTTCGGTTATGTCCTTTCTCAAAATTATTATTATTATTTTTTTTTTGGTCTTTTCAACACAGGGTCTCCCAGTAGCCCCTGCTGTCCTGGAACTCACTCTGTAGACCAGGCTGGCCTTGAACTCACAAAGATCCGCCTGACTCTGCCTCCCAAGTGCTAGGATTGCCCCAGTAAGCCTATGTTATACTATATATTGTTCTGTATGTGTTTAAAGAAACCACCATGTACATCCATCATTCTCTGGTATTAGCAAAATTGCATATATTTAATATTAGTGATGATTTACTAATATTAATTGTAATATTCATTTTGTAGCATATTTACTTAATCCTATACCCTCTCACATTTTCTCATAGAGATAAATTGTTTTACAGATGGGGAAACTGATGCAACAAAATCTCACATGACTCGTTCAAACACCCCTTGGGGTGATGACACAATCTGAACTAGTCAGCTTGCACTGGGAGCCTACAGTCTCAGGCACTGCTCAAAAGGACATCTCTTCATGAAGTATGGTACTACTTGTGCAGAGATCTTCCTCATGCTCCCAAATTTTACTGTTTCATTTGAAAACAATATCACTCTACTTGGTATGGTGGCACATACCTTTAATATCTTGAAGCAGAGGCATGCAAATCTCTATGAATTTAAGGCCAGCTTGGTCTATATAATGAGTTCCAGCCCAGCTAGAGCTGCATGGTGTCTCAATATATTGGTTCTGTGGATGGTCCACATGAGTCAGTACCTCCAAACATCTAACCTTGTAGTGATATTAATCTACTAGGGGAAGGTGGCATTTTCCTGAACCTACAAATAAGGGGGATAGTGGCTATTAAACCAGTTGAGTACCTGGACTAAACTGAGCTGCCATTAACGGAAAGCTTGAGCTGTTGGTTGTTTAATTAGTAAGCTTCACAGACAATGTAAAGGTTTCTGTCACTCAACCTACCTCAAGAAGTTCACAACTATTCCCAGAGTTCAACTCCTCAGCAAATCTTGATAAGTGCAGGCTACAATTGTCATTTTCTTTTCTATTCTATGAATTTTTTACTCCACATAGGAGAAGTCATGCATAGTCAGACTAGAATATGAGGGTTCAGTTTAAGTGTTCTTCACACTGGTGCGTGTGTCTTCATGGATGTAAGCCACAGACATGGGCAGATCAAATAGACTTCCATTGCCTCCCCAACTTCCCTCTTCTCGCTCCCTGACTAGCTGAGATTAGATTTTTCCATCATAAGAAATAGAAAAAGAAACATTTATTTCATGCATCCATTCGTCTCCTTGGATGACCATCAGCATTCCATTTATATTTTCTCTCCTTTTTATTATCTGAGAATTTCATAAATGCATCTTAGTATGTTTTGATAAAATTAACTCTGCATTCCCTCTCCTCCCATTCTTCCCCTGCCCCCCCAACAATGTCCCTCCTGATTCTGTGTGTTGTTTTGCTTTTTAAAAATCTATTGATACTGAGAAATACATACAATGTATATAAATCATATCCCTTCCATGCCCCCTTTCACTCCTCTTTATCAACCCCCACTTCATGTCCTCTATTTTTATCTGATTTTTAAAGGCCTGTTGAGGCTAATCTGTGTTTCCCAAATTCTCTCGGGTATGGGTCTATCCCTTGGAGTCTGGGAGAGCTACCAGGCATCATATTAGTAAGGAAAACTGACTCTCTTCCAGCATCTATTACTTCCCAACAGATAATCTGCTAGACCCAGGGGACTTCCTTCCCACTCCCCCATCCATGCTAGGCCCTGGTCTGGCTTAGATTTGTACAGGTCTTATGATGCTATCATAAGGGCTGTGGGTTCATATATGCATCTACCCTGTGATGTACAGAGGAGACAGTTTCTTTATATTCATCACCACCTCTGGCTCTTACTATCTTTCCATCCCATCTTCCAGAATGATCCCTGAGCCCTAGGAGGTGAAAGTGTAATAAGTTGTCCCATTTAGGGCTGACCCTTCCACCGCACTCCATAGAGTCTTACTCTCTGCAGGTAGACCTGAGTCTCTGTGTTTCCCCATCATTTGCAAGAAGAACCTTCTCTGGTGATGGTTGAGAGATGCACTATCTATGGGTATAACAATAAGTCATTATGATTCAGCTTAATACTGTGCCTATTTAGCAGAATATTAGTAGTAGGTTCTCACCTATAGCCTGTGACCTGTCTAGGCACAGATTTTGGGTCCTGATAATAGTATCATGTATAGAGACAATCTTCTGAAGTGTATCTTAAATCCAATTAGAAGATAGTTGGTTACTTCCATAACATTTATACCACTGATATACTAGTGGGAATATATTCTCAAGCCAGTAATTACCATAGCTTTTGGGGTTCATAGCTAGGTAATATCAGTAAGATCTTAATGCTGAAGATACTACATACCTGAGTCACAGAACAAACAAGGAGAAATCAAGCTGGTCCTGACCTCAAAGCTTCATCTCTGCTAGCCTTCCATAGTCCTAGAAGGTACTATGCACATCACTGCCAGAGAAATGTAATCACCCACCTTGCCCAGCTGTGAATCTTCCAGCTATAGTGACAACTGGCTTGGAAAAAGACACTCTGCTTTTCTAAACTGCAGAGTCCACTTAGGGCTCTCTGTATGTGCATGGGGCTTACTTAGAGCCATCTACTGGAACCTGGGTAGCATCTCATGACCCACATCCCTGAAGAAAAGGGGTAAAACTTCATGATGACCTGTCTCTGCCATGCTGATGTTTTTCTGGCTTGCTCTTGAGCATGTACTGTGTATGAAGTACAACTGTTGTGAGGTTTATATGTTCAACTGCCCTTTTGTGTCCAGAAAACTGTTTTCTTGTAGTCACCCATGACCTCCTGCTCCTACAATCTTTCCATTCCCTCCTCTATGATGGGCCTTGAACCTTCAGAGGACTCTTGAGCAGCACTCCTTTTAATATTACTTAAACATTTACAGTTCCTTTCTATTTTCACTTATACACGAGGCCATCCAATCCCTTTGCTCTGTTGGGATAATTATATTACGTGTATATTTTATATATAATAGCTCCTACTCAGAATTTCCCCTCCTATATTTCCTTGGTTTTCTCCTTTGCCACTGTTTAGCCTGTCATCTTCAGAGCCTTCTGCTTCTCCATCCGTGAATGCTGGCCAGGGCTTTGGCCTGCTTTGCAGGGTGTAGCTCTGTTCTTAGTTCTTATAAGTTAGCCTCATAATTAATCCTTCCTCAAGTTAATCTTTCTCATCTTCAAAGTAGGGTAAAAGTAGATGATTGGATTGTGGCAATGGACCTTGCCAACTTAAATACTTTTTTTCTGCTTTTTTTCTGAGTTAAGTGAAATGTTGGGATTATTTAAGGTCAGAATGGGTAGAAAGAGGGCTGGTTGGCAAGATGGCTCAGAGAGAATAACTACATGTAGGGGAAAGAGAGAATCAATTCCTAAAAAAATGTCCTTTGTTCCTCACTTGTACGCTGTGGCATTGTGTGTACATATATAAAACAATAATGAACTCATCCAAATTCCTCTGAAAAGAATGGGGGGGGAGAGAGAGAGAGAGAGAGAGAGAGAGAGAGAGAGAGAGAGAGATAAGTGGTCAGGTTTTTCCTCCTTTGACTTGGTACAAATTACATTCATGGAGAGGAAGAAAAATTGTCATTCCAAGTCCATAAAGACGGTGCCTGCAAACAAATCACCCTTCCTTCCTAGGTCCTTCACATGGCAGAGCATATGGGGGTAAGGATAAACCAAACCTTGTTTTTTTGCCAGGAGCACACTTGACCCTGCTGGCATGCCTTATCCAAGTGGCTGTCAACCAAAAACAGAGGAAAAATTATGTTTCTGGATTTGGGTGGTTCTCCTTGATATTAATCATTTGTTAGTGTATGTCCCTCAGCCCAGAGCTGGCACTATGCCTAGTATAAGAAAATATCTGTGTCTATACCAAAGTAACCTACCATAACAATTAGTACTGTTTAAATACCTATATATCTAAATGCCTGCGCTTCATTAGTAGGATCAAAAGGTTATTCCTGGACAAACTGTCAGCCCATGAAATGAAACAGCCAGAATTGACCAGAGTCCAAACGACAGCTCCAGAGAAAGTAGACTGTTTTGCTTCTCGTCCACCCGTGCCACTTTTCTAACCCCAGGGAACAATCTGCAGAAGAGGAGGCGTGGCAGAATGTAAGGGCTGTGATTGGGGTGAATGGTGAAACTACAGCAATATAAACTGGACACTTATTTGATCAACTTGATTGAACATACAAGACCCCCAGCTGGATGGTAGGACCCTTGGGCTGTGTGGGTTTGGGCACAACTGCTTGCAAATTGGTTTTACATGAAGGATGCTTGTACTCATAAATTATTACTTATTGTTAAAAAATGAAAAAAAAATAATAAATAAAATAAATTTAAAAAAAGAAACAGAAAGGCGCTGGAGAGATGGTCTAGCTGTTAAGAGTGCTGACTGCTCTTGCAAAGGACTCGGGTTTGATTCCCAGCACCCACATGGCGGCTGAGAACCGTCTTTAACTCCAGTTCCAGGGGAATCTGACACCCTCTTCTAACCTCTGCGGCATTGCACAACACGGGTGCACAGACCTACATGCAGACAGTACATTCATACACATAATAAAATAAATAAAATTAAAAAAAGAAACTGAAGAACTGGTTTAGTTTATTTAATATGTCTTTTTATTTTATTAGTTTTATTTTAATGTATGTACTACTGCATGTATTACTGCATCTATGTAAGTGTGTCTGTCGCACAATGCCCATGGGTGTCAGAAGAGAGTCTTGGATCCCCTGGAACTGGAGTTAGCCACCATGTGGGTGTTGGGACTCAAACCTAGGTCCTCTGCAATAGCAATCAGTGCTCTTAACTCCTGAGCCTCCAGTCCTATTTAATATGTCTAAAGCTGGGGCTGGAGAGATGGCCTAGCCGTTAAGAGCACCAACTGCTCTTGCAGAGGACCTGGGTTCGATCCCCAGCACCCACATAGTGGCTGAGAAATGTTTTTGACTCCAGTCCTAGGGGAATCTGACACCCTCTTCTGACCTCTGTGGCATTGCATGACACGGGTACACAGACCTACATGCAGACAGTACATTCATACACACAAAAAAATAAAATTTAAATTTTTTTTAAAAAATTTTAAAATTAAATAATATGTCTACAGCTTTATATTCTATCCCTGTACAGCTATACTCTTGCAGGTTGGGAAGACACCATCAACACACTCTTCAGAGATGACAGTGTTTGTCGTTGGCTCTGGTAAGCTAATCTGTTCCTTCCACTTCTGATTCTAAAACAACCCATTCTGGAGCTTAGAAGGGGTAGTATATCACAAACAGACACTAATATTTCCACTCCTTGCTATGACTACAGGCACCTGTTATAGTAGTTGGATCCTCTTCTAGTTGACAAATAGTGTATCCTCTGTAATTAATGACATGCCTTGAATTTTACATTATTGAAGTTTTAATTAGATATTGAAGAATTTTCATAGAACAACATAACACCCACTGCCAGACCATTTACACTATCATGTTGCATTATTTTTAAAGCACTTCCCCTGGTATGCAATGATCATTAAGACATGTCATCAACCCAAAGCACTCAGGTTCTCTACAAACTAAATTGTATGAAAAAAAAAAAAAAGACTGTAAGTTTGGTTAGCATTTCTCCTTCTATAAGACTCTGGAGAAAAATCTTTCCTTAGCACAGGTCTTAAAATTTAATAGCTTATCATAGCTTAGCCATTTTCTTCATTATATAAAAACATATTGAGCATTAAATATATTTAATGCCTTGTCTTATTTAATCTTTATAAATAATCTGGAGCATCAACTCTAAATGCAACATCCTTATCACATTCCCTACCCTCAAGGCTCAGGGGACATCACAGAAGATGGGGTGGAAAGATCATAAAAGTTAGAGGTCAGGGAGGACTAATGCGGAACAGCGTCTTCTGGACATAACAAGGTGTCTGCATTCAGGAACTCACAGCAGCTGTGGCTGTGAGGGACTTCCAAGGCTTTACCCTAGGCGAGGAAACATTGGCAGTTGATGGCTGCTGTGGAGAGTTTATGTTCCAGCTCATGGCCTTGTGCGGTATGCATGTAGGTGGGACTAACTGTACACAGTGGTTTGTTTATTTTTAAGAGGGCATGAGTTGGGAGGGAACACGGAAGAAGATAAGTGGAGTTGGAGGAGGTGAGTGAGGGTGGATATGATCAAAATATATTTTTATAAATATATAAAATTCTCAAAAAATAAATGCATATATATGTACTTTTGAGACAGGGTCTCCCTGTAGCCCCAGCTCTCCTGGAACTCATTCTGTAGACCAAGATGGCCTTGAACTCACAGAGATCTGCCTGCCTCTACCTCCCAAGTGCTGGGATTAAAGGCGTGTGCCATCACCTGGCACCAGCAATGTATATGTTTAAATCTGGAGCAGAATAATTCTCACTACCTTTAAAGAGATATGAAAACTGACATCTAACCAGTAGGACAGCTTGTATGAGTTCATAGAATGAGAGATCGATGAACTGCAATTTCAGTTGACTTCAATTCAGATTCCTTCCTTGCATTCTGATCCTCAGCATCTCCTGGTTCAGCACATTAACACCCTTTTCATGAGAGTTAAGGGAATGATTCTGTGATCTCACGGACTTTCTACAGTTCCATGATCCTAAGCTCATGAGCATTTCATTTCTTCCTTCTTTCCACATTTGTTAACCACCTCTTAGGTTGCTGCATAGCAAACTCACAGAGAGATGGGGGGGGGCATGGCATTAACCTCAGAACATACGGCAGTATGCTTTTCCCAGCCGGAGACAATGTCTAGCGCTCATCTGCACAGCCATTCATCCCGTCACAGAGCACATGTTTATTGAGCTCGTGCTGATACACTGAGCCACTGGAATTTGGTAAATGATTCCAGTTTCATTCCTGAATTCATACAGCTCATGTTAGTGCATCCACCTGCTTCTCTCTTCATCTTCTCTTTTCCTTCTATGTGCTACATCATGGGGGTTTCAATGAGTCCAGAGTGCGGGTAGTCACAGGAATTTAGGGGACACGTTTTCGAAGTGAAAATTGAGATGATGAGATATGCTGTCATCTAATTATTTCCATGTATTTGTTAGACCGTCTTGGTACTAAATGATATTTTCATTTATTTTATTTATACTTGTCTATATATTTATTTTATTTATACTTGTCTATATATTTATTTAACCTTTGATGTGTATTGTTCTATTTCCCCCAACTTGTCTGCTCTTTGAGTCACTCTACACACAGTATAGGCTATAAAAAATACACTGAATAAATTCCAAGTCCATTTCTCCATCCCTTGTTGTGGCTATAAACATGAGGTGGCAACTCTAAAATCCTGTTATGCCAGATTGCTGTAAATATGAATAATACATTAATCCCAAGCAAACTGCCATCCTGGGCAGTAAATACTGTCTACTGTGAACGATATGACCAGTGACTATAACTTCTTGATAAATATAACAAGTGCACTCCTTAAACTTATCTTGTCCCCAAGGTAGATTTTTAGACTTTTCTTCCCCTGTCAATAAAAATACGACTGAATGGGAGAAGGGGGATCAGAGGAACTGAAGTTTCCTCCTTGTTTTGTTTTGTTTTGTTTCATTTTTTCTTCTTTGAGAAAGGTTCTCCTTGTAGCCCAGCTGTCCTGGAACTCACACTGTAGACCAGGCTGGCTTCGAACTCACAAAGATCTGCCTGCCTCTGCCTCCCAAGTGCTAGGATTAAAGGCGTGTTCCACCATGCCCAGCTTGTTTTCAGCTTGTTTTGTAAAGTAAGGTTCATCCAGCCACATTCAGTGGGTAAATAGAGATAATCGTCACAGTTGATCTATAGGGCCTGGCCAGAGGGCAAAGCTTACTGGATAGTTGTGTAACAAAAGAGGGCTGCTGACTGCTGCTGGGTTGAGTGTCCACAAGCCTGGATCCCACCCAGGTCCTAGTGATCTTTGGGTTGTTCTTCAAGAGCCAATCTGGGCCACTGTGGGAGCTCACTGGCTATCCTCTCCTGGCTAGGCTGTGACACTGGTTTTGGCAAGGAGACGGCCCAAAAACTAGATGCTATGGGCTTCACGGTGCTGGCCACTGTGTTGGAGTTGAATAGCCCTGGTGCCCAAGATCTGCGTGCCTGCTGTTCTCCTCGCCTGACGCTGCTGCAGATGGACCTGACCAAGCCAGAGGACATTAGCCGAGTGCTGGAGTTCACCAAGGTTCACACCACCAACACTGGTCAGCAGAGATAGCCCCACTAGGGCTGGGTGTGAGGGGGCAGGGGCTACGTGGTTGCTGCTGAGGTGACCTGAGATGTTCCTCCTGTCTGTGCCTTCAGGCCTGTGGGGCCTGGTTAACAATGCTGGCCTCAACGACATAGTGGCAGACGTGGAGCTGTCTCCAGTGTCGACTTTCCGTAACTGCATGGAGGTGAACTTCTTTGGTGCACTCGAGCTGACCAAGGGCCTCCTGCCGCTCCTGCGTCGCTCCAGAGGACGCATTGTGACTGTGGGCAGCCCAGCAGGTAAGTGTCCTTCCGCTCTGAAGTGCAGCACTAAATGAGCTGCTACGGGGCAAGGGGAGATTGGGGAGTCTCAAGCCAAGGCTGAGCAGCCTCTTCATCCCCACTGTATCCCCAGGAGACATGCCATATCCGTGCTTGGCAGCCTACGGAACCTCCAAGGCAGCCATAGCACTGCTTATGGACACATTCAGCTGTGAACTGCTTCCCTGGGGGATCAAGGTCAGCATCATCCAGCCTGGCTGCTTNAGATGCATAGAGGGTTAAAACAATCCAATGGGTCCCCCACTAGCAAGAAGAGAAGGACTTGAGACAATCTGTCTAACTTCTGAGCCTGCCCAATCAGCTACCCCGACGCATGACAAAAGCCACTGCAGTTGTGGCTATGAGCATTCGAAGTTCCAAACCAGCTATGAATAGACAAAAAGTTACGATTGTGAAGATCTTGGTCAGCTGCATTTGATGTCATTTTTCTCCTGTTCTGTACTATGTGTGCCTTCTTTGCCCTCCCATGACTTTATTGTTGTTCACCGTGCACCCTCTTTGTGAATGGCCTTCTCAGCTTGGACTAATGCATATCTACTTTGCAGAAGTTAGTTGATGGGTTCACCTCCTGTAGGCAAATAAGGGTGCCTCCTATTGGGTTCCCAACTCCCAGGCGTGTGCCATTGGCGTGTTTACCTTCACACATACCATAAACATCTGTTTACCTACCTGCCCAGCAGAACGTTGTTCCTTGAAAGTGATATGAACCTTTTCGTTTCTATTTAACAAGCATCTACCATGCTATTCAGCACGATTTGTACAAGCCTATCATCTCTGAGTAGAACTAGAATAAAACTGATTTTATATTAATGAAAACTCTGTCAAGAATCAGAACTCTGGAAGGCATTAAACATTTCCATTTTCTTGTGTGGCTTTCCAACTCAGGAAACTACCTGGAAGGCATATTAATGGTCTAAAAATTAAGTAATGCAATAAATCACTCATTTCCTATAATCAGCACTATACCATATGTAACCAGACTGAGGAGTGTGTGTTTCCTGTTTCCTTCCCTTCTGTCCTTCTCAATGTTCTTTAAATGGAGTCTTGTCCCACCCAGTCATTAAAACATTGGGTTCAATTTGTACAGTGGATAAAGGAGAAGTCAGGTAGGAGAAGGATTAAGGCAAACTATCCAACAGATGTCCATAATTAAGAGCAAGGCTGCAAGGAGAGGGCCAGAGATGAAAATAAGCAACCCGGACTGAGGTGGAGAATTTGGAGCACAGCTGTATGAATGGCCCTGGAGCAGTTTCCAGATGAAGGAATCAGTGACTATTGGAACTGATGAAAAGCAGGCAGGGATATTGCCTCATTCTACAATTTCTATATATGTGTTCTTGTGCAGGGACATCTTCCCTTGTGGGCCCTGTGCACGAGGAGCTCAGAGGTCAATGTCAAGTGCCATCTTCACTAGCTCTCAATCTTATTTGGGGGACAAAGAGTCTCTCCAGTGGAGAGTGGATTTTGTGGATTCTGCTAGACAGGCTGACCAGCCAGCCCCAGGGATCCTCCTGTCTCTGTTCCCCCAGTGCTGGGGTCACATATTCCCAGACTCATGCCTGAGTTTTATACGTGGGTGGTAGGGATTGAGCTCAGGTCCTCATGCTTCTGTGACAAGTACTTTGCCCAGTGAGCATCTCCCCAGCCCCTATTCTTCCACTTTCATGAGATACTAGTAGAAAACATTTTTCTTTAATATTTTTGTTTTGAGAATTTCACACACTTATATAATGAATTTTAGTCATTTTCAACCTCCCCCACACCTCCATCCTGCATGTCCCCATTTCTCACTGAAGCTCATTTTCTCAACAAGTTCCCCTCTTACGTTCATTTTTTATATCCCCCTTTTGTATGTGACTCACTGAATTAAACTCAAGTTTCTTACTTAAGACTGGGTAGGGGGTTATCAGTGGTTCACCATTGAGGAAAAGGCACACCTTCCCACAACTATTGTGAATAGTTACCCAAAGAGGGCTGTGGCCCCATGGGCCCCTCCCCTTTCCATGACGAAATGTTGATGGAGCCCATCTGTGCAGGTGCTGTGCAGGTGCCTTCATCTGCTGTGAGGGTTCACAGGCCATGGCACATCCAGAAGACAGCTTTTTGCTGAACATCGCCCCATCCTCTGGCTCATAATTACATTCTTTCAGCCCCCTTTTCTGTGATGTTTCTTAAGCCTTAGAAAGAGTAACAGTTCTACAATCTAGGGCCAACCACTCCACCATCACTTATGGTCAGCCATTGGCAGTGATGGGTTTCTGCATTAACTACTGCTCACCACAGTAAGAAACTTCTCTCATCATCATTATTGCTGGGTACAGCAATATGCTATGGGGATACACATGAGTGTTTAACAGGCAGGTTAACAACATGACCATTTACCAACACAATGGCAATAGCTTGCACACTAGGGCCTACGACTTTCCCAGCCATAGTTTCCTGACCAAGTTTACAGAACCAGACATGAGTTCCCTCCTGTAGAGTGGAACTCAAATCCATCAGAAAGTGGTTTGGCTACTGCCCTAACAGTTTATATCACTACAGTCAACTACATCTCTCTAAATACAACTTCTTTAAGAAACAAAGCCATACGGGGGCTTGAGAGATGGCCCAATGGTTAAGAGCACTGGCTATTCTCGCAGAGGACCTGGGTTTGGTTCCCAGCACCCACATGGCAGTTGACAACTGTCCATAACTCTAGTTTCAAGTGATCCGATATCCTCTTTTGACCTCCCTGGGCACTGTATGCACTTGCATACATGCAGGCAATACATGCATACATATCAAATAAAAATAATAAATTATTTTTTATTTATTTTTTTTGAGACAGGGTCTCCTTGTAGCCCCAGCTGTCCTGGAACTCACTCTGTAGACCAGGGTGGCCTTGAACTCACAAAGATCCACCTGCCTCTGCCTCCCGAGTGCTAGGATTAAAGGCGTGCACCACCACACCTGGCTATAAATTATTTTTTAAAAAATAAACAGAGCCAATTAGGTCTCTAACACATTTAAGACAATATAGATTAATTCATTATTGAATTAATGATTTTTCTCAATTTTTAATTACATTTAAGGGAATGGAGAGAAAGATAAAGAGAGAGAGAGAGAGAGAGAGAGAGAGAGAGAGGGAGATTAGTTTACACTTTATCAACTCATCCTAATACTATACCTTAGCTCTCTTTTAGAGGGTATTCCAGGATGCAGACTCCCTTCTGTCCTTCAGCCTGGCTTTGGCTAAGGCTAAGCACATCCTTGGTTAAGCATCATTTGCATCACTCACAGTAAAGCAATATTTCCACTTCTTTTCTGAATCCTCATTTTTTTTGAGACTAATAGAATGTGTGGGCACTCCTCAAAAAATAAGTGCACAGGGATAGCAAGATGGCTCAGTGGGTAAATGTGCTTACCACCATGACCCAAACTCCATCTGCGGGATGCACATGGTCAAAGGAGAGAACTGAATCCTGCAGGTGGTCCTCTGACTTCCACTTCCACAAGTGCATGCATGCATGCATGCATGTACACATATGCAATAGACTAATAGATAAATAAATAAAGTTTAGTTAAAAAATAAATGTTCTTAAGAAAATACTCCAAAAACTTGTTCACAAATTAAATAGACTCAAGACTGTCTTGGAGCCTTCCATGGGTCTCATAGGCAAGGATGTAATTATCCATCCTCTCTGTCCAAAGGAAGCTTCATTTGAGTTGAACTTTTTGCATCATGCTAGACCATCCCATATACAAAATTAAAAAAAAAAAAAAATAAAAAAGGAAAAAAAAAAAAAAAAATTAAAAAATTAAAAATCTATAAATTACAGATTTGATCCTTTCACCTGCAACTGGAAGTCACTGCATCATTCAGTGGGCTAACAAAGGCAAATGTTGGTTTGTATCATTTCTCTGACATTTTAAAGTCCTATCCCATGCTGGGCATTACTTAACAACTGATAAATTATTCTGAGTGGCAAATCTGTAATAAGTAGCTGAGGTTTTAGATAAAGCAGGGTAGCTAGAAGAAAACTGAGACAAGGGGTTTCTTCAAATTTCTTCAAAGGAGAAAAACCTTTGACAGTACTCCTACTTTACAAGGTAATGTCTGTAATTGATGAATGAGTTTCAAGGGCATCCTCGGATAGCATTTGCAGTTATCCATCCAGACCATACTTACTGCCAGTAAGTCTTATAATTCATATTGTCCATCTGAATCCTCCCTTAGAGAAACTTCCCCCTCTCTCCCTCTCCCTGTCTCCCTCCCTCCCTCCTTCCCTCTCCCCCTTCCCCTCCCCTCCGTCTCCCTCTCCCTCCTCCCTCTCCCTCTCATCCCAGCAGGTAAGTTCATCTCCAATCTATTTACTAAATAAAACCTTAAAATTCCCTCTACAATTCCAAAGAAATTTGCTGTAATCAAAGGAGATAACAATTCCAATCAGATGTTGAAGCGTGTTTTTTTTTGTTTGTTTGTTTGTTTGTTTGTTTGTTTGTTTTTTTTGGTCTTTTTGAGACAGGGTCTCCCTGTAACCCCAGCTGTCCTGGAACTTGCTCTGTAGACCAGGCTGGCCTTGAACTCACAAAGATCTGCCTGCCTCTGCCTCCCAAGTGCTAGGATTAAAGGCATGTGCCACCACGCCCAGCTCAGATGTTGAAGAGTTTTAACATACACTTTTTAATAACTTGCTTCTTTTCTCCAATCATTTTTATGAAGAACATTTATAAAAATATTATGCTCTAAAGATTACATGACACTGCTCTTTTCCTTTCATGGACACATGAAGCTTTCTTCTCCAGTAAGTCATCAATAGCTCAAAGGGTTTTCTTTCTCTAAAATAAATTTGGAGTTTATAAGAAAAAGGTTTAATATTCAAGCATAGGCACTAAAAGAGAGAGAGGGAGAGAGATGTGAACAGAGAATACTGCTACAGGTCAAGAGGACATACAAGACCTCATGAATGAGACACCAGCACTAAAGCATTCTCAACTCTGGCCTACACACAACACTTACTGGGCCACTCAGCAGTATCATTATAATTATATCTACATTACATAATGTAAATAAAGTAAAGCAAGGTAGGTGCTATTGTTGTGAGCTGGACTTTAATTTTGAGAGACAGGAACTAAGCATTTTCACAAAGTGTCAATGGTATGTGAAATAACCCAATAGTTTTAAAAAAAGAAAGAAAGAAAAAATGAAGAAATTCAAGATGGGAAAATTTAAAAACTGAGTGAAAGAGAACAGAGAAAGTTATCAATGCTCAGAATCAGGGATGCTCAGAATAGAATCAGTCCAATGGAAAGCAAAGGGATTCACTTTTCCATGCAATGTCAGAAGATGGTTAAACCTCACCAAAGTTTCTTTCTTCCATATTAACCACACTTGGAGCATATGAGTCAGGACCCAACACCTGTAAGTAGTTTACTGCTTTCAAATTAAGAAAATTTCTCTTCCTCCATTCCTTTCTTCAGTGAAACAATGCCAAGAGTGTATTTCGACATCCTACAGGAAGACCTTCAAGACCTGCGAGGGACATTTGTCATTCTCATAGTGAAATTCAATCTTTTTACTTGTAACTGTAGGCCACAGCCCTCCTTGAAGAAGCAGACCCTGCATGTCCCTTTAGTGACTAAACTCTCCTGATGCTCATTTACTAGCGTGCCTTGCACCTAGGCACAAACCTGTGTCTTGGGTTCATCAATCCGACTCCAAGCTCTGGTATTTGAGTTTATTGTGATGAAGCTCAAGTCAGAGATCTTCTAGATGAGAGCTTGGTTTCCAATGGTGGTCTAAAGCAATGACAATCCAATGATGCTATTGTCAGGAGTCAAGCTCCCCTGGGTAGCAATGCCTACCCTCACAAGGGCGGTAGCAGGGCTCACAAAGGCTGGGCTTCAAGGTGTGGCTTGAAGCCTTTCAACTTGAATCTCTTGCAATCTCCTCTATTCTCAAGGCATTCCTTGGGTATCTTCATTATCATCTCTAGAGAGTAAAGCATGTTGTTGCAACTGCTGAGACATGGAGTCACACCTTCTATATCTGTCTCACTGAATGTAATTCTCCTACAGAAATGAATAGTTCACATCCAGATTCCTAATGTTAATTCTCTCTCTCTCTCTCTCTCTCTCTCTCTCTCTCTCTCTCTCTCTCTGTAATTTGCATAAACTTCTTAATGGTAAGTTAAATCATTCATGGTGTCTTTTCCCTAAAATGTCATTGTGTATTTACTGAAAAGATATTCTAACATAATCACAGAACCGTTTTCAAAATCACAACATTAACATGGATGCAGTATTATCTCGTCTACATAGCTTATTCAGAATCTTCCAGTTGTCCTAACAACTTGCTTTATAATAAATAGAAATTCAGAACTGACTAGAGACCAAGACATCAGCTCCAGAGAAAGTAGAGTGTTTTGCTTCTCATCCACCTGTGCCCCTTTTCTAAGCCTAGGGAACAGTCTGTGGAAGAGGGGGCGTGGTAGAATGTAAGGGCTTTGATTGGGGTTAATGGTGAAACTACAACAATATAGACTGGACACTCATTTGATCAACTTGATTGAACATACAAGCCCCCCCTGCTGGATGGTGGGACCCATGAGCTGTGTGGGTTTGGGCACAACTGCTTGCAAATTGGTTTTACATGAAGGATGCTTGTACTCACAAATTATCACTTATTGTTAAAAAAAATGAAAACAAAACAAAACAAAAAAGCAGAGAAAGATGCAGAAAACTTACGGCAGAATGCATGATCTGGGATGGGTAGGGGTGGGGTGGGGGGAAGGGAAGGGGATATATGCCTGAACTGAATTGGAAAATGATGTATGAAATACACAAAGCATCAATAAAAAATAAATAAATAAATAAATAAATAAATAGAAATTCAGATTCATTCTGAAATCATTTAGTATATTTTGATATTACCAGCTCATACAAATAACCCAGAACTATTTATTGTTGCTTGGGACAGATAATTCAGATGGATTTTTTTTATATAGTTTACCTTGGGTGTTTCATTATAGTAATGTGAAACAAACTAACACATCTAGTGATTTTAGAAGTGAAGGTAAATTACAATGTGTACAAAGAAAAATATATATGACATACAAGCAAGCTAGAGAGTGACATAAATGATGAAAACAGCATATTTGACAATAGTAGATACAAGAAATACCTAAACATATTTCAAAATACTCAAATTATGAAGGAAAAACGAGATTTAATATATGGACACATTCATTATTTTTCTCATTTTGGGGATAGAAGACCTGACAGAAACTAGTTCACAGAGGTCCTAACCTGGCTGTCCACCACATATGGTATCCCTCATTTGTGGAGCCTAGCACCAAATCCTTATTTGTAAGGCAAACTGAGTAATTTTTTTTCTTTTTTAGTAAATATAATACCTGATGCTACAACAAAAAGAGTACATTAAAACATACATCAAAAAAAAAATACATCAACTTGCTATGTAATTTAGGAATGTGAAGTAATATTTCCTTTTACCCACATGCAGTTCTACTCTTAATCCCTAAACATGTTTTGGCCTTAACCTATAGTTTAGCTTCAGATGTCATAATTTGGGTATATGTGTGGAGTGTACACATGCATACTTCAGATGGATTTTTTAAAATAAAATTGCAAGAGAAATGAGGATATACAAGTTACAGAATTCTAAATATATTATTATCTATGGGAAAAGATAGGAGTAGATAAAAAAAAAAAAAAAAAAAAAGAGAAGATAGGAGTAGAAAGGAAAGAGGAACCCAGTGTGCTGGATTGGCAAGTTGTTGAACTATTTCATGCTGAACCCTTGAGACTCAATGTACCTTAGGAAACTGGAAAATTTTTTAAGTTACCAAATGCTAGTACTTTCTGAGGTTCTTCCCACCAGTTGAACCTTAGAAGAAAGAGACATGGCAGGGGTCCTCTTACTTGTCTGGAAATGATTATGTGAATCTGAAGCTGATACCTACCAGACAGAGCTGAGACTGAAGACAAAGATTAGGCTCTGTGGCTGGCTTGGGACAGATGGGATAGCAATAGATCCTTCCACACATCCCTAGCATCCAACCTCTAGATCTGTAGCTCTGGGAGATACATTTCTTTAACACGTAAGCCAATGTCAGCCATGTTTTTCTTCCTGTTACTAACAGCTTAAAACACCCTAAAAACAGGCATATTTGGTAAATGACTCCAGCCCTGTGATGACATTTCGTTCACTGCATTAAACATTCTCATAAATAAGAAGCCGGAGGAGGGGGTCGTTATTCCCTACATCACACAGCTGGTGTTCTAGGTCCACATAACATGTTACTTCTCTTTTTAAAGCAGAAGAAAATGAAATAAAAATGTTTAACACATTAACAATATCTAAGACAATGTAAAAAAACTCTTTAAAATAAGCATATATAGACAAGGAGAAAGATGATGTTCTATGGCCTAGTTAGGTGAATATAATTAATAATAATGTATCATATATCTCAAAATAATTAAAAGAGACTATTTGAGGAGGCTGGGGATGTAACAAAGTGGTAGAATATTTAATTGCATTTGGAAAGCCTTGGGTCAACCCACTGTGAGAAGAAAGAGGGAGAGAAAGAGGGACAGAGGGCATTTGAATATACTCACTATAAAGAACTAAGTGATATGTTAATTATTCTGAGTCAATCACCATCTAATATATACATGAATCAAAACACTTATATGAATTCACAAATGTAACTAGCAGTCAATATAATTAACAATTTTTTTTGAGATAGGGTCTCCCTGTAGCCCCAGCTGGCCTGGAACTCACTCTGTAGACCAGGCTGGCCTTAAACTCACAGAGATCCGCCTGCCTCTGCCTCCTGAGTTCTAGGATTAAAGGCATGTGGCACCACTCCAGGCTTAAAGACAGTTCTTAGCCACCATGTGGGTGCTGAGAATCGAACCCAGTTTCTCTGCAAGAGCAGTCGGTACTCTTAACCACTGAGCCATTTCTCCAGCCCCCTTAAGTAACAATTTTTAAAACAAGCTCCATACTCTTGAGAAACCAGTAAGGTTTCATTTCTTAAGTGAAAGTCAGTTCTTCGTATGGATTAGTTTATTAGTATGTGCACTGTATTATGCAGCAGTAATTAGTTCCATTTTATAGGTGAGGAAACTGAGGGCTGGGAAGATTAACTGATTTCACCAGTTCCATAGTCATCTTCAATGAGGGAATTAAAATTCAGACTGAAATAGTCTAGTTCCACAGGTGATGTACTACCTTTCAATAACGGGCCAAAGTAATGACTTCCCTTAAGGCAAAATTAATTTAAAAGGTTCATTGGAACTGAGGAAAGAGTATATGTGCTGAGCTAGTGGTGTAGGAAAGATGACATTTCCACACCTTGACAGGTGCCTTCAAAGAGCCTGGGGCTGTAAGCTGGGAAGAAGAGGATGAAGAATGTCCACCAGCAAAGGCTCCTGCCCTGCTCTGGAGCAGTCAGCACTACCCAACTTTACTTCTATAGTTGAAAAAGGTTGGCACAGAGGGACCATAAGGGTAAGTGTAACATTTTCGAAAGAATTGTTATGTTTAACAAAACCTTTTGAGAGAGCAGCTCGGGCTAACGGCCTCATTTTCTGCAAAATGAATCTGACACACTTGCTCAATTATAGCCCTGACCTGCTCTCCTGTGCTTCAGAGGATAAGACAGGCTTTCGAGCTGAACCAAGGTAGGAAAACGCTTGCCTATTTTAGCAGAGTTCATGACACTCTCTGAGTTCTGCAGGGCCCCTATTCCCACCCTGTCTGTTCCCTGGCAGCCTGGTGCTCCAGCCTCAAGACAGGCCTGGGCGATTCCCCATTGCAGAACCACTGAAGCTTGTTCCTACCAATTAAGCCAGACCTCTTAAAATTATACTCACTTCAGTTTCATAAACTTCCATCTGAAAAAGCTAAGGATGCTACAACTTATGTGGAAGTCTATGTAGGGGCAATACTAGGGGTTTTATTCATTATGATGTGTCATTGATCTGTATCTTATAGCAGTGCTGTGTAGACATTCTCCAACATACTTCTAAATGGTTGAGCAATGTTAGTTACCTTCATATTGCGATAAACAAGTACTAAAGAAAAGCAGCTTAAAGGAGGGGAGGTTATTTTGGCTCCTGGTCTCAGAAGTTTAAGCCAATATTCCTTGAGTTCATTGATTCCTGTAGTGAGGTAGAACATCAGGCCAGCAGGAACAAGTAACAAAAACTACTCACTTTATGGTGGACAGGAATCAGAGGGAATAAGTGACAGCAGAGAAAGGGGGCACAAAAATATACAGGCCCCAAGGCCAAAGCCCCAGTGACCCATTTCCTTCAGCAAGGCCTCACCTTCTAAAGTTTCCAGAACTTTCCAAAATAATGCTGTTAGGTAGGGATCAGGGCCTGCAACAAATAAGCCTTTTAGCGGAAGACTTCATATCCGAATCACATCATCTTCCAGGAATTACTTGATGGTGATCCATTTTCAGTCAGTCAATCATTATGGAAAGAGTTAAACAGCTGCCATTTGTAATCTACTTACCCTCTGGCAGACCCCGAGCTTAGTGCTTGCTATCCATTAATTAATCCCTACAACGAGCCTGTATATGTTACTATTCTCAGATAGCAATGAGTAAAAGATGGCTCTAAGATATTACATGAAACCCATGTTCACCATGTTTTTCTTGTCATAATATTTAAGCACAGACTGGAGACCCTCCTGATCTATCACATACCTTTTATTCATCTAATATAGTGAAGGGGGTAACATAATCAAATAAGTATTGCTCTGTAATTGAAGTCCTTTCTAATAGGATCAAATGCTAAGAAGAAAAGCATGGTTCTGTGGCTATTTGGGAGAAATATAATACAGAAAATGGAACAGGACATTAATCAACTTTATGTATGTGATGTTCTTCTTGCAGAAATATCTCCACTTAGTCTTCAGAGAACTGTTCACCCCTGATTCCCTTCTGTCCTGATCCCTGCTTCTTCTCGGATTCCGTTTCAGGCGGCTTCTCCTCTGCTAACCCTTAGCTTCACCCCCCGCCCTCTTTTCACAGTAAATTCCTTTCCTAGGTGATCTCATTCTCTTGTGTGGCTTAAAATAATATTTTTGTACCAATGACTCATAAATCTCTAACTCCAGCTCTTAACACTCCCTTGGGCTCCAGATTTATTTATCCAACGGCCTACTTGACATCGTCTCTTAGCTATCTAATAGACATCTCAAATTTAGTGTGTTCAAAATAAAATTCTCCATTTACCCACAGCTGCCGTCCTTATCTCAGCTAATGATGTCACCGACAACTTTCTTAGCCAAAAGGTAGAAATGATCCTCATTCTCACTTTCCCTCAAATATCTTAATCTAACCTATGCATAAATGTTGCCAACCCTTGCTTTCACAATGTATTCAACATCCCACAGCTTATCACCATCCCATTGCCCCAGCCCTAACTGAAGTCTCCAACACATCATACCCAGGCTACTCCCACTCTTCCCCTGCCAGAGTTCATTCTCTACCTAGAAGCAGCCACAGTGACTCAAATCAGGTCAAGTCAGTTCATTGTTTACAAGTCTCCACTGGTTCCAGCAGGAATATAGAAAACATAAACTCTCAATATGCCTGGCTTTCCAAACTCTCAGACATGACCAGATTCCTTTTCCACCTTTCTTGCCTTCCTGGACATTTTTTATGCCCCTAACACAATGAGTTCATTTATATTCCAGACTTTGTAACCTGCTGTTTCTTCTACATAGAAAGCTAATTGCTTAGACCTTTATGATGCCTCTTTCCCCTCACTTGAGTCTCAGCTGAAATTCCACCATCTTCGGCTCAACTTTCAATGGCCATTCTAGCTAATATAAATTTTCCATCCTCTTTTGCAAATTCACTACATACCCAATGTTACTACATTAATGCACTCACATTATTTTGTGTTCATTTTTCATGGCCTGGCTCTGTTCCCTAGAATGTAAAATACTAAAGACCAACTTGACTGAAAAAGATGTCTCAGTAATGAAAAACTCAGTTCTGTAGTATGAGGAAAGAGTTCAAAATTCTAGAGTTTCTCTATAAAGGATGACAAGTTCTTATTGTGGCTTATAACATCTCCTAACCACCAGAGCATACCATCCAAGCATCTGTGTCTATGCTCACAGCTTAGCTTGCCATAATAATTAGTACTGCTTAAATGCCTATACATCCAATTGCTTGTGCTTTGTTAGTATGACTAAAAAGGTATCACTGGATAAGCTGTCAACCCATGAAGGGAAACAACCTGAACAGACTAGACTCCAAAATGACATCTCCAAAGAAAGTAGACTGTTTTGCTTCTCACCCACTTGTGCCCCTTTCCCAAAGCCTAGGGAACAAATTGCGGAAGAGGAGGCGTGGTAGAATGTAAGGGCTGCGGAGAGATTGGGGTGAATCGTGAGACTACAGCAATATAGACTGGACTCCTAATTGATTAACATGCCTGTTCATACAAGCATCTCCAACTGGACTATGGGAACCTTGGGTTATTCAAACTTTGGACATAGATACTTGCAAATTGGTTTTATATGAATGTTACTTACATTCATTGTTTATGCTTAATAATTTGGCTCACTTCAAAAAAAATGCACCAATTACCTAATCGTACGGCAAACTGAGTAACATCAATGTTATCTGAAAACAACTGTGTTATTATATTGTAGAATCCCTTAAAAAACAAACAAATAAAAGAGAAAAAAAAACAAAATTCTAGAGTTTGAGTAAATGATCTGCAGTGACAGCCACACATGATCAAGCAATCTTGTAGCACTTGATTATGAAGAAGCATTTAGATTAAACCAGTAGTTTGTGGAATCCCTCAGCTCAGAGCACAAGTACTCTAGTCTCTTATGTGTATTTTACATTTAAAAAAATTAATTATAGTGTATCTATAATCCCTAAAAGGTTTGAGTATGTATTCCAATTGCCTGAGACAAGATCATTTGGTGATACTCAGACTTTCAGGAGCACAAAATAGCAGATTAAATCTCTCTCATCTTTGTCAATACAAAAATAAGTATCAGAAGTTGGAGTAGCACTCTGTCAAAACCACAATGTATATGATATTAATTCAGTGGTCATGTGGTAACAGCAAGGAATCTTTGGTTACAGCTAGAAATATAGCAAATTATATTATGAATAAATCCTATGCATATAAGATTGGCATCTGTGAAAACTTAAAAGAAAGGTTATTTACTTTGCATATTTATAGTTCTAGGGGGAAATGACTGGAAAGCAACTTTTCTAGCAAGTTCTGATTGCTGTCAGCTGCATTTGACAAGATACTACAATAAAACAAGGTACTAAGAATAGAAACAGTGGATTTGTAAGCAATGGAGAAGATCACAGGGAAGGGCCAAAATATTTGGAGATTTGCAGGTTTGGAAGAGGCAATTGTTGCAACCAACTGATAAAAATACTGATGAGAATGTAGCCTTCCTTTAAAAAGAAAGAAGCCAGGAGTGTGACTTCCACATGACTGGTTAAACCAATGAATGGGTTAACATCAGGGCAAAATGACCCAGATAAAAGATTGAAGTTGTGGATCTTCTTCGGAGGCTCAGTTGTCTTAAAATACTGAAGTCATAAGAAATGGAGGCATATGTCTCACAAACAACTGTGCATTTGCTACTGGAACAAGATGGTAACTAGAATTAAAGGAAACTAAGGGGTTTGGTTTTGTTTGGTTTGGTTTCGTTTGTTTGTTTGCTTTTTAGAAACTATGTAGTTGGGGATGGAGAGATGGGTCAGGGACTAAGAGAACTAACTATTCTAGCAGAGGACCGAATTTCAATTCTCAGCACCCACCTGGTGGTTAACAACCATCTGTAACTCCAGGGGAATTCAATGCCTTCTTTTGACCTCCACAGGCATTGCACAACATGAGTGCACTTATACATTTGCACTTTTTGTAAATAAAAACATTTATAAAAAGAAAGCTATGTAGATGGGTGTGGTGGTGTACGCCTTTAATCCTAGCACTTGGGAGGCAGAGGCAGGTGTATCTTTGTGAGTTCAAGGCCAGCCCTGGTCTACAGAGCGAGCTCCAGGATAGCTGGGGCTATAGGGAGACCCTGTCTCAAAAAGACAAAAAAGAAAAAAAAAAGCAAACAAACAAAAGCCAAGAAACAATAAACCTTATAAAACCTTTTGTGCCAGTTTTATATGCTAAAAAATTGGTAATATTAGTAATTAGGTTTATGAATGTCTATGAGCAAGTTATTTGCTGAGGAAGCTTCTCATTGCTGAAGGAAGGAATAGTTTAAAATCCACTATTTGTACCAAGGCAAATGTAAAGAGAGAAAGAACTCCAAAAGTCATAGCCAAAGGCAATGGAGGACAGCTGACTAGAAAATCCCTACCCAAGTGCTCAGTGGAACCTAATCAAGAACACATGCTCAGAAATACACACACACACACACACACACACACACACACACACACACACACACCAGAGAACAAGGACTTGTGTTAGGATCTCAGAATTGATAGGCCTCACCTATTTTTCTCCAAATACAAACCAGTATTTTATCATTCTATACTCAATAAAAGACTGAAAAGATGAGATGTAAATTATTTGTGTCAATTTGATGTCCAAAAAGAACCACATCCACACCTGACAAAGGGACAGGCTGATTGTCATTAAGAAAGAATAAACTTGAAAGAATAAACTTGAAGCTCTACACTTTCACCAGATAGTACTTCAGAGCTGGCTCTGTAAGTAGAACCCTAATGCTGGAAACAAAATATTTCTAATCCTCTCATTTCTGATTACATGGGAGGATTATAATTCCTTGCTCCCCTTTGGATGCATAAGAAATACAACTGCCGGGGCTGGAGAGATGGCCTAGCGGTTAAGAGCGACGACCGCTCTTGCAGAGGACCCGGGTTCGATCCCCGCACCCACATGGCGGCCGAGAACCGTCAAAACTCCAATTGCAGGAGAAGTCCAGTTCCAGGGGAATCCGAGACACCTCTCTGACCTCCGCGGCAATTGCACGAACACGGGTGCACAAACTGCATGCAGACAGTACATTCATAAACATACGGAAATAATAAAATAAAAAAAAAAAAAAGAAATACAACTGCCAGGCCTGGTGGCTCACGCCTTTAATCCTAGCACTTGGGAGGCAGAGGCAGGTGGATCTCTGTGAGTTCAAGGCTAACCTGGTCTACAGAGTGTAGTTCCAGGACAGCGAAAGCTACAGGAAGACCCTGTCTCAAAAAAAAAAAAAAAAAAGAAAGAAAGAAAAAAGAAAAAAAAGAAAAAAAAAGAAATACAACTGATTTCACCAGTGAGTTGTGAGGAGAAGTGACTTTTTTCTTCTGGGTTGGAGTATGTGATTTCCAGTATGAAACCATCCAGAATTCTTTTCCAGGGAGCAAGGTGCCCATTAGTTTGTTGGGCTTTGCTTTCCTGGTACAGAGCAGCCATGATCAGTGCTTCTCTTCCTTTTCACAATAGTGTATGCATAAGTCACTGAAAGCTCAGACAGTTAACTGAGTGTACCTGTGTCGCAGCCTCTGGTAAACTCCTTTATTTGACTTTTTTTTTTTAATTCTCATTTTTTCATCTTGTAACAATCTACCCACTATTTATGACCTATTCATAAAACAGATGCATGCATCTTTCTCTAAAATTTTATGTGTTTTTCTGCAACATCAGCATTCATGGATGCCTAACAATCCATAGTAGGAATGGTATAAAATTTTTACACAATCCCATATTGGTAAATCTAAGTGAGCTATTTCCAGCTTTTAGAATTATAGGTAATAATATAATGTATATTCCTACAGCTAAATCTTAATGTTAAGTTAAAGTTCATAATGATTACTAATTCTTGGAATTTGTACATGAAAGCATACGAAAAATTTTAAATATTTGGGCAGATGTCATTTACTTGGGTTGTATTCAAGACACTAGGGATGAGCAAGATTCAGAACGGCTCCATGGAGCAGATTAGCAAGCTGCTTGCAAAGCATCTACCAAAACCCTCAATACACTGTACCGGCAACAGTGTACAAGTGCCTACTTTCCACCCCCTGTCCACTTATGAGCCCATAAATATCTTCTCCCTGTCTATAACACATATGTCTGGAATGTCCTACCTATATTGGAGCCTGAGCAGAGTAATAGCAACTCCTCAAGCAGAGTCTACTCTAAACACACTTGTTTATTTTCAGAAGAGTATACATCATAGATCTCAAACAAAAAATGAAGTGTCCACCTTCTCTGTAAACTTAGGAAAGGGGATAAACCCCAAATGTCCATGCCGACGTCTTTTTAGTCTACATTATAGCGCTTCTCTCACTATAGAATTCATTTATTTCCCTTTTCCACCATAGACTATCAGATCCTTGACAAAGAACAAGGAAGAACAATGTTTAAAGAGGTTAAGTTAAGGTAGGCACTTCTTGAGCCAAGAGGCAGGAGATGGGGGTAAGTTGCTTTGATTGTGGCAAGACATACCGAGTACCTCTATCTCCCTCAATTTACATTGTCTCCCCTCACTAAAAAAAAAAAAAAAAAAAAAGTCAGTTATGCAAATAAACATAGGAACAACTGCATATGTGAAAAAGTTTGGTCTCAGTAGTTGGTAGGTAATATTCCAGATCAGTTAAAAAGGAGTTGCAGAAATAACTATCAGTTGGCCTCATGGAAGCAGATATAAATATTTAACATATGATTAGGTAGATAAATTATGTAATTTTAATTATATAAATATAAGAAACAGACATAAAGGTAAAAGGCTATCCTCTCTGACCAGACCAAGATCAAATTCCACATGTTTATGCAATGGTGATGCATAGCAACAATGAGAAACAGAATTCAGCACACCAAATTGATGGCAGTCAAACTCCTGAACAAATGAAGCTTTGAGCGTGAATATTTTTTAAAGCCTCTCAAGGAAGAATTTTGAAAAGAGCTTAAAAGGAATATGAGTTTTATACTTTAGGGGAGAAATATTTCTTTTTCAGTAAGAACTAAAATATACACTGCCTGCCAGTGATGGCGCTCTGAGCGTTTTGTTCCCATGACTGTGATCCCATTTTGTTTAAGGTGTGTTTGACCCTACATAAGCAATAAGCTGAGTTGTGCATTAAAACCTTAAAAACACACAAGCCATAGTGGAATAAGAATGAACTATTTCTGATTATGTGAATAGTAAAATTATCAAGTCTGTGAGTTTCTTCCCATTTATACTTCCCCACCAAACTTGTGTTGATCAAACATCAGGGAAATGGTATGAAGTAGGAAAAGAAAACATGGCCTACCAGCTGCTGTATGTCTTTAATTTCCCAGAATGGTTTTCACTCTTTTGGCATTCTTTGCTGGATTTTTGAGGGATGTTTGTCTTTCTCTAGAGTGGGAATATAAACCTTCTAAAAATCGGCTTTGTGCCTAGTTTCTTAATAATGGAAAAAAGAATGACTCTAGCAAGTATTTACCCTTTATACATCAACTATTCTTGCCTCCTTGACTCAAACTCACTGACTCTTGCCCAGAGAGTCTCTGCTCCACCCAGGGCTTTCTGTGCCACTTCTGTAGTCTTTTTCTAAACAAATGCTATCTTGTTTTCTTCTTTTCTATGTGGTTTTCCTCACATCGCATTCATTTCATGCTTGTTATATCTAGCATTTCTTCTTCCTTTCCTTTATGGTCCTAGACTCTGTATTTCCTGTAAAGCCTGTTCCAGTCACACCTGAGCCCCAATTCTTCCTTGAATTCATTTGCTCAATGATAGAGCTTCATCAGTGTTCCATAAACAGGTGTATCTCATAATTCCACACTTATTTAAATGATGATTTGTTTGATTATTTTATACATTTCAAGCAGGTAGATTTGTTTAATTTACCTAGTAATTATCAATAGAAAATTTTTACAGTAAGAGTTAGTGCCCTGTCATTTTTGAATATTACTTCGAGCAAGCCATTTAACAATGCTCTTGAAGAAAAAATATAAGATTACAATAGCATCATCTCTCAAAAGTGTCCTCATTTAACAGTCTGTGAATCTTCAAGGGTAAGGGTTGTCTTTCAATTCTCTTCCAACTTTTACAATGTCTAGTACAAAGAAAGACAAATAATTATATAACAAACATGCTACATGAAAAAAGTGAATATTAACATGTAGATGCCTGAATGAATAGGTAGGTGATGGAAAGCTAGAGGTCTTTGATATTACTGATCTTACAGCCCCTCAGTTCTTGGATCAGTATAAAAGAAAAATCTATAAGCATCACATGATCTTCCTTCTACATTGATCATGTATGTTAGTAATGAATCTTATTCTTTTCCCCTTCTTGTTTGCTTCTTAAATCTGCTCCAATAAAGGAAAATCTCTACCTCCCTTCAGGGAAGCCCTTTTGAATCTACTGGATCAAATCTATTTGCTTTTACAATTTTAATTAGAAAAGATCTAATTCAACATTAAGAAATGTTCTGTTTTTAATAATTAGTCTTTATGAGATGAGATAATGTTTTGTAACTGAGACCTTAAATGTGACTCTCATCTATGGTGACTGTTTTAACTTTATGAAATCATTTTCATTAACAATATGACAGAGAAAAGCAAAAGAAAATGATCCCATATCTTCCAACAGCTGCAGATTTGTGAGCAGAGAGTAAATGGCAGGAATATATTTGGATCAAAGTGTGAACTTCATTTTCTTCCAACACTCATTCTCAGCTCCAATTTTAAAATCTAAGAATTAATTCTCATGTATGCCAGCCAGATCTAGATTTCCATGGGAGTCACTGCTTTACATTGCAAGGCAAACCTTGCCTGGATAAAGCTCGTATGGAATCAGTCTGCAGGAAAGTCCACCTCAGTATCCCTTCCAGAAGAGTAGAGTCCTTGCGAGGACTGCCCTCCTCACTCACCACCAAAAGCTCCAATTATCAGATTTCATTTTCTAGTAGGCATATTACAGAGAGAGCACAGGGGACAGAGAAAGGCATTATGACAGAAATTCTTGCTCCAACTTCTAAACAGTGCTCCTCACAGATGAAATACTCTGTAATGTTTATGACAGCATTACAATGTCTTGGCTGCTCCAAACCAAGGCAGTGACACTGAGAACCACATTCTAGGTTCTCAAAGGCAGATCAATATTTTATTGTAATTTATGACATTTTTTTGTTTTATTTATGTTGTGAGGATTTTTAGTCAGTGTGCAAAACAATTCCATATATTCATATTATTGTACCTCGCTCATATTGCCTTCTCCACTAGTTTCCTTTCTCTCCCCAAACAGTCCCACTTTTCATGTTACGTGTGTGTGTGTGTGTGTGTGTGTGTGTGTGTGTGTGTGTGGTTAAGGTCCCACCTATGAGAGAAAGCATGAGATATTTTCTGTTTCTTCCCCCAACTCCATCCCCTCTCTTCTTTATGTTACTTTTTTTATTATTATTAATTTTATTTATTTCTGTATGTGTATGAATGTACTGTCTGCATGCAAGTCCGTGCACCCGTGTCGCGCAATGCCATGGAGGTCAGAAGAGGGTGTCGGATTCCCCTGGAACTGGAGTTCTCCTGGAATTGGAGTTTCAGACGGTTCTCGGCCGCCATCTGGGTGCTGGGTATCGAACCCGGGTCCTCTGTAAGAGCGGTCGGCGCTCTTAACCGCTAGGCCATCTCTCCAGCCCCTCTCTTCTTCTTCTCTGCTCTCACCTTCACCACATAGCTATAGACATGTAAGACGATGAAGCAGACTGTTACAATAAAACTTTATTTGCAGAAACACATGGCAGACTAGCTTTGGCACACTACCATAGTTTGTTTGCTAATCTCTCTTCTTAGGATTAGTTGCTTAGGATCTGGGTGAGCACTGGCCAATAAGAATACAATGTGTCACACAAATGCAAGCCTTTATTTTATCCGTTAGGTGTGTTTGCGTATGTGCAAGCACACAAGTAGGTATGCCTGTGGAAGCCAGAAAAGAGTACTGGATTTCCCAGAGCTGGAGTCACAAGTGGTTGGCAGCCACACAACATGGTTCATGGGAACCAAGTTCCAAGCCTGTGCAAGAGCGGCAAACACTTTTGACCACAGGGCCATTGCTTCAGCTCTATAGGTATGCTTTTAGATTTTCAAATAAGCTCACTTCACAAAGTAGAAGGCAAGCCAGGCATGATGGTGCACATCCTTAATCCCAGCACTCTGGAGGCAGAGGCAGGTGGATCTCTGAGAGATCAAGACCAGCCTGATCTATATAGCGAGTTCTAAGCCAATTGGAGCTACAGGAAGACCCTATCTCAAAACATTAAAAAAAGAACAGTAAAAAGCAGTAGTTGATGTTAATTGTGATAATATTTCTGGACTGTGATTTATACAAGGTATTAGTTCAACAAATAACAGTACTCTCAAATTTCTTACTGATTTTTTTTTCTTTTTTGGTCCTAGACCTATGAAATCTGTTGTGTACCTTATACACACAGCTCACTTTAATCCATCCCTGTCATTGTGAAAGTCTTCAATGGCTGTCACAATAGCTAGGAGCCCCAGTATTGGACACTAGCCAAAGTCTAGATAGGTGAATCCATAGATTTTTGTGTGAATTTCCTTAGGGAGATCATTTCTACTAATCTCAGATCAAATCAATAATTCCACCCAAATCCAGCTTGGTACACTTTGGAGTTTGGGAGTTATTTACAGTAGCACTGGTGAGGGGTCACTTACAGGAACATGGGTGACCCTCGGGAATTTATGTAAACTAAAATGCCCACCCAATATTAGTGATAAATGATAAAACCTGCACTACTGAAGACCTCCTGTACAACTTCCAGCTAAATATACAACTAAATGTTCTTTCTCTACCAGCAATTCTTTCTTGCTTTATAATCTTAGGGCAAGAGTCATATGGGTTTTAGACAAGTTTCATGAGCCTCATGAGTTCCGTGGGTACCAGGAGCCTCCTGATCCATGCATGGTGACTTAGTCAGTACTCTGCAATAACAATAGAATATTATGTGGGCTGGAGAGATGGCTCAGTGGTTAAAAGCACTGACTGCTCTAGTAGAGGACCTGGGTTCAATTCCCAGCACCCACATGATAGCTTAAAATTGTCCATACTTCCAGTTCCAGGAGACCCAATGCCTTCTTCTGACCTCCATAAGCATTCCATAACACTTCATGGGTGCACTTAGACACATTCAGGCAGTACACTCATACACATAAAATAAAAGTATTTAATAAGTATTTCAAAAATAGAATATAGTATGATATGCAAATATATACATATATACATGTATGCATGCATACATATATGGATATATACGAATATCGCAATCCAAAGGAAACAACAACACATACACAGATGATAGGACTAAGTCAATGGTATTTAAAGCAAACACAGAGGGAAAGACCCTTACTTCCATGGAAGATGTGGTTGACAGACAAAGAGAGTCTTTCAAAAGAAAAGATTCCTGTATATAAACAGGACTTCCTGAGTTGAGAGCAGGGATAAACAGGATCTTAGTTAGAGGGAAAGATGCACATAGTCACTTGGAGAGGGAAAGGGGGACAGCTTTTTAAAGGAATGAGAAGTATCTGAATGTGCACAGTCAGGCGGATGTGGTCCCTGAGCATAGGCAGCACCAGAGGCCACAGTGTTAAGTAAAATAGATGTAAGGCCTTCTAACAAGACAGACTGATGAAACTCAGAGAACTGACAATGGTGAGGAGGAAACAAGAAGGCAAGATGATGCTGAGGATTTAGCCACGCAGAAAAGGCAAAGACGGAGCTGTCATTTGTCAAGAAGAGACACTTGGGAAGAAGGGAATATTTGGGTAAAGATGAAGGGTTTAGTCTTGACCACCTACGCAGCCTTAGGGAAACACATGCTAAGATAACAGGACACACACGGTAGAACAGTAAAACATACAATCAGTAGCTGCCCTTCTGATGTCCTCGAAAGCTCTCTCTCTCTCTCTCTCTCTCTCTCTCTCTCTCTCCCCTCTCTCTACCCCCCTCTCTCTCTCTTAGCTGGGGAGATGGCTCAGCAGATAAAGCACTTCCCGGGTAAGGTGAGGACTGGAGTTTAGATCCCCAGAACCCACATAAATGCTAGACAGGTATGGAAAGCTGCCTGTAAGCCCAGAGGGAGGCAGGGGTCCACAGAACACTCTGCCCAGCCAGACTAGCTTCAGTGAGTTCTGGGTTCAAGTGAGAGGTCCTGAATCAATGGCCTGCCTTGGTGAGCAAGGCGAAGGCAGTAAAGGAAGATGCCCATGTTAACCTCAGCCCCTGCGCCACTCATGTAAACCACTTCCACACACATGCACACCACACATACACATTCATGCATACACCTTCCACACACATCACATCACATAACATACATACATAAATCCAAAAAAACAAATGCACACCACACATACACATTCATGCATACACCTTCCACACACATGCATACACAACATACAGCAAACTAAAAACACACCACATGCACACTCACACATACATACTCATGCCATACAGCCTTCCACACTCATGCACACCACACATTACCAATTTCATGTATACACCTTCCAACACATGCATGCACCACACATACATACTCATGCATACACCTTCCACACGCATGCACACCACACATACATACTCATGCATACACCTTCCACACGCATGCACACCACACATACACATTCATGTATACACCTTCCACACACATGCACGCCACACATACATACTCATGCATACACCTTCCACACGCATGCACACCACACATACACATTCATGTATACACCTTCCACACACATGCATGCCACACATACATACTCATGCATACACCTTCCACACGCATGCACACCACACATACGTACTCATGCATACACCTTCCATACACATGCACACCACACATACATACTCATGCATACACTTCTCACACATACACACTCATGTATATACCTTCCACACACATGCACGCCACAAATACACACTCATGTACACACCTTCCACACACATGCACACCACACATACATACTCATGCAACAAAGGAAAAATGTTCTCTAACTCCTCCAACTCAAACTATTTGTAACCACTCTGCCATCTCATGGAGGCTGAAATTCAATTCATGCCTAGCATAGTTGCTTTTTCACTGTCTAGTTCCTCTTCATTTTCATATGTTAATTCTAATATCATTGCTCAGGAGTAATTCCCAGTTCCTCCAGATGAGGTCAGAGACCCTTGCGTAAAGATTCCCTTAGTTACTTCCTCAGTGGGAATTTTCACACTTATAACTTTATATCTATTTGTGAGACTATTTGATTGATGACTTAGTGCCTTAAAAAATAATGATTAGTAAGCAACAGCATGTCTCTTCTGGCTTGACATTATAATGCTAGCCATTGTCACCTACTTGGAACAGAGTTGATGTTCAATAAATATTTATCAAATGAATAAACAAACACAATATTAAAAGTCTCTTTTGAGATGGCTTAGCAGTTAAGAGCACTAGCTGCTCTTGCGTAGAACCCAAGTTTTGTTCCCAAGACTACCACGGCAGCTAACAACATAACTCCAGTTCCAGGGACTCCAACGCTCCCTTCCGATCTCCATGGGCATTGCACGACATAGGTGCACTTATACACATGCAGGCAATGCACTCATACGTGTCAAATAAAAATAAATAAAATATATTTTTATGTGTATGAATGTTTTGCCTGATTGAATGTAAATGGAGTAAGTGACTGTAATGCTCTCAGAAACCAGAAGAGGGCATCAGAGCCCTAGAACTGAAGTTACAGATGGTTGTGAGTCACAATGTGGGTGCTGGGAATTGAACCCAGGTTCTCTGCAAGAGTACCCAGTGCTCTTAACCACTGAGCTGTCTTTCCAGCAGAAAAGCAGAAAAATGAACAACAAACCCAAGAAACAGAATAAAATCCTGGAATATAGCCCCACCTCTAAGACTTTTGAGTCTTTTGAGCCAGGGTGGATTCTTAATGAAGATCAATGGGACCCAGAGGATCTAAGATAACCCTCTCCTCCCCACTTCATCCAAATTCACAAGGCCAGAAAGTTGAATGAGGAAGGAGGCTGTGCTGTTCATAAAACAATACAACATTCTCATGCTGTCTCTTTTTTTTTTTTTTAATGCAACAATTTGATTTAAAGGGTCATTTTTAGCTTGGGTGTCTGATCTTAGTCGTGTACTTGTCAGGGTTGGCAGTGCTCATCACCATAGTGTAAATAGTGTAGCTGCTATAAACAGGAATCACTGATAAAACATAGACGGATTTGGTGCTAGGCTATACAAGTGAGGCACACTATATGTCCTTTGATTTTCTGAGACTATGTTACTTCACTTAGCATAATGGCTTCTAGCTCCATCCATTTACCTGCAAATTTCATGATGTTGTCTTCCTTTACTGCTACATAGAATTCCATTGTGTCCTGGGAATCACCAAAGCTCAACCAAGAAGAGATCGACAGCTTAAACAGACCCATAATATATGAAGAAATTAAAGATGTAATAAGAAACCTCCCAAGTAAAAAAAGCCCAGGCCCAGAAGGTTTCATGGCAGAATTCTATAAAACATTTCGAAAAGACAACTGTTATTACTCAAATTGTTTAGAAAGATACAAACAGAGGGAATTCTCCCATATTCCTTCTATGAAGCCAGCATCACACTATTACCAAAACCAGGCAAAGATGAAACCAAAAAAGAGAACTATAGACTCATCTCATTAATGAACACAGATGCAAAAATTCTAAACAAAATACTTGCAGACCACATTCAGACCCACATCAAAAAGATCATCCATCATGACCAAGATGGATTCATACCAGAGGTGCAGGGATGGTTCAACATACAAAAATCAATAAATATCAGAAAACATACAAATGGACTGAAAGACAAAAACCACACAATCATCTCAATTGATGCAGAAAATGCCTTTGACAAAATCCAGCATCCCTTCATGCTTAAAGTCCTAGAAGGAATTGGATTGGAGGGATCATTCCTCAATGTAATCAAAGCCATATACAGAAAACCCACAGCTGATATCATCCTAAATGGAGAAATGACAAAACATTCTCTTTAAAGGTAGGAACTCAGCAAGGCTTCCCCCTGTCACCACTCCTCTTCGATATAGTGCTTGAAATACTTGCTAAGGCAAGAAAAGGAAATTAAAGGAGTACTAATTGGAAAAGAGGAAGTCAAGCTATCTCTTTTTGCTGATGATATGATTGTTTACTCAAGGGATGCTAAAAACTCCACCAGAAAACACCTAGAAATGATTAAGAGCTTCAGTAAAGTGACAGATACAAAGTTAACCTAGAAAAATCATTAGCCTTTCTTTACATCAACAACAAGCAACTGAAGAAGGACTACAAGGAGACCTTCCCATTCATAATAGCCTCAAAAACAATAAAATACCTAGGAAAAAAACTAACCAAAGACACCAAAGATCTCTACAAAAGAATTTTAAACCCCTGAAGAAGGAAATTGAAGAAGACATCAAAAGATGGAAAAATCATCCATGCATGAGCATCCACTGCTAGTGGGAATGCAAACTCGTACAGCCACTATGGAAAGCAGTGTGGAAAACCCTTGGAAGACTTAGAATGAACTTGACACCTGACCCAGCCATACCATAATAGTTCTTCGCTATCGTGAAAAGAGCTGCAATAAACATGGTTGTGTATGTATCTCTGCAATAGGATGATTCTTGTGGCTATATACCCAGGAGTGGTATGACTGAGTCAAGTGGTAGGTTCATTTTGAGTCTTTCAAAAATTCTCCACACAGCTTTCCAGACAGGTTGCAGGAGTTTGTATTCCCACCAACAGTGGATGAGTGTTCCCCTTTCCCCACAACCTCTCCAGCATTTGGTACCATTTGTTCACTTGAGCATAGCCAGTCTTACAGGGTAAGATGAAATCTTAATGTGGTTTTAATTTGCTTTTCTCTAATAACTAGCGATGCTGAACATTTTTTAAAATGTTTCTCAGCCATCTTCACTTATTTATTTTTTTTTGAAGTTTCTTCTAAGTCTGTAGGGTACAGCTCTATGTCATAGAACTTACCCAATGAGTATGAGGCCCCAAGTTCCATCCCTAGCAACACACACACACACACACACACACACACACACACACACACACACAAAATAAAACCTTTCCTATGAAGAAATGGAGAATGGTAATATGAGTAGAGTTTATTCAAAGGTGTGTTAGTCTGACCTGTGATTTCATATTTATTCTATTATTGCTAATGTATTTTAAAAAATAATCTGTGGAACTCCTTTTTAAAAAATAGCTACTTAGTACTTTTGAAAGTTATATGAAACAAATTAATTTCCTATTGTCATTTATCATTTGTTAATAAAATATCATTATATATATATATATATATATTTAAGTCCCTTTTGAGACCCAAAGTTGTCTGAGAAGTATCATAGCATGAATTCCACCACTCATCCACAGATGCAATCAAGAAAAGAGTATTAACCTTTATTGTCTATCATTTAATTTCTGTTTTTAATTCTTCAATCACAACTGAGGTGGCGGAAATTTAGTCACAGTCATTTTTTTTTGTTTCCCAGCATTGTTAAAGGCTGTCTTTTCCCTAGTGAGTAGGGAAATGGAGAAGACTCCTCAGGAACACAGAGGAAACCACGGAGGAACACTGCTTGCTAGCTCACTCATCCACCCATCCTAGCTCACATTTTTAAACAGCTCAAGTAACTTGCTCAGGGAATAGTGCCCCCACCATGGCGGGGCCTGTCACCTCAGTCATCTACCAGGATAACCTCATAGGTCAATATGATCTGGGAAATCCCTCATTTGAGAGACTCCCTTCTCAGGTGACTCCAGGCTATGTGACATTGAAAGCTAGTGCTAACAAGGGCAGGCAGGAAGAGAATGAATGAGAATATACAGTCTGAATTCTCCAGTCCTTCATGTCACAGCTCACATTTTAAGTGTTTGGAAGAAGCTTTTCATTCATGCCTCTGACCTCCCTGGAAAAATACCATTTGTTCCTCTGAGAGCACTTATTATAAAAGTGCTCACATTAGTTAAGGGTGTAAGCCCTGAATCCAGCTTGCTTTGTTTAAGTCCCAGCTAAGACATCTTGGGCAGGTTATTTAAGGACTCTGAGCAGTGCTTCCTACCTAAAAAATGGAGAGACAACTATAGAATCAATGTCATTAGAATTGTTATGAAGATTAAATGAGGTAATAACTGCACAATTTTTAGTTCATTATTTAACACATTTAAGCACTCGAAAGTCATCTATTTCACTTATGACTCTCTACTTTCATGATGAAAATTTCAAAACTGCTACATTTGTTGAACACATACTACTTCTTTTTTTTTTTGCGGTTCTCAGCCTCAGCCTTTAACGGCTGCGCTATCCCAACAGCCCCATACTACTTCTTAATGCCCAGGAAACCATTCTACATGAATTTTCACAATGAAACCATAGCTGATTCTATGGGTTATTATTTTACTTCTACATCATTATGAAACTGAGGCCCAAAAGGGTTGCATAAATTGTGGAAGGTCTCATAGCTAGTAATTAGATTTATTGTCATTTGAGCCTAGTTGATAATGCAGCAGACTTGTATTCTGTCTCTAGAGATGGACACATCTTACATCTTGTACTAGATTATAAATTCCATGCCAGGCAAGGATTTGATCTGATTTATCTTTGTATCCCCCAAAGCATCTAACTTAATGTCTTATATACCAACAATGGAGTAAATATTTATTAAATGATTGAACACAGAGAGAAGGGACCCCAAAGTCAAACTCCATCAGCGTCATAATTTTGTCCTGGCATTAAGTCTGCAGAAGGTGCCTCTCATGCATTTGAACAGAGGAAATCTTCCCATTGTTTGAACAGCATCCCAGTAGCACATTGTAAAGGGCAGTATCTCCTAGAAGAAATGTCACACAGACAGGTCCATTATACCACTTGGTCTATCTCAATGTTGGCTACATTCATCAAATATGTGGCATCTCAAAATGTTTACATTTACACATGGCAACCTAACCCATTTGTAATTCATGGTTTTTTTTTTTTTTGTTTGTTTTTTTTGTTTTTACCTAGGACTGGGGTAGTAGCTCATTCAGGGAAGTGCTTCTCTTACAAGAATGAGGACCTGAGTTAGACTGACCAGAATCCAACACGAAAAGGTGAGCCTGGTGGTGGGAACTTAGAATCCTGGAGCTTGGGGGCTAGGCAGCAGAGTCTACTTGTCAAGCTGCAAATCAAAGAAAGACTGTCTCAAAAAACAAACAGCAACTGTGGAATAAAATCTGTGGTTGTTCTCTGGCCTCCACATACATGCACACAAACACATCTGCATACATACAAACACACCCAAACACATGTGCACCTAGATATGCACAAAGACAACGTATAATTTTTCTATAGAAAAATGACCTGAAAAACAAGATGGAACACATTGAAATTATTTGTGTGGCACTTAGTGTGATTCTTGTAGGAGCTCGAGAGAATTTGGGTTGAATTGAGTTTATTAATGTGTCTATAATAATTTAGCTTTTTGTATGTGATGTACACATTCTCTAGTTCCAATTTTCCAGTCATTTTATGGCCTGTCAGGGGATAGATGATCTTGTCAACATTCTTTGAAGAACTAGCCATGTAGGAATTTCTAACTGCAAATACTAGGCAGTAGTGTCAATGATAAATCCTTATATTTGTAAAGAATTTCTAGCACTAATTTTCAAGACTTTAATATTACATACAAAACTCAGATAGTAGATTTGATTAGCTCCAGAAAGTTTGAATGAATTGCTTCTCAATAATCTACATTTTTATAAAAATGTATATAAATAATCATTTATGATGGATATAGTTAGCTTTCTCAGAAAACACTATGATGCAGAATAATACATTGAGAAATTATATAGCTTCATACAAAAGCCAGGAAGTGCTAGACAGTGAGTTAATAGGTCATATGAGGAAAGGATTTGTGTGGGAAAGAATATAAGACTTGATAGGCTCCACAATCCTAGCACAGTAGTCCTTAAAGTCTGGCCCATGGACCACCAGCATCAGTATGACCTTGTAACTCAACAGTACTGCAAATTCTCAGCCCCCACCCTGCCCTTCAGAATTTGGAAAAATATGTGGGTCCCAGTAATCTTTGTCTTAGGAAGACTTCATAATAATTCTTTTAAAATATTTTATTTTTGTTATTTTTATTTTACAAGTATGGGTGTATTGCCTGCATATATGTAAGTGTGCCTGTGTTGTGTAATGACCACAGAGGTGTAGAAGGCTTCCTTTGCCACAAGCAGGTACAGTGCAGTCCTGCTAAGGGAGGGAGAGCACAGTGGCCCCCTGCGGCCACTATAGGGAACTGACCCCTCTGCCCAGAGATCAGTAGGTTACTTTCATAACCCAACCTGAGAGGTACTTCCTACTCAGGTCCTTAGCCTGGGACAATGGAACGTTTCCAGCCTTGGCCATGCTTTTTCCACCTACCCAAAGACTGCTGGCCCCTGGACAGGACTTTCAGGCTGATTGTCGATTGCATATCTTCAGCTTATGCCCACTCACAATTTACTTCACAGCTGGCTATCTGATAGATTTCCTTCCAGCCCCACACCAGCTATCCAGGTTGGTTGTCTGATGGACGGTCCAAACCACTGGTAACTTGAACGTAATTCAGGCCTGCTTTGACCTGTATGTGTGCAAAATTAACGGCCGGGAATTCTGTGTAATGATGGTAACGGAGAATTCAATTTATTACCTGCTACAGCTTGCTTTTGTAAGCAAAATGACATCAGCTCCCAGAGCCAATCACAGGCCCCCAGTTCCATGGCACTGCACACTGCTGCCGCACCCAGCATCATGCACCTGGGCCACATTGCATGCTCCTTCCTGGGGTGGAGTCAGAGAAATCCCATGACTCTCACCCAAATGGTGCCCTGAGGGGTGCTATCTGAGAACTAGCCCCCAATTCAAACTGGATCTTCCTACACAGAGGTCAGAAGAGGGTGTCAGATCTCCAGGAACTGGAGTTCAAGATGGTTGTTAGCCTCTTCGTTGGTGCTAGAAACCAAACCCAAGTTCTCTGCAAGAGCAGCCAGTGCTCTTAACCACTGAGCCATATCTCCAGTAACATGATAATTCTTCTAAACTTGTGTTTCAACACCCACTGAACTAGAGTATGGATCTTCACAACCATATTCTTATCTTGCCTGTGTGAATTTCCACATCAGTAATTTTTTTATCATCACGCAGTTAGTAAAGGCAAAAACATCTAGTTCCTAACTTAAAGAGTTGAAGAAGGTGAATCTAGATTTAAATGGATTTTGTGTGTTCCTAGAGTCTGAATCTTATTCAAGATTCTGAACCAGATCAGGAGCTATTCCTCAAAGCAGCTGCAGGGACAGACTCTGACCAGCTCTGCTCAGTGGATGGCAGAGGGAGAGTAAGATGACCTGTGAGGGGCTGGAGAGATGGCCAAAGAGCACTGGCTGCTCTTGCAGAGGACCCAGGCTTTGTTCCCAGCACCCAGATGGCAGTTAACAGCCATCAGTAACTCCAGCTCCAGGGGATCCAACCCCCTCTTCTGACCTCCATGGGCATTGCATGACCCAGGTGCACTTCCCCACATGCAAGTGACACATTCATACGCATAAAATAAAAATAATGAGAATTTTTAAAAGCTGCCATGAGACATCAGCCTTTGAGAGCTACATATGTAACAAAGTATGTAGCAACTTTCAATTTTTTATTTTATTTATTATGTGTGTGTGTATGTGTGTGTGCACGTGCTCACACATGCGTGTGCCATGGTGTGCATGTAAAGATCAAAAAACAACTTTCAGGAATTGGTTGTCTCCTTCCACCCAGGGTTCTAGGGAGGAAACTCAGGTCGCCAGGCTTGCACAGCAAGTGTTTTTCCCCACTAAGCTATCTCACTGACTAGATATTTCCAGATATTATTTTTACCTCAAATTTTGTTCTAGTAATGTTTTTAAAAATAGGAATTCATAGAAGTCACCCAGTTTTCCCCTGTGACTACCACACAGTGCTGCTTCTGGTTTTCACAGAAATTAGTTCCCCAGGTAGTATGGAAAAAAGGAAGAAGGAAGTTCTGGTCTACCCTAAGACAAATAGCAATCAGCTCTTTCCTTCCTAATGATGAATTCTTAAAAGTGCCAATAACTGTTAAATAGAATCTTTTTTTTTTACCAAAAGATGTCATGTTTTCCCCAAGGATGTACTTGAAGTTTCCTCCTTGGCAAACCAAAGGGGTTATAAAGGTCTGAGAAAAAGATACAAGACAGGACTTAGTGTATGACAGAATCCATGAGCTCTGGTGAGGGGCGGGGGGGATGAGGGGTGGGCATGGATGGGAGAATGAGTCTAAATTTGATTAAGAAATGTTGTATGAAATGCACTCAATAAAAATTAAAAAGTTAAATTTAAAAAGTGCCAATAAAATCCGTCCTGATCAAAGCTTCTTAACTTGCAATCCATAGGTTCCTGAGTGGTCCTGCTTCCCAGGGAACAACCTATAAACCCCGTGAAATCACAGCAGCATTTTAAGAGTATGTGCAAATTTGATTTTTTTTCTAGGATATTTCCATAGATTTTTCTTAATCTTTCTAGGGGACCTATGGCTTATGTAGTCAATGGGTGCTTGTAGCTCCCTGAGCATGTAGACAAAGAAATTTGGGATTTTCTTTCAATTTCAGTTCTCATGATTTCTAGTCTCTCTCTCTCTCTCTCTCTCTCTCTCTCTCTCTCTCTCTCTCTCTCTCCATGTGTGTGTGTGTTTCTTTCTCTCTTTACTAGAATATATTCATTATACTTAATAACAGGTTTCCTTATTACCTTTTCATCCATGAATATAATGTATTTTGAGCATATTAATACCCAATCATTCTCTCTTAGTTCCAATGATTATTACTGATAGTCCTATAACTATTCTTGGTTGGTCATTCTACTTCCATTCCACACTTTCTTTAGTCCATATTCTAAATTATTTATTTATTTTTATTTTATGTGTACGAATGTATTGCGAGCATGTATGTAAGTGCACTCATGTCATGCAATGCCCAGGGAAGACAGAAGGGGGCATTGGCTCCCCCTGGAACCGGAGTTATGGATGGTTGCTAGCCTCTGTGTGGGTGCTGAGAATCAAACCTGGGTCCCCTGCAAGAGTAGCCAGAGCTCTTAACCACCAAATCACCTCTCCAGATCACAGGAAGGTTCTTAGTACCTTGTCTTACATGTCACTCTCTAGTCAATGGATAGCTTTTTCCTCTAAATATATACTCGACTTTATAGATTTGTAACTATCTACCTCTAGTTCCTCCTCAACATTATTTATACCCTTGACAAAAGCTGCCTGTTATGAAGTCTTTTTCATGTTCCTCTCCAATCATGCCCTAGGGACAGCTGTCTCAGTTTTGTTATGAAACTATTTATACTTGAAGCAACATAAACATTGTTACCATGTTGAACAAACTCCTACAATTGTATACAAGAACTGACATAACTGCTATTTCTAATTTGTCACTATATACTTTTGCTGAATCATCATATTCATAGATGCCACCAAAAATGCATCAGCCTACCACAGTTTTCCCTGAAATGTTCAAATTTCATTGGGTAATTTTTTTCAGTTTGGAAAAGAAATCACAGACAAACTTATTTCCAAGATGAAAGAATACAATTAAGGAAGATCAATAAGAGAACAACGGGGTTTTTTCATGTCTCTTTGCTCTTTGATCCTCAGCTGTAAGAGCCATCATAAATATTTTCAGAAGTCACAAGTCAAAATAATTATTTTTATTTTAATCCAATCATCTACCTCCATTATTTATTGCTTTATATTCTCACCTTCTTTCTCCTTTGATAGAAAGCATTTATTGAAAAAAGAGAAGTGGAGGGAGGGCACAGGAAACCAGGCATACTTCTTACGTGCGCGGAAAATTCTAAAAACATTCCAGATGAAGCTGAAAGAAGTGCAGAGTTGGAATCCTATGTGCAGATGTCCTAGAATGACTCTCTTCTTAGTGATTGGCAGATCCAGCCTGGAGGAAGGAAGTAGTTCCCCCACCAGGTCCCAGGGCCCTGAGCCCTCTGTGTCAGACATAAACATGGATAAAACTGAGAAGAATGCAGTACGCACGTAGGCAGGTGGAATTAGTTACTTTGCTGCTGCTGTGATAAAATACCATGAGCAAAGCAACTTAAGGAGAAAGGGTTTATCGTTGCAGTGGGCTAGTGTCCATCATAGTGGGGGCAGCGTGTAGTGGTAAGAGCAGAAAGCTGGCTGGTCACATTTTATCCACACACAGGGAGTAGAGAATAGGAAACGAGGTGAGGCCATAAACCCTCAGTGCCCGCCCCCAAGGCATGTACTTTCTCGGCAAGCCTTCATCTCCCAGAGGTTCCGTGACTTCCCCAAAAAGCACCGCCCACTGGAGAGCAAGCGCTCAAGGTAATGAGCCGGTGGGGACATTCCTGTCTCAAGCCACCGCTGCATGCATGACTGGAGATTGCAGAGTTGGAGGTCAGCTCTGTGTTTGTAAGAAGGAAAGAAACTTTCAGTAGAGAGGCTCACCTCCCCCCGCCCCAGAATCCTCTTCTTCTTCATTCTATTCAGAAAAGAGGGCTTTAAATAAATAAGTTGGTTGGCTCTGGACCTATTGACAAAACTAATACATCTGTTGAAATAAAACTTAGGCATTTAATTTTGAGTTTTCAAATGATGGGGAGGAGAATCTACTGTACCCATTAATTTACACGCTTAGGACATATCACCCCAGATCACTGTTTTCTTTCCTTGCCTGTCCTTACAATCTGGGGGACTGAAACCTCTTGGCAGAGGCTGATTGGTAAATGCCAACAAAACGTCAGCTATACAAATACTGGTGTTGAATCTCACCATTCCAAGTCTTGCTACCTATGCACTCTGCCATTCCAGAGTTCCCAACCAATCAACTGTTTGTTTCCTGTTAGAGTTCATTCGTTCTTTTTTTTTTTTTTTTTTTTTTTTGAGATAGGGTTTCCCTGTAGCATCAGCTGTCCTAGAACTCACTATGGAGACCAGACTGGCCTTGAACTCACAGCCTGCCTCTGTCTCCCAACTGCTGAGTTCATTCATTCTTAAGACATTCTTCTTTAGAAAACTCAGCATTGGATCCAGTGAAAAAGAGCACTCTACTTAGGCTATCCTAATTGGGTCCTATTATCTCAAATTTTTCTTTCTGACTTTGGGCAGCTCTTTACCTGTCTGCCTTGGCTCCTCTCTCTATAAAATGGAACTAATGTGCTGCTTTTCTCATTAACTCTGTGTCTGCTCTGAGTTACGTGATGCTACAATTCAATACATGTTAAATGATGCTAACAGCTGGCATCATATCCTTCGCAAATACCTTGAGTGCTTAGGATGAATCCAATAAATAAACCAAAATAAGTTCGATCCCTGGGGGAACTGCTTAATGGAAGAGTAACCAAGGTGCTCCTGAGTTAATTATTGCCATTCCAGGGTGGGTGGGAGAGATGATTTGCTTTTTGCAGCTTCAATTTGCAAGATTGATTTTATGACTTCTAGGGTCTCCTTTTGTGCTGAAATCCTAAACAAAAATGGTCAATCAATGAAAGAAAAATATGCCATTGCTTAAGCCTGAGTTACTGCTTCTTCCATCTTTCTACATCTTTCCCTAAATTGGTAATGTTTTCATGGCAAAAACCTTTCAGATTCAGTTGCAATTAAAATCTATACACTTAGATTTTCTTTTAAAATACAAATGTATGTGGGTAATGATATTCATTGCTGTTGTGTCTTATATGTGCTGTGCATTATCCCAGAACATTGGAGAACTCCACATTCAAATATTAAAATAAAAGACCTGCATGAAACATGCAGTTATTTTCACTTGAGCTTTTCTATTTAATAAGCCATTTGATCTAGAATCTTTTCGTTGCTAAGCTTGAAATTTGACTCATTTGCTGCCTTAGGAACTGCTATAAAGGTTGTGATACCGCAAAAATCATATTTTATTACAATTTTATTTTGTAATAATAGAGAAAATGTGGTCTACTCTGCACAATGACTGAGTCAGTGATACAGTGTAATGCCTCATTTATCCAGGATGGCTGGGTAATGAGGTGGCCTCACTGTGGTCTGGCCTAAAAATTGAGCCTTATTCCCTACATGTACAAACAGCTTAATCTGAACTGATTTCTTTTTTTTCCTGTGTGTGTGTGTGTGTGTGTGTGTGTGTGTGTGTGTGTGATATATGCATGTACATGTGTGGGAAGTTGTGCACACCCAAGTGAGCAAATACAAAGTCCCGAGGTTGATGTCAGGCATTTTCTTCAACCACTCTCCACCTTACATATTGAAGCAGCATCTCTCATGTGAACTCTGAGTACATCAATTCAGCTGGTCAGGCTGGCCAGCTTGTCCCAGGGAATCCCCTGTCTCCACTTCCCAAGCACTGGGATTGCAGGTGGACCATAGCCTCTGCCCAGCATGTAGATGGATGTCGGAGCTCTGAATCCCAGTTCTCATGATTACACAGCAAGCCATTTGCCTGCTGAGCCATCTCCCTCGTCCTCTAGCTTATTTCTTGAAACAGGATTCCCCCACTGAACACAGAGCTCACCATTCCAGCTAGATTGTATGGCCAGAATGTCCTTCTCTTCTGCCCCCATGCTGGGTTGCAGATGCAGGCCACCATGCTTCGGTGTTTTGTGGGTGCTAAGGATCTGAACCGAGGCCCTCCTGCTTGCACAGCAAACCCTGAACAAATTTTGATGGAAATATTTCTCAAATGATTTTGGACAGTTTCTAGACTGATTATAAGAACATTGCCTCTACGAAACTGTTCTAAATGATGAAGTCAGCATGTCACTCATTGCAGGGGACCACACGATTGTCAGATGAGAATCTGGGAGGAGAATGTTCAGTCACTCTTATGCAATATTTCTGCCTTGATATACACTTGCGTCATTTCTACAATCATCTGTATTTCCTTTATCAGTATTATTTGCTCTTTTATTGGCTTTCAGTGTTTCTGATCCAAACAATTTTTCCACCCTGTCAATTCTACATTAAACAAGATCCATTCCATTTTTCCCATGTAAGTTAGTAAGCCAGACACAACTGAGAGTTGGTGAGGACGCAGGAGCACCGAGGCAAGCAGCGGGTGTTCCAGTCAGCTGGTTCTTTCCCAGGATGCAGCAGGGCAACGGCCTTTTCCATCAACATGGCGCTCTTCTCATCCTGCTCCCCAATTTTATCTCAGTACGTCACCCTCATCATGTGCCCATAACTAGCTTATAAAGTCCTTGAGTTAAGGACATTAATTAATTAATTAATTAGTTAATTGAGTTATTAAATTATGTCATACCACACGGAATGCTGAGTACATAAAAAGTTGTGTGTGATTTGGCTATATTATACCTTCCAACCTTGGGAAAATCCACATTGAAATGATAATGGAATTTGATACTTAAAATTTTAAATTCCTATAATTTGACATTATTTGTGCCAAACTTTTTCTCCAGTAGAATTGGCTGACTTGGGCTAGGCACTGCTGTGAATAAGAATAAAGATTTCTTATTTAATTTGTGACACTGTGAATGGAACTCAGCCTCTACCCAGTCAATCTCTTTTGCCTGAGCCATGATTCTTTCATACATGTATTTTTTTCTAATTTGTATAATTTATGAGCAGAACTTCTAGTCCTATTCTGAAGTTTAATGGCAGCCTTTATTTTTCCCATATGGCTTGACCAATAACTTACTAATATTTAATAAGCTCTACGTAGGTCAAACGTTTTGATCTGTCAAGTGATCTCTTTCTTTTGATCATGACAGGAAAAAGAGTTTTCACTAGAGAACTGTTCTCAGAAATGAAATCTGAGGATACTTTTTATGTGTTTAAATGACTCTGGCACATTTAGATATTTACTCTGATTTTTTTTTCTTACAATGTCTTATGTTATCTCAATTCTTCCCATCCTGTAAAAAAATCACTTCAGAAAATCTTCTTCCCTTATGACATTAATTTTTCAGTGTCAGGTTCTTGATTTGCTCAGGATGTGAAAGTGCATGCACTCTTGTCCACGCTGCAAATATTCCTTTCCTTTCTCACTAATGTTTTGCTTTCTTCTGAAAGCATTCTCCAACCCTGTAATGTACCCATGACACCTGGACACACTTGGAAAGTGGGGTCACCAGTCCTAGCACAGTGTGGTAACACTAACTTTTGGTTAGCCTCTTCTACCTGCAGAGAGACTTATATGGGGGCACAGCCTTATGTATCTCACCCAAACCCCAATTCTCCTGGGTATGATAAAGTCTGTTCACTGTCTAATAATTCATCAAGTATCTTGCTCAGTGTGACTTCATTTTCTCAAAGCTAACTTTTAAAAGCACCTCATCTCACTCTGAGAAAATGGATACAAAAGTCACTCTGTGATCAATGCAAACATTTATTTTTTTTTGGTGATACTCCTAAACTCCAGAATGAATATAGTCTATTCTTAAGTTGTACTCTGTATAAGCAGAACATGAGAATGAAGCAATATAGTCTCATGCTAATATTTTATGAATATCTTACAATAAAGTGCATGTATTAAGGAATGAATAATATGAGAGAGAGATAATAAAGTACTCACGGGCTCATCAAAGATTTGTACATTCTTCATTGAGGCCTTAAGACCCTGTATACCCCTCCAAATGGGGTTTTTCTATTTCTTTTCGTTTTAGATACAGTCTCCCTGTAGTCCCAGCTGGCCTGGAACTCATTATGTAGATCAGGCTAGGCTCCATCTCACAGACATCTGCCTGCCTCTGTCTCACAAGTGCTGGGATTAAAGGTGTATGCCACCACACCCCAATCTCTTTCACTTTATTTTTATAATGATAGCTTGTGATTTTCCCCCAATTTTTATTGAGTTTTTGTGCATTTCATATAATATATCTTAATCAAATTTAGACCTCCTCCCATCTCCCTGTCCCTCATAACCTCCCCCACAAGATGTCAGCTATTCTGTCATATATGTTAATTCCTACCTGATCAAGCATTTCTATCCAGATGTCGCTTGGTGCAAGTTCATCCACTGGAGTCTAATCAGCCTCTCTAGCGTCCCTCCCTTAATGAAGACCAACTCTCTCACATCCCACAGTAATCATTTGCTAATAGTTCCTTGGTTAAGGTTGGAGCCACTGCCCATTTCCCCATTCTATGCGGGGTTGTTGTCTAATTCAATTGGCTTGGGTCTTGTGCATGCTGTCACCATTGTTGCAAGTTTATGAGCAAGTTCTCAGATGCCTGAAAGACTCTGTTTCCCTGTTGTTCATGCACCAACCTTGGATCTTTCAATTTCTTTCCACCCCCTCTTCCACAATGGTCCCTGAGCTGCCAGTGGATGAGGTTTAATATAGGAGTCCTATTCGGGGACACTAAATCTGTAGTCATTCATTCTCTAAAACGTAACCATTTGTATGGCTTTCTGTGTGCATCACATACTGTTACATGAGGAAGCTTCACTGCTGGGAGTTGAAGGACGTATTAGTATTCTCTCGACCCCCTGTTCTGCTATGTTCCATGAGCCTTAGGTGCAGAGGTTCCAATGTAAATGTGTCACTTAGGACTGGGCATCTCTCAGATGTATATTCTCTGTGTGACCAGTTGTGTAACTCTGTAATAGTCTCCATCTGTTGCAAAAATAAGCTTCTTTGATGAGTGGTATACAGTATACTTGTCTGTAAATATAAGGGTCGATATTTAGCATCTAGTAAGAAATTTCATTTGTCTAGAGATATGATAGAGATAGGGCTTTCTCTAGGATTTATGACCTCTCCCGCAATGTGTATTTGGCTATATTTACAGTGCCATCCATGCATTCCTTCCCGCTGAGAAGGCTTTAAGTCCAATTAGCTAGTTGTTGGTTACCCCCTACATAAAAGGGCCAATACTGCATCAATAGAGATAGTTTGCTTTGTCAGTCATTGTGGTTATTGGGCTTTATTGAGCTGGACCATTGAGTGAATTTGTCCTTTAGCAGTATGCATAGTATCCTCTACAGCTATGAGAACTGGTCTTCAGGGAGAAGGCTTTCAGGTCAGTGGCAGACAAGAGAAATCTCCTTTCCAGTTGTTAGTCAGGGTAGTCCAAGAGACTCCCCAAATAACTCAGGCTATTGCCAAAGCCTTTGGTTTCCTCTCAGAACTTGAAGGTAAGACGGTATTGCTGAAGACAGGATATACCTTGGACATAAGACTTGGAAGCAGGGAGCTAGAATTGATCTTTGGCTTTTTTAAAGGTCACCGGCACCGTGAATTTTGTCTCTCCATCTCTCACTCTAGTTCCCTCTCCCATTCCATGGTTTTCCACCTTTATATGATTTCTTGGCAACATTTTATTTGAACCTTGCCTTTTTATCTATACAGTTGAACTTTCTTTGTGTAATTTTTGTGACATGGTTGTATATTTATGAAATTCACCTGTGTTGAAGAAAATCATTGTATGACATAAGCTAATATTGCAGTCTATGAACATGAAACAACATAGCCATCTACTCCAGCAGTTTGAGTAGTTTCCTATTTTCTACTATGGGTTACAATGCTGCTTGAATGGTCTTGCACTTTCCTTTGTGCATGCACTGAAATTCCTCAATACTGTATACCTAGGAGTAAAATTATGTTTGTAGGGAACTGACAGCCACATCTCTACCCACAAAACATGAGTGTTTCTATTGAGGGTATCCCTACTGCACTTGGCACTAATCACCTTTTACTGTTGTGGCAAACTTGTAGGCATGAAATGACATCTCCCTGAGGCTTTCATTAGAATTTACTGATTAGTAATGACATTGAGCATTTTAATACATATTATATATATATATATATATATATATATTTATATAATAAGTACAAGATTATGTTACTAAATCAGAATCTAGACCCATGTCCCCCACTCTGCCCCCCGCCCCACCAGAGTTCATGCATTCTGCCAAATAGGCTTTTCATCTCTTTCTCATTCTTTCTCAAAATTCTCCATGTGGAAGTTGACTGTTTTGAGCAGAAGTTCACTGTTTCAGTCAGTTCTTTGATGCAGTCCTTTTCTGTTGTTGTTGTTGTTTCCAATATGCATCACTCCCAACTACTGGACAAAAGCTCAAGGGGCCGTGCACAAGAAACACTTACAACTAGGTAATTGGCACTAGCATCCACGGATGAGGGATACCATTCGTTGTTTGCTTTGGGGTGGGGGGGCTGTGTTACTTCACTTAACATTTATCTTCTAGTTCCATGCATTTACCTGCAAAACTCATGATGTCATCTTTCTTTACTGCTGCATAGAACTCCATTGTGTAAGTTACCATATTTTCTCTATCCACTCATCAGTTGAGGAGCACTTGGGTTGGTTCCAGCGCTTGCTATTGTGAAAGAGCGCAATAAACAAGGCTGTGCATGACTCGCAGTGGAATGATCTTGTAGGTACATCTAGGAGTGGTATGGCTGGGTCGGGTGGCAAATTCATTCCAAGTCTCCAAGGGTTCTCCACAACTGTTTTCCATAGTGGCTGTATGAGTTTACATTCCCACCAGCAGTGGATGAGTGTTCCCCTTTCCCCACAACTCTCCAACACTTGGTATCATTGTTTTTTGATCCTACCAGTCTTATTGAGAAGATGATATCTTAAAGTGGTTTTGATTTGCAGTTCCTTAATGATTAATGATGAACACTTCTTTAGATGTTTCTCAGCCATCCTCTAATTCCTCACTGGTGAAGTCTCTGTTCAGCTCTTTGCCCATCTATTGAGTGGGTCATTTGTTTTCTTTCTTCTTTGTTTTTTGAGTAGTTATATATCTGGAAATCAATGCTTTGTCAATATTTCTGTGGTGAAGGTTTCCTCCCACTCTGTGGGATTCTCTTCACTTCCTTGATTTGTTCTTTTGATGTACAGAAGCTTTTGAGTTTAATGAGGTCCCATTTGTTCAATTGTCAATCTTAATTCTTGTGCACTGCGTCGTTTTAGGAAGTCTTTCTTCTTACGCCTATGTCTTGTAGTCTGCTGATAACTTTTTCTTCTATCGTCTTAAGAGTTTGGGGTTTGCGTTGAGGGTGTTTGATTCATCTGAAGTTGACTTTTTTGTACAGGGCGAGAGGTAGGGGTTTAATTTCATTCTTCTACAAGTGGTGATCCAGTTTTGCCAACACCACTTGCTGAAGATGCTGTCTTTTCTCCATTGTGTCTTCTTGGCCCCCTTGTCAAATATGAGATGGCTGAAATTGTATATGCTCAGGTTTGGATCTTCGGTTTTGTTCCATTGTTCCATTGATTACCAGGTCTGTTTTTTAAAATTTTTATTTATTTATTTATTTTTATGTGTATGAATGTACTATCTGCATGTAGGTCTGTGCACCCATGTCGTGCAATGCCTCAGAAGAGAATCTCGGATTCCCCTGGAACTGGTGCTCTCCTGGAATTCGAGTTACAGACGGTTCTCAGCTGCCATGTGGGTGCTGGGGATCGAACCCAGGTCCTCTGCAAGAGCGGTCAGCCCTCTTAACCACTAGGCCATTCTTCCAGCCCCAACAGGTCTGTCTTGTGCCAGTACCAAGCTGATTTTATGACTATAGCCCTGTAGTACAGTTTGAAGTCTGGTATAGAGATCCCACCTATATTGTTCTTTTCACTCAGGGTTGTTTTGGCTAATCGGGGTCTTTTGTTTTTCCAAATAAAATTAAAGACTTTTTTTCCAAGCTTGTGAAGAAACTCTTGGGGATTTTAATTGGGATTGCAGACATTGAGCATTTGGGCTCATATTTATGTTAATTTTTTATTTCCTCTTTAGTAAAATATATGTTTAAATCTTTTCTTCTTATTGTCAATATGTTGCTCATTGTTTTAGATGCTGTCTTAGTCTGTGTTCTGCTACTATCACATAATACCTGAGACTAGATAACTTACAACGAAGTTCATTTGGCACATTGTTGCAGAAGGTGGGAAGAACAGGAGCATAGTAGCAGCGTTTGCCCAGCCTCTAGTGCACCATAATATACAGAGAGTGTCACGAGGCAAGTGTGCTAGCTTTGGTCTCTTTTCCTATCATATAAAGCTGCCAATGCCACCATGGTAGCTTAACTGTCATAACCTCATTTAATCCAAATCGAGTCCCAAAAGTGCCATCTCCGAATACCATTAACATATGAATTTGGAGATTAAGTTTCAAGCACATGACCTTTCTGAATGGAGATACATGTAAACAAATTCTTAATCATTTATATGAATTACAAATAACTTCTTTCAATAAAAGGCTTTATTTTCAATGTCTATTTAAGGCTTTTATTCTACAGCAACCTTAAAAATTTTAAAGTAAAAAAAAAAACTATTACCACTGATTTGGGGATTTTATGTTTTGCTTAAGAGACAATTCTTCAAATTCATATGACTATTCTTCCAGAGATTTCTGTACATGTTTGAAGCATCACCCTTCACATTTGTATTTTTCATTTGCTTAGGAATTAATTGTGGTTTATGGTATGAGATACAGAACCAACTTTTTTCCTATCTGAATAAGCAATTGTCTGACCCCGACCATACTTTTTTATGGTATGAGATACAGAACCAACTTTTTCCTATCTGAATAAGCAGTTGTCCGACCCCAACCACACTTGTTCAATAGCTTATTTTTTTCCTTGCTGACTTACAATACAATTGATGTAAATCAAGATCTGTGTGTTGTGGGCACATTTCTTAGCTTTGGTTTAGTCGGTTTGTTTATCCCTGGAGCCAAACATGCCATTGTAATCACAATAGTTTTGAATGAGGTTACACCTGTTAAGGCAAGTCTCTTTCCTTACATGAAAGCATTGGTCTTTGGAAATTAACTTCACACTAGGTTGCTACCAAATTTTCCTTGTTTTGAGTATGGAGTATCTATAGCTAAAAATTCCTTGTAAGTGCTTCTCTTTCTTTTTGTTTGGTAGCAATGATTTTTCTCTTTTATTGAATTTTTTGTGATTTTTTTCATGCAATATAGTTTGATGATATTTAGGTCTGCTCCTCTCTCTGCATTCACTTCATCTGCACTATTACCCCCAACCCAATTCACTGAACATATTATATATATATATATATATATATATATATATATACATATATTGGCCTACAGAGTCTGATTTGTGTCACCAAATGTCCATTAGTGTAGGTCCATCCACTAGGCCCATCAATAATCTCATACCTGTGACACTCTGTCTTTTCCCTTCCCATCAGTCATCAATTGCCAAAAGTTTCTTAGGCTATATTGGGATTTCTTACCCACCTCCCTGTGTCTATGCTGGGATTTTGTTGATTTGAGCTTGAATAGGAATTCTTTAATAAAAGAAACACTTTAGATTCAATGACAATAAGTTGAAAGTAAAATACAAGAAAAGAGGCCTGGGGTGAGATAGCTCAGTGGGTAGAAGCCTTGGCTGTAAAAGCCTGATGACCTGAGCTTGATCCCAAGATCCTACAGTGGAAGGGGAGAACTGGACACTGAAAGTTGTCCTCTGATCTTCACAAGCACACCTTGGCACTTAGCCTTCCTGACTACACAAACACACACAAATAAATGACTGGCTAGGACTTAGATGATGTAATGCATGAGCTCTGATAAGGGATCCTAGGGGATCAGGGGTAAATTTGATTAGGATCCATTGTATGAAATGTACAAATATGATTTTCAGCTAAAAATGACAAATGAGTCATTATCAAGTAAACATTAACAATTTAATACAGCAACCTGATAACCAAGACTCCTAATGAACTCATGGGTGGGTAGGGGATACAACATGGATGCACGGACACAAACATGACTCATTCCCTGGGTGGTACAGGACCTGATAATAAACCATTTTATCTTGCTACTTCAAGTCACATGCAGTTTTAAACTTTGAGCTGTTTATTTATGAAATTTTCCATTTAACTTTTTGTAACTACAGTTAATTGTAGGTAACTGAAATCTCAAAAAAGATTAAATCACAGATGAGGAAGGACTACTACACATAAATTTGACTTAATTAAAATTAAAAATTTTGTGGATGGTGGGTTGCCGGGGAAAACAAAGTGTAATGCGATGCCCCTGAGACCCCATGAGAAATGCACATACACTGTCTGAATATTGGTGCACAGGTGTACCCGGGGCTGTTCCACAAGGAACACAGTGCCAGACAGAAGACACCTCCCTTTGAGTTGTTGGAGAGAGTGATCCAAGAGACTCCCAAAATAACACAAGCGATCACAAAACCTATTGATTATCTCTAAGAACTAGAAAATAAGACCCTACAGTTCAGGACAGGACATACTTCAGGAATAGGTCATAGAGTCTTGGAGCAGGAACTGACCTGGAAGTGTTCTACTTGGAGGTTTTTTGTTCTTTTTTTTTTTTTTTTTTTTTTTTTTTTTGTCTTTTCGAGACAGGGTCTATCCCCAGCTGTTCTGGAGCTCACTCTGTAGACCAGGCTGGCCTTGAACTCACAAAGATCCACCTGCCTCTGCCTCCCCTGAGTGCTAGGATTAAAGGCGTGCACCACCACGCCTCTTACTTGGAGTTTAGCACTCATAAACGCTAGATAATATTCACTCTGTTAAGGAGAAAAAATCAATCACATTGTAAACCAGCCCTAACGTAACACAACCAAATGACCTGCACAGCCAAACCACCTCTACCTGTGCAGTAGGCACTTTATCTGGGGGATAATCAAGCACTTAATTGGACTTAAAACCCTCTCAAAGGAGGGAACTTCATGGTGGTACTCTAAACACTAGCCAAACCAGACTGAGAGCACTAGATCCTAGAGAAAAACCTACCGTGTTGTTCTCTAGACAAAGAAATTTCTTATCATACTGCTAAAATATGGAATTTTATTTACATACAAGCATACTGCCGATTCCCAGAACTAATCAGACACAGAAATTATACATCTGAAAGATACCTAATCCTAGAAGACACATCCACAGTTGAACCTCTATACCTAAGACTCATGGAACTTCATGAATGAGGGAAATGAATATATCCCTCAATTCTCACCAGTGAAGCTTCCTTATACAGTAGAGAGCAATGCACACAGAAGGCCACAACTGGCCAACTTTCAGAGAATGAGCACCTCCAGAGTGTGTATCCCTGGATAAGACTCCTGTATTAAGCCTCACCTACTCACAGCTCAGAGATCATTGTGGAAGAAGGAACAGAAAGATTGTAAGAGCCAACGACGGTGCATGAACATAGGGAAGCCAAGGTTTACAGACTGCTGGAAGCTTTCACAAGTGAACTTATGGCAATGTTGGCATCAGGCACGGGACCCATGCCAACTCAGACATTGTCTCAGAGTGGAGCAAGAGAACTAGGTAGAGGACTGGCTCTGGACTGAGAACTACTGGAAACTGATTAATGCTGGGTGAGGAAGAGTATGTCTCACTTAAGATTTCTACATGTGCTGACTAGATTATGGTGGATGAATTTCCACAGAAGGACACCTGGGTTCAAAAGCTTGACTGGCTAGGACTTAACTTGGATGATGTAATGCATGAGTCTGAGAAGGGGGTGGTATTGGGGGCTAAATTTGATAGGAACCATTATATGAACGTACAAATGCTTCAATTAAAATGGTGTGAAACTACAACATTATAGATGGACACTCTTTGATCAACTTGAATTGAACATACAAGCCCCCCCCCTTTCAGGATGTGGGGGACCAATGCAGCTGTGTGGGTTTGGCACAACTGCTTGCAAATTGGTTTTACATGAAGGATGCTGTACTCACAAATTTCACCTATTGTTAAAAAAAATGAAAAACAAAACAAAAACAAAAAAGCAGAGAAGATGCAGAAAACTTACGCAGAATGCATGATCTGGGAGGGGTAGGGGTGGTGTTGGGGGGGAAGGGAAGGGGATATATGCCTGAACTGAATTGGAAAATGATGTATGAAATACACAAAGCATCAATAAAAATAAATTAAAAAAAATAATAAAGTAGAGAGCCATCGGGCTGTGTAAGCTTCAAGCCCAGATCCTCTAGAGATTTCACCACTGGAATACAAGAAAGAAATAAATCCCTTACAACACACACACACACACACAAAAAAAATTTTAAATAAATATTATGATTTCAGCTAAAAATGCCTTTTGTGTACACAAAGATTCAATGAAAGTATACAAAAAACATAAAATTTTAATTTTGATAAAATCATAAAACATTCAAAAAATTAAAAAAATTTATACAATTAGTACCATTAAAATTTTACCAGTAAATTTTAAAAGAACTGTGTAGTATTTGATAAGTTATTTGTAAATCATGTAATCCAGATTATATAAAATCTCCTATAACCTAATATTAAAAATTAAACCAAAGTGATTTTTAAGTGGGCAAAGAATTTGAACACACATAAATATCAATTAACATAGAAAGATAACATTCACATTAGAAAACCAGAAAGCTACAGGGTAGTACCACTTCATACTCAAGGATGTATGTAATAAAAAAGAAATAATATCGAGTGCTGTCAAGGAGGTGAAGGGAACAGAAACTTCATGCAGTGCTATGTGTATAAACTAGAATAGCTGTTTCAGGGCTGGAGAGATGGCTCAGTAGTTAAGAGCACCAAATGCCCTTGCAGAGGACCTGGGTTCAATTCCCAGCCCCCACATGGTGGCTAAGAACCGTCTTTAATTCCAGTTCCAGGCGAATCCGACACCCTCTTCTGACCTCTGCAGCATTACGCAACACAGGTACATCAACCTACATGCAGATAGTACACACATACACATAAACAGCTACTAGTGTAGCTGTTTTGAAAAATTATTTGGCAAGTTTTTCATAAAGCTAAACATGTAACTATCTTAAGACCTGGCAATGCTACAAGCTAAATATATAAATATAAAACAAACATGAGCATCCTTTACATGATACATGTCTTTAGATATGTATAGATATAAAGATTCCCCACATAAAACTAATATGTTAATTTTCACAAAAGCATTATTTTTAGCAGCACAGAAGTTGCAATAACCCAAATAATTATCAGACAATGATTAGATTAATAAAATCAATTTATTTGACCACAGAATATTACTTAACAATATTACTAGGATGAGGGACTAATATAGGCCACAAATAGATAAATCTCGTGCAGGGTTAAGAAATCAATTCTACCACCAATGTTGCGTGATTACATCTATATGACATCTCCAGAGAGGTACCCAGAGAGCCAGGAGAGCAGTGGTTGCAGAAAACTGATGTGATTTAATGAGGGGCGGGGCATGACTGCTCACACCTTCAAGGTTTCGTATTAGGACGATGATAATGCTGAGGAACTAGACAGTGACAATTGCACTGTTAGCGAATATGCAACGCTCACTCAGTTGTCTATTAGTGGACCTTACGGTATTTGAATTATATATTTTTATTTGAACAATCAACTTTTAATACTCAGGAAGCAGAAACAGAAGGATCACAAATTCAAGGCCGGCATTTGCTACACATAAATTTCCAAGCCAGCCTGCGCTGTGTGACGCCTTGTCTCCACAAGAAAAGCAAAGTCTGCTTTGGGCTTAATGGTCTCTAGATTGTGTTTGGTTTCTTTCACAGCTTTCTATTGTTATCCTCACTTTAACATTCTTTTTCTAGTTCCTTAAATCATAAATCTAGTTCATTACTTTAAGCTCTCATTATTTCCTAATGTTAACATTTAAGGCTCAGTATTTTCCTGTAAATACTGCTTCGGCTATTACCTACACATCATAGTGGTTAATATTTTAATTGTCACAGTTCTGAATACACTCTAATTTTCCTCATTATTTATTCTTTCACTCATGAGTTGCTAAAAATGAGTTTTAAACATCTGAGCATATAGCCTTTCCCCATTATTAGTAATGCTTGATTTTTAACCTAATTGAAATTTTGTCAGAGAATGCAGTTTGTGGACTATTGTTTTAGTCAGCTCTTTGCTGTTATAAGCTGTTCTAAAACATCAGGTGTTTGCACTCACACAAAAAGTGTATTTGTCACATAAAGCAATGATTAGCAAACTTCCTGGGTGGCTTTTCTCCAAGCCACAACCCAGGGATCTAAGCAGTATCTATCTGGTAACTGTTATCCCAAATGTCATAGAACATTTAGAGCTGGCTGAGAGGGGGAGGGGAGAGGAGAAAGAGCAGAGACAGAGACAGAGACAGAGACAGAGACAGAGACAGAGACAGAGACAGAGAGGGGTTGGGGAGAGGACCTGTATGCTGTTTTCAGACAACAGACCCAGAAGTAGCAGCATCACTTTCTCCTATGTTCCTTTTACGGAAACAAAGCTCATCCTCCCAGCTCCACACTAGGAGAGGGTAAGGTGCAGCTTAGCTGTGGATACGGAAAATGCATAGGACCCTGTGGCTTCAGGCTCATCTTTGCCAGTATCCTTTTTTTGAAATATGTTAAGGACAATTATGGAGCTTAGCCACCGGAGAACTCCATGTATTTTATGTTTCCTTGAAAACTGTATATACACTGCACCTGCTGAATAGTGTTCCATCGACGTTTATCCAGTTCTTTTCAGACAGCCTACATTCATACCGGTGTTCCTCAGGTGCTTGATTTATACAGAGAAAAATGCTGCACCCTCCCACTTTTGTAGTAAATGTTTTGCATTCTCCTTGTAGTTCCTTCAATTTTGTTGTATTTCTTTGGCATTGCTAGGCATATAGAGCTTTAGAATTATTACATCTTCTTGATAAATTAAATATTTTATCATTGCTATGGGGATATCTTAAGAAATAATAATACATCTTTCCTTAACCTATGTGTGTCTGATATTAACTTACTTTTCTTTTGAGATGGGGTGTCCCTATAACCCCAGCAGGCCAGTAACTCAATAGGTAGACTAGGGTGGTCTTGATCTCTCAGAGATCCACCTACCTCTGCCTCCCAAGTGCTGGGATTAAAAGTGTGTGCCACCATACCCAGCAAGAGATATTAACTTGATATATCAGCTATTTGAACCAATGCTATAAGCTTATCAAATAATTCTTTAACGTTTGGGAAGCCATTCATGGATTACATTGATAACGGCAATTTTGATCATATAAATTTTTAGAAACTAAGTTTACCTGTGGCCTTAAACTTTTGGCACTATGATATTTCATTCAAGGGCATCTGATATCACTGTCAGTCTCTCCAAATATCTGATGACTACAAGTTCCTCGCCAACAGGCCATGATATCCATATTGTGACTTATGCCAAACAATATTGAAATATGTTCATTTAACACCACACAAAGAACCTGCTTAAGAGGCTAATGTGATGAACAATTAAACAGCTTTAGAAGTCAGCATTCCTATGCTCTGTGACATATAAAATAAGCTTTTATTCAGACATCAAAATAAGTCCCTACTTTCTTACCACCACATATGCTCTACAAATATCTGCCCACTATGTCAATAGCTTCAGTCTATCTACTTATCACTTTCTTTTTGCTGCCTGCTCTAGTTGACCTGTGTTGCTTTTACAACTTCAAATACAGCGCAAAACCATAATACTTTTCATCTCAGAGTCCTTTGAAGTACAAAAAATTACTTGTAGGCATTACTGGTAAATGCTCATAACTATTCGTTGAATTGAATTATCCTATTCCATAAGCGTTGAACAATAATGCAATCAAGAGTTTTCTGTGTGTGGCACTGAAACCCCTGGAAGCTGAGTGTCTCTGCAGTTTTCAGTGCCATGCACTTGAAATGTCTGCTCCAATTTTCATCATTATGGTGAGCCAAGAATGCAGCCAAGACAGCCTGTTCCCTTCTACGAAGAAACCACGCCAAAGACATTAAATCCATCGTACCACTGAATATAGATTTCTATGGAAACCTTTTAAAAGCTGAATTATGACTTGAAAGTAAGTTCCAACTGATTAATATTTAAGGACAGACCCTCCCCAAATCCTACACAAAAATATTACCTAGATTTGTTCAACTTCACATTGATTGAGATTTGATGGAATTTTCACTTGCTCACTCCTTACCTTTTTTGAGTCTGAGCAAGTCTGTGGAATGTCAGTGGCCTTGTTGAGTTCTGTAACTCTACTACTTTTGTTGAAATAATCTATTCCTATGGCAGGACCGCCAGCTTGAGACAGTCCTGCCTGCTGAGCCATTTCCCATGATGGATGATTCAAGGCAAGTGGCACTTTCCAATTTGGCGTCTTACAGGTATTAACTGGGTCTTTTATTCTACATCCTTTTAGTCCTACCCTTATTTTTTCTCTGAACTCATTGACTCCTAGACAAGAAAATGACATATTTCCTTAAAGAACACCCCCTAGCTAGGGGGTTGATGTCATTTTTTATAAAAGAACCTTTTAGAAAAGTCAGAAAGTCTTTAAACCTGATATTCTTCCATTAGAAACAAAGAAGAAATTTTGTTAAAACATGTGAACAAGAGTTTGTCTACTGAATAAAATGATATATTTTGTAGAGCGGCCACCAGAAACTTGAAACAGGGCATGTAATGAAAATAAAGAATAGAAACGTACAGCATTTATAGTAATTTTATATATAAGCAATCATTATTGCTGTTTGGCAATGTTTCCATTTCTGTACCCAAGGCAGAGCTGTACTGCTTGTCTCTGAGTTGGTAGATAAGGGCGGGCAGTTTGTTTTGCCCAGTGACGTGTCTGGGTTGCATGGCACAATTCAATACCCTAAAGGGCTCACTGATTCCCATGGTGGGTAACTGACAAAGTTTCAGCAACGACTACTGCAATCACATCTAAAGGTCCCTATGTTTATAGTCCTCATGGCATTGCTATGGCGACATGGTAGAATACTCAGAGGTGGGACCTTATGGCATGAGAGGTAGGAAAGTTATAATGGAGCGATCTTAAGAAGAATTATGAGAACCCAGTCTCTCACCGCATCCAAAGTCATCTTGTTAGCAGTTTGTTCTGCCACCTGCTTCTGTTATGATATTCCATTCATGTCAGAAGCTCAAACCAACGGGCCTACTCAACTGCACATTATAACCTCCAGAAGCCTAATCAAAGATTAATCTTTTCTCTTTATGTTTTTGTTTGCTTGCTTGTCCCTTCACTTTCTTCACAGTGGTATAGATTGAAAGCAGGACATTTGACATGAGAGACAACATTTTATCTTTGCCTGGGGTTTTTTCTTATCCTAACAGGAAACTGACTAATGTAACAACCTTGTAACTCTGAGTCTCCAAGTCACTATTCTGGAAAGTCACCTCCTGCTGATATCCAATAGGTAGCATTACCTAGACCCTATTTAGATTTGAGGTTTGATACTGAAGCATAAGCCAACTTGGACTCTTTTGGACAATATGATAGAACTTGATATTACCAATTGGTAAAAATTACACATTCTTAGCTCGACATGATTGCATACATCTTTGATTTCAGCACTCAGGAGGCAAAGGCAGGAGGATCTCTGTGAGATGGAAGAGAACCTGGTATAAGTAGCAAGTTCCAGGGCAGCTGTGTTAAACAGAGACCCTGTCCCCCACCCCCAAACAAACAACAAACAAAAACAAAAAGATACACATTCTTTCAGAATATTATTTAAATAAATTTAGAGATGAAGTATACATTATACTCTAATGTATAATTAGAGGATTTCTAATTCTTTGAAGTTGTTAATAAAATGCTTAAATGTAATATTCTTAACAATGACCATTATGATTTCTTGTGAAATTCTATCTAGTGTTGTAGAACAGAATCCTATGTTGGGCATTACAGATGTGGTTAAACAAGAGACCTTTCTTTTTCTTTCTTTCTTTTGTTTTTTTTTTTTTTTTTTGGTCTTTTCAGACAGGGCTCTCCATGTAGCCACAGACTCTGCTCTGTGAATCAAGTTGGACTGCATGGCCTGAACTCACAAAGATCCACCTACCTCTACCTTCCCATCAGGGCTGATTAAGGCATGCACCACCACTGCCCTGGCTCAAACAAAAGGCCTAAGTTCTCAGAAGTAACTTAGGCAGGGATTCACATTTAAAAGCACAGGCTTATTGGTTTTATTACTGAACATGCTCCTTATTAGCTCTCACTCTCTAACATCTTGAAGCCTCAACTTCTTCATCTGAAAAATGGAAATATTATTACCTACTATGCCTGGGGTGGTTATGAGGATGTCCAGAGAAAAAGGACAGCCAAATCCAAAAAGAACAGCAAATGTCTGGTCCATGATAGATGCAGAGGGCAGCAACTAATCATGACTTCTTCTTCTCCTGTTGAAGAAATACTGACAGCGTGGACCCCTTACAAATACTGCAGAGTGAGTACTCCGCGTTACATCCACCTTACTCCCTTTCTTGTTCTCCTTGATCCTCTATGATTTCCCCCTTCTGTTTCATGAGAAAATTCAGCCTGAGTAGCAATTTTCCTGTATTGCACCAACAAAGTCATCTGTAAGAAGAGTGTACCCCACAGCAGTACCACCTCTCACACAGTGATCCTTTGCTCTGTGTTCCTCATCTTTTGCTCTAGGCCATTTGCCCATATTTTTCTCCTTGCAATAGCTCAGTATGACAGACACTTTTGCAAATGAGAAAATTAAGGATAGAAATGTTGCTAAAGTTAGTATCTGTTAGTTGATTGTGTGAGAGTTTGATCCAGTGTAGTCTGAAGAATGAGTTATAGGGGAGTCATATACCCAGGTTTGCCTGAAGTAGGGTGTATGTTTGGTATCCTGACATCCCATCTGGTCTAGTATCTGTTCATATTTTTCACCCCTTTATAAGGTATTATTATTAAAGTTACGTAAAACCTTCCGGTTAACCTTAGCCTTCTACTTTACCATCCTGCTTCTTCCACAGTTTCATTTAGACTAGGGGAAGTACAACTAGCTCATGTAGACCTGTCAATCTAATGCACGGTCACATCTGAAAAAAGCAAAGATGAACTTTCTTTCTCCCTTCTAACCCACTGGAAATACAATGAAGCTAGTAGCCCCATGTGGGGAAAACAAAGTGACTTTTATGCTAAAGGCTGGAGCAAGCTGACTCCTTGTAACATCCTCTGCTCATAGTGGTCAGAGTAGAATTGTCCTATAGTCCCACCCTCTTATGTCTTGGATACAAAATGTTCCCAAAAGACTCATGTGCTGAAGTTGAGAGGGGAAAGTATTAAGGGGAATAAAGGAGAGATTGAAAGGGAGGATATGGATTTGGATGAATTTGACAATCACCTTATTATATATATCATAATTATAATATGTTAACATTGAGTATTATATTTGTAAAATTCCACCTCAAACAATAAGAAAAACTATGATGAACAGTTTATCAGGAGCAATAGATTGAAGACATGGAAACCCCTGTCTTAAAATTTTAAAGCAATTAGTTCCCTTCCTTTAAGTAGTTTTGTAGGCATGGAGTTTGCCACGAAAAATATTGTTAACTGTCTGATCATACATAATATGGCTCATGATAATTATCTACTATTTAAAAAAACTTAAAGTATCTACGCTGAGCGATGGCCTGGGTTAAGGCCCACCGCTATAGTAACAGGAAACCCGGTTCGATGCTACAGCACCCACATGGGGCCAAGAATCCGTCTGAAATCCAATTCAAGGAGAATTCCAGGTCCGGGAATCTAACCCTTCTGACTTTCCATGCATTGCACCGGACCTGGGTGGCACAAACTTTACTGCAGAGGAGATACATTGATACAGAAATAATAAAAATAAAAAAAAAACTTAAGTATCAAATCTACGAAGAAACATCCAGTATCTGTTTATTGTTTGCTTTTGTTATTTATGAGTGTTTTGCCGCATGTATTCATGTGCCTCACTTGACTGTCTGACTGCCCACAGCAAGTCAAGAAGAGAGATTGGATCCCGTGGAACTGGCCCATACGACAGTTGATTACCTGCCATTGGTGGTTGTTGGGAACAAAACTGGGTCCTCTGCAAGACATCGTATTAATCTTAAACACCGAAGCACATCTCTCCAGCACCCACAGGATCATTTCAAAAGCCAGTACTAATTGTTGTGCATTTCCTGAAAGTATATTATAATAATAAAACATGGTAAAACTACAAGGTTCAAAAGATGAATAGTTTACTAATGTTAATATTATATCCATTATAATTATGTAAGAATATCAAGATAACTGGTATGTAATAATTAGCTTAAATATAAATATGCAGCCTTACAGTGAGATCTTTTCATGGAACTCATACACATCAGATAACCATATATCCTGAACTGGAATGCGAGGAGATGACAAGGTACTTGGTTTTACAGTATCTATTAATAGAAGCATTGCAAAGTCACCTGGAAAATCAGTTGAAGACCTTGTTATAAAAACAGGGTATTAGTTGGCGTGGTGGTGGACACCTTTAATCCTCGCACTGGGAGGCCGATGGCAGGCGGGGGATCTTTGAGTTCAAGGCCAGCCTGGTCTACAGCGTGAGTTCCAGGAGCATCTGGGGCTACAGGGAGACCCCTTGAAAAGACCAAAAAATAATAATAATAAAATAAAAACATGGTGTAAACCCGGATGACTAGTGGATGCCTTTACTCTCAGCGACTCGGGCAGAAAACAAAGACAATCTCTGTTAGTTCAAGGCAGTCTGAGTCTATAGGTGAGTTCAGGACAACTGGAGCTACAGGCGTACCCAGTCTCAAAAAAAAAAAAAAGCCCAAAAAAACAGGTGTTAAAAAAATGATTAAAGGGGAGCAGTGCTGGAGAAGTGCTCAGTGCTTAAGAAATGGTGCTCTTGCAGAAAGTAACCTGGTTGAATTCTAGTTACCCCATGGGCTAAACAACTCTTAGCTCCAGTTTCGGGATCCAACCTATCTTCTATTTTCCTCTACAGGGTCTGCATCACAGGTGGGCGGGGAACTGCTGGGTAGATAGTGGTGATCAGAGCATTTGGGGGCCTTGTCCTTGCCGAGGACTGGCTCCACAACTGGTAACTCCCAGTTCCATGGGGCGACATCCTTTCTGGCCCTGTGGGAACTGCATGCATAGTGGTACGCAGACACAACACACACCACACCACACACACACGAAAGAAATAAATAAAACAAACATAAATATAAAAAGCTAGGCATGGTTGAGATAAGTTTGTAATCCCAGTCCTAGGAGGTAGGAATAGTAGCTCACTGGGGCTCATTGGCCAATCACTCCTAGCCTAATCAGTGAGTTCCAGGCCAACCAATAGACCTCGTATCAGAAAGCAAGTAGAAGGTTGACCTCTGGCATCCACACAAGGTTACACATACACCACGCGCACACAGACACGACACCCACACTTTGTTCAAAAGTCTTTCAATGACCGACAAAGATAATTCAGTGTGGAAAAATGACTGATGCCAATCCCCAGCAACTTGAATTTGATACCCAGTGCTCCACGGGGATGGAGAGAACCAACCCATTGCTGCCAGTCCGTCTGACCACCACTTACACAGTAGACACATATGGACCCACAAACAAACAACACATACACCGAAATAAAATTTTTAAATGATAAGACAACGAATCATTTTAATATTGTTCAAGAGTAGTTATTCGAAATGCTGCAAAATTAATACACATAAATATTTAGGCTGACATATTTATTCAATTTTAATGTAGTTTTTGAATTCGTTGAAATTTTTTTATTTATGTTATGTGTATGAAAATGACTGTCTGCCATGTAGGTTTGTGCACCCAACGTCGTCCAGTGCGTATGGAGAGCAGAAGAGGGTGTTTGGATTTTCCTGGACTGGCGTTAAAGACGGTGTTCAGCGCGCCATGTGGGTGCTGGGATCGAACCTGTGTCCTCCAGAGCGGTCCAGCGTTCTTAACTGTTGAGCATTCTCTCCAGCCCCAAATTTGATTATTTTATATCTTAATAATATTATTTATATGCTTACTAAAGTTTTGTTGCATTTCATACTCATTTCTCAGTCAATTTAGACTCATTTCCCTTCCCATGGTCCCCCCAACCCCACTAGAGCTTATGCATTCTACCAACATCTCTTTCAATCTTTTCTCATTCTTTTATCAACAATACCGTATATACTCTACCTTCTTAATCTATCAAGTGTCGAAAAACATAAAGAGTAGATTCCACACTATTTCAGTAACAGAGCAATTCTTCCTGTAAAACCCATGGAAAAGGAGCTTGTTGAAGCTGCATTTACCATTCCTATTCCCTCATCTCTATTACTTCCTCACCTTCCACTTAGGTTTCTTCTTGGTTCCTGTTTTCCTTCTTTTTTATAAAATATTTTTAATTAAGCTTTGTAGCATTTCCATACAGTGCTTACCAAATAGACCCTCATTCCCCCCTCCTGACTCAAACCCGCCAGAGCCATGCATTCTGCCCTACTGTCTTGCATCTTTTTCTCAGTCCTTTTTAAATTTTTCAGTTTCAATTTTACTGTTGGGGCAGAAGTTTATTGTTTCAGTCTGTTCTTTGATACAGTCTTTTCTCTTGTTGGTATTGTTCTACCAAATTTGATATGCTCCAAAAAAAATAGATATATATATGGTGTGGTGTGTGTGTGTGTGTGTCCCTCATACCAGACTTATGACTCTGAATAAGCTTAAGGTGAATTTCAGAACAATTGTTAGGATTCAATTTTGATAAGTGGAGTTGTACTCAAGTAACTACAAGATTATTTACATTCCGACATTACCTAGCAAGTGATGAGTAACAATAAGTTTTCATTTGTTGAGACAGGGCCTCACCACAGCCCGCAGCTGTCCTGGAACGCATTCTGAGACAGGCTGGCCTTGAACTCACAAAGAGATCCCCCTGCCTCGTCTCAAGTGTAATTAAAGGTCCTAGCACACATTCCCAGCATATTTCTAAAGCCAAAGACATAAAAGAATTATTAGTTTTGGGCCTTTAAAGAAAATTTGTGGCTAGCATCCCACAAAACGAGGGAGAAGCATGCATCCTTTTTTTTCTGGGACTGAGTTACTGCACTTAGCATAATGCCTTCTAGTTCCATCCATTTACCGCAAAGTTCATGATGTCATCTTCTTTTACAACTGGATAGAATTCCATTGTGGGTAGATATAAAACACTATATTGCTTTGTCCCGCTTTTTGGTGAGGACACGTGGGTGTTGGTTCCAGCTCTTCCTATTGTAAGAGAGCTGCAATAGAATAATTGGTATTTCTGTAGTAGGATGAGTTTTGTAGGTATATACCCAGGGAGTGTATGACTGGTCAGGTGGTAGCTCATTTTGAGTCTTTTAGAGAGTTCTCCCACTGCTTTCACATTAGGGGTTGTACAAGTTGCATTCTCACCAGCCTTTGTTTCCCCTTTCCTCACACCTCTCCAGCTTTGGTATCCTTTGTTTCTGGATCATGGCTAGTCTTACCAGAGTAAAATGAAACCTTAAAGTAGTTTTAAATTGCATTGCCTTGCATTATAGTGATCGAACAGTTTTTTAAGATGTTTCTCAGTCATCTGTACTTCATTTGTGAAGTCTCTGTTTCAGCTCTTGACTCCATCTTTTTGGGGGGTCATTTGTTTTCTGATACTCCGCCCGAACTTTTAGTTTATAATAGAATGGCAATACGCTAGAGAGCAGACCCTTCCTCTAGGATTTCCCGTTATTTTAAACAGAATATGTAATTCAATTAAAGTAGAAATATGCACATAGTCATGTTAAATAGACCAATAATTTTTTACCATGTTTTGTTAATTTTTTAATTAATTTTATATTATTTCTGTTTATGTGTATGCAGGTACTGTCTGCATGCAAGTCCTTGCACCCGTGTCTGCAACACCGCGGAGTTCAGAGGAGGGTCTTCGATTCCCCTGGAACTGAGTTCTCCTGGATTGGAGCTACAGACAGGTGTTCTCAGCTGCCAATTGGGTGCTGGGGATCGAACCCGGGTCCACTGTAAGAGCGGTCGGCGCTCTTAACCACGAGGCCATCCTCCAGCCCCCAAATAGCCAATAATTGTTGAAGTTTATTAACCATAAACTATATTTAGAATAAGAGTTCAGGCAATTTTATGAAAAGAAAATTATAAGAAGATCCATGTTGAGGAAAATAATTTTTAGCAAGATACCAGACAAATGTCATTAAAAATAGATATGGATGTCAAATGGGTAAATATATATGCAATGTGTTAACTGAAGTTATTCTGTTTACTGTTATTTGTAATGTTTTTATTGGAAGTTTTGGTAACTTTGGTTAAATTTGGACAGATTTCCTTTTCCTATGGGTTGAAAATTTTTCTTTTTGAAAATGGATTTTCAATAGATGATTTAATAAATAACATCTTTGATATAACAAATGAAATTAATGAAAAAGTCTTCCAAAAATTATTAGCTGATTGAGCTTATGAACTAACAATTATATAGCCTGTCACCCCTGATAGAATTCATATATCATCTAAGAAGCCATTTGCTGGGACATGGCGAGTGTCCTCTGTCTCCACTACAGCTCAGTGGATATGGCTGCCAGTTTAGCCCACAGCAGCAGAGTGAGTTCTTTGGACAGCTGTCTTAAGTGAATAATGAAGTATATTTAAATTTGTTTCAGTCCCCTCATTTTACAAAGGAAGGTGATTTTTCTTCTGAGTTCTTGTTCATCTCTTGGCATCCAGATCCTGGGACCCAGCAGCCACCTGAGCATTCAGGTTGATAAATATCTTCTTTTCCCCAAAGAAATGGTATAGAGGCCTGACACCATCCAGCTTGCCTAAATTCCAAAAGAACCTACATGCTTTTGTGACCTTGAGGATTAATCTCTGTCACTCACAGCTTGTTGGCTTCTCTTGCTCATTTCTGCAGTGTAGACAGATGGTGTGGAGTTCTGTGCCAGTGTCATTATCCACAGGTTTACTTCTCACACAGCTCCCTCACATAACTGTTGTGCTAAACACTGAACAATTACTCAACTCTTTGTTTTGTCACCCTATGGGCTTTCACTGTTCTGCACCCAAAGAACATGCACTAATACCCAGTATTGCTGAAAGCTACTGCTGACACTTCTCAACTGAGTGCAACAAGAACATCACAGGAGACAAGTCTCTCAGACACCAAAAGAAACATTGTCACATACAAAGGAACAACCAGCTTTTCAATGTTCTAGTATCAGAACACGACCTAAGTGCTGAGACCCACCCCACCCCCTCCCCACCTCCCACCCCCCCCCAAAACCACCCGCCCCCCCCCCCCCACCTGCTGCTATGAGGACCCTTTTCTCCAAGATCTTGAGCTGTGGAACTTTTATCAATCCACAAATGAACACTTTGACCCTGAAGACCATAGCTTCAGAAGCAGGGTAGAAAGGAGAAACAATAATTATGGCAGCAAGATGTTTTTAGATTCATGGTTAATTTTCCCATCAATGCTATGAGAGTACCTTTATCACAGCATTTTACATATGAGGAATCTCAATAATTTATATTAAATCACATCCTAAATAACTGTAGAGCTGGGATTTGGGGTCTATATTCATACAACATAAGAGGTATCTTCAATACTTGAGAGAACAGAAAAACTAGAAGAACTAAAAATATAAGGGGAAGCAACAGAAAAGAGAGGGAGAAAGGAGAGGAAGGAAGAACATAGGAGGAAGAGTGGGGAAATGATAGAAAAGCACTGAGGCTGTGGAATAAGGAAGAGTGTAGAGGGAGCGGGAAAAATGATATAAACGCTTCCAAGACCTTCTATAGTTCATAGCTCAGAAAATGTGTGCCTGTAAAAAAATCTAACAATAAAATTCAACATTGATTTTCATACTGGGGAGCTATTACTACCTGATTTTGCTAGAGTTTCAAGGAATCGTACCGTTCAATCATATGATGTTTTTATTTCATCTTAGATATTGGAAACACATACCTGTCCACTTTCATAAGCCATTACAGATAAATTCTAGGCATAAGGCATTGGAGATTGTGTATCATCTTCCATGGATTAAATACCTTTACTTTGGACATGGGGTGATGGTATAAAAAGGGAGAAATATGCAAAAGATGGACAAAAAGAGAAATAAATCACACGAAACAGTGCTTACTGAGAGCTTGCTATGTGGGAAAGGCGCTATGTTCCATCATGGTATGTCCAGTAAGCTTTAAGTCATCTTTCCCTTTTTACTCTCTAATAAAGCAGACCCTGGCTGACACATCCTGAGTATCTCTTAAGTCCCAGGAAAGGGGAAGAAGCATTTACAGAGCCATTTACATAGTAGATGTGAGAAGAGGACTCAAGCCACACTGGTTTAATTGCTCCTTTAATCACACTTTCCTTGTTGCAGGAATGCATTCGTCTGTGAGGATTCCAGTTTGATTAAGGGGGCTCAAGTTCTCAGCTAGCACCCCTCAGTGAATCATGTGGGAGTCATGGGGCTCCTCCGACCCTGCCCCAATAGGGAGCAAGCAATGTGGCCCACGCACATGATGCTAGACAGAGAAGCAGTATACAGTGGCGAGGAACTGGGGTCGGTTAGGGACTCCGGGAGCTGACGTCATTTTGCTTATAAAATGGACTTGCAGCAGGCAATAGATAGAATTCTCCATTTCCACAAGTACACAGGATTCCTGGCGTTTATTTGCACATGTAAGGGCCAAGCGACACTGGATTCAAGTGTCCAATTGTCAGTGGCATAGTTAGTTGGAAGGAGTTCTATAGACCACCAGCCTGGTAACTAGTGTGGGGTTGGAAGGAGACCTATCCCGGTCACCACCCTGTGAAGTCGATCATGAGTGGGTGTAGGCTGAACATAGGCAAGCAGCCATCAGCCTGAAATCCCTGACCAGAAACCATATACCCTTTGGGCAAGTAGGAAAGCATGGCCAGACGGGAAGCAGACTTCCCAGGCTAAGGACCGAGTTTGGAAGTACCTCTCAGTTTGAGTTACAAAGTAACACAACTGACCTCTACACAAGAGGGGCCAGTTCCCCACAGTGACCACAGGGAAGCCCACTGTGCTCCCCGTCCCTTAGCAGAAATGCGCTGCACCTGCTCATGAAAAAGGAAGCTCTACCACTCGATTTTGTTGTGGTGGTAGATGCAATGGTGGTAGCAGTGGTGGTAATATTTTTTTTTTCTTTTTTTTCTGAGCTCTGAGAAAGGACAGCCCCTGTAGACGGCTTCACCTCTGGAAGCAGTGGAAGGTGGAAGGCACAAACTCTCTCCTGGCTCCTCTCAGGTATCCAATATGTGGTTGGTGAGGCAGTAAGGGACTTCCTGTCTAAGAAGCCACAGCTGTCATTGTGAGATTTATGTTACAAAGCAGTTTTTGCTTTTCTGAGCTTACTGTCCCCAAGACTGCTAAAAGATTGTGATCATTGTTCACCATAGAGGATATGGAGTTGCCTGGCATTGCTCTCACTAAGCCTGCCCGCACATGTAAATAGCCCCTTTTATTAAACTGTTCCAAATTTATTTTGAATTCACCATGTGCCTTACTCAATCGCCACACTAGTGGCACGGTGTGACCTTAGACAAGTTCCCTAGCATCATGAGCCTCACTTTCATCATCTTTAAATGGAGCTTATATGCTTCAGAGGGAAATTGTGAAGTGTGAATGAAAGTTGCATGTGCATAGGTGATAAACATTTCCTCCAGCATATTAGTGGTCACTGTTACGATTAATAGACCACTTAGAAAATATGGAGCATGTAAGAGTGAACATGAATGAGTACAAGCTCTCTGTCCACCCATACACATTTACCCCAGGAATTTCTTAATGATTTCCAAAGCTGTCCTTATCTTAGTTTCAAAATCTTTTACTTTATGGCTCATTCTGTTTCAAATGGGTTAAGCACACTCAACATTCTTACTGAGTTTATAAAACTCTGATACAACAGCAGAAAGGATATTGTTGGCCTTAATGCTTTGTGCTATCAGGAATCCTGGTTCAGAAGCTCCTTGGCTGTGCCCTGGAAAAGTTCCAGTATATCCCATACTTTCTCTTCTATAAGATTCAAGGTATTGATCTTTTGGTTAGGTCCCTTGATGCATTTGATTTGAGGTTTGTGTAGGTGAGAGATAGGGCTCTAGTTTCACTTTCAACATGCAGCTCCCTAGTTTGACCAGCACCTTTTGTGTAAAATGCTATCTTGTATCCCGGGCAATGGGAGAAAAAAAAAAAAACTTTGTTTTTTTGCTATTTTTTGTCGCCAATGTATGATTGTAGGGCCTTTTAGTATAAAAGCAGGAAGTTACTATAAGTGCATGGACTTTAAATCTGGAGTCGATCAATTCTAGGATACCCTTGACCAGGTGTCCTAGTTTTTATAATACCAACTGCACAGCTTGAACGGCCCTCTGAGCTGAAAGGCATCTAGCGTAGGCAAACAAGCACGTGGTGCAATAATTTGCACAATTATGGGTACGTACCAACCTTCATAATGGGATTTAAGGCCCACATCCCCTTGCACCACAGGGAGTCTATGCCTGACACTTGTTATCAGAGTGAAAGTCTGTGTTTAGACATGTACGACCGGTGTCCAATGAGGTAGAACCACTACTACCATTCTCCTAAAACGGGACATCCTGTAATTTCCTCAGAGTACTTATTTTATACCTACAGATTAGTGCATGTCTTAACTATTACCAGATAAGGTTCTTCTTGCAGCAATATGGCAATACCACAGAGACTCCAGGTCAGTGGTGCAGAGATCAAGAGACGGTGGAGTGCTTAGTCAAATGGGACACCTACCCCATACCCTCCCCTCCCCAGGTTCAGGGATCATTGGGGAAGTGGAGGAATGGAAGGGGTGAGAGCCAGAATGTGGTAGCCACTACAAGGAAACGGGCTGTCTGGATACCAGGGCAATGAACATATGAGTCCATAGTCCTTCGTGACAACAGGTAGCAGACCTTGCCAACACCAAGACAGACAGGGCCCAACAAGGATGGGGGAGGTGGGCGGGAAGCTCAAGCCCTAGCTGAGGATCTATGGACAACTGACAGCTGCTAAGGGAGGGAGAGCCGAATTTTTCCTTACTGATATGACACCTGGTCGGTGGACCAGACTCCAGGACAGAGACTCATATCCAGCGATCCAAATGGGAGGCATGGAATGGAAACAATAGGTCTTTAAAATTAAATGAATATAAGAAAATTTAAAAATAGAAGACAGATAATAATGGACGGGCATGAAGTGGGGCGTGAAGAAGGGGCGGAAAGGGGGATCTGAATAGGAGCACCATATTGTATGCATTCTAGAATTAATTAAAAAAAAAAAACAAAAGGATAGCGGTATAGGTGAAAGCAGTTTGCCTTCCTGAGAACCAGAAGTTTGGCCCATTGAATAACTCCATAGAGCCTTATCCAAGTCTTCCTTCATTCTTCCTGGACTCAAGAAACCCCCCAAAAGTCTTCCCCTTAAGGAATAAATCCCATCAGTATACAATAGCTTAGTAACCACAATGATCCATCTCTTAAATATGCCACTGCTCCACCATCGTTCTGTGTTCAAAGATGTAATTATTTTTTTAAGTGACAAGTTGAACCAACTAGTGTGCTGGTTAGAGAAAAATTGCCCAGCCAAGGGTCGGCTCAGCAGGATAAACCAGCAACAACAAAAAGAATTGTGATTGATTAGTAATTTCTGCAAATAATTTTGGGCTCGCTGTACTAGGCACATGGTTTGCAGTAGTGTTTGCTGACACACACTTTAAAGTACATAGATGTTCTGAAAGACAGTTGGTAGCTTGTACTGCTTGCTGCCTAGTGACACTCTTCTTTGTACTCTCCTGTAGAGCCCATTTCAAATAAACTGTAATGGCTGAGCTTGCAGACACATTTTCTCATTTACACCTCTAATTTTTATGTGCATTTGCATTCAACAGTGAAATTATGACATGTATATCTGTTGTAAGCATCTGGGGATGATTTGTATTATAGAGATTCAAGAACTAGAGCTCTCTACTGGACAGCAATTCTGCTGAAGGTGTTCAGCATAACTCACTGGCCTCATCCCATCAATGATATATTCATGCAGCTAAAGGCAAATGTTTAAACATTTTAGTTAATGCACCATATGTCTTAAATGTTTTAGTTCCTCTGAACATTTCCAAATTCATTGTTTGACAANGAGGTAGAGGTAGGTGTAGCTTTGTGAGTTCAAGGCCAGAGGCCAGCCAGGCACACAGTGAATTCCAGGACAACTGGCCTACAGGGAGACCCTGTCTTGAAAAGACCAAAAAAAAAAAAAAAAAAAAAAAAAAAAGAATACATATGTATACATCTGCATATATGTATAAGGAAATAATGAAACATTAATTTTTAACGGGAGGGAGGGAAGAAAGGAGTTCCATGAAAAGAAGAAAGATAGGATATAGGTTTAAGATTTTTCTCTGGAGCTACAGATCTATTTTTCATAATTGTAAAAATTTTTTTTGGTCTTTTCAAGACAGGGTCTCCCTGTAGGCCCAGTTGTCCTGGAATTCACTGTGTGGACCTGGCTGGCCTTGAACTCACAAAGATCCACCTACCTCTACCTCCCAAGTGCTAGGATTAAAGGCATGCACCACCACGCCCTGGCTCAAACAAAAGGCCTAAGTTCTCAGAAGTAACTTAGGCAGGGATTCACATTTAAAAGCACAGGCTTATTGGTTTTATTACTGAACATGCTCCTTATTAGCTCTCACTCTCTAACATCTTGAAGCCTTAACTTCTTCATCTGGAAAATGGAAATTATAATACTATTGCCTGGGGGTGGTTATGAGGGATGGTGCCAGAGAAAATAGGACAGCCAAGATCCAAAAAGAAGCAAATGTCTGGTCCAGTGATAGATGCAGAGGCAGCAATAAATCATGACTCTTCTTCTCTGTTGAAGAAATACTGACAGAGTGGACCCCTTACAATACTGCAGAGTGAGTACTCCGCGTTAACATCCACCTTACTCTCCTTTTTGTTCTCCTTGATCCTCTCTGATTTCCCCCTTCTGTTTCATGAGAAAATTCAGCCTGAGTAGCAATTTCTCTCTGTATTTGCACCAACAAAGTCATCTGTAAGAAGAGTGTAGCAATACCACCTCTCACACAGTGAGCCTTTGCTCTGTGTTCCTCATCTTTTGCTCTAGGCCATTTGCCCATATTTTTCTCCTTGCAATAGCTCAGTAAGACAGACACTTTTGCAAATGAGAAAATTAAGGATAGAAATGTTGCTAAAGTTAGTATCTGTTAGTTGATTGTGTGAGAGTTTGATCCAGTGTAGTCTGAAGAATGAGTTATAGGGGAGTCATATACCCAGGTTTGCCTGAAGTAGGGTGTATGTTTGGTATCCTGACATCCCATCTGGTCTAGTATCTGTTCATATTTTTCACCTTTATTAAGGTATTATTATTAATAGTTACAGTAAAACCTTCCAGGTTAATTAGCCTTCTACTTTACCTCCTGCTTCTTCCACAGTTTCATTTAGACTAGGGGAAGTACAACTAGCTCATGTAGACCTGTCAATCTAATGCACGGTCACATCTGAAAAAAGCAAAGATGAACTTTCTTTCTCCCTTCTAACCCACTGGAAATACAATGAAGCTAGTAGCCCCATGTGGGGAAAACAAAGTGACTTTTATGCTAAAGGCTGGAGCAAGCTGACTCCTTGTAACATCCTCTGCTCATAGTGGTCAGAATAGAATTGTCCTATAGTCCCACCCTCTTATGTCTTGGATACAAAATGTTCCCAAAAGACTCATGTGCTGAAGTTGAGAGGGGAAAGTATTAAGGGGAATAAAGGAGAGATTGAAAGGGAGGATATGGATGATGAATTTGATCAAATCACATTATATATATATATATATATATAATATGTAAAATTATTATATATATATGTAAAATTCTCAAACAATAAGAAAAGCTATGATGAACATTTTCAGGAGCAATGAATCTAGGGACATGGAAACCCCTGGTCTATAAAATTTTAAGCAATGAGTTCCTATTCCTTAAGTAAGTTTATGTGCATGGAGTTGCACAAAATATTTGTTAATGTCTGATATACAGTATATGGATCATGATAATATTACTATTTAAAAACTTAAGTATCAGGCTGGAGAGATGGCCTAGTGGTTAAGAGCGCCAACCGCTATTACAGAGAACCCGGTTCGATGCCCAGCACCCACATGGCGGCCAAGAACTGTCTGAAACTCCAATTCAAGGAGAATTCCAGTTCCAGGGGAATCTGACACCCTCTTCTGACTTCCATGGCATTGCACGACCTGGGTGCACAAACTTTCATGCAGAGAGTACATTGATACACATACAGAAATAAATAAAATTAAAAAAAAACTTAAGTATCAAATCTACTGAAGAAACATCAGTATCTTTATTGTTTGTTTGTTTGTTTTTATGAGTGTTTTGCCTGCATGTATTCATGTGCCTCACATGTATGTAATGCCCACAGAAGTCAGAAGAGAGCATTGGATCCCCTGGAACTGGAGTTACTGACAGTTGTTACCTGCCATGTGGGTGTTGGGAACCAAACCTAGGTCCTCTGCAAGAGCAGTCAGTAATCTTAAACACTAAGCCATCTCTCCAGCCCACAGTATCTATTTCAAAAGCTAGTACTTAATTTGTGCATTTCTCCTGAAAGTATTAATATAATAAAACATTGGTAAACTTAACAACATTTCAAAAGATGAATGTTTACTAATGTTTAATATTATATCCATTATAATTATGTAAGAATATCAGATACTGGTATGTATAATTCTTAAATATAAATATCAGCTTACAGTGAGATTCTTTTCATGGAACTCATACACATTCAGATAACCATATATCCTGAACTGGAATGCGAGAATGACAAGGGTACTTGGTTTTACAGTATCTTATTATATAGAAGCATTGCAAAGTCACATGGAAAATTCAGTTGAAGACCTTGTTTAAAAAACAGGTGTATGTCGGGCGTGGTGGTGCACACCTTTAATCCTAGCACTTGGGAGGCAGAGGCAGGGGGATCTTTGAGTTCAAGGCCAGCCTGGTCTACAGAGTGAGTTCCAGGACAGCTGGGGCTACAGGGAGACCCTGTCTTGAAAAGACCAAAAAATAAATAAATAAATAAAATAAAAAACTGGTGTAAGCCAGGAGTGATAGTGGATGCCTTTAATCTCAGCACTCGGGATGCAGAAGCAGGCAGATCTCTGTGAGTTCAAGGCCAGTCTGGTCTACATAGTGAGTTCCAGGACAACTGGAGCTACAGGCGTACCCAGTCTCAAAAAAAAAAAAAGCCCAAAAAAACAGGTGTTAAAAAATGATTAAAGGGGAGATGCTGGAGAAGTGGCTCAGTGCTTAAGAAAACTGGCTGCTCTTGCAGAAGACCCTGGTTTGAATTCTAGTACCCACATGATGGCTAACAACCATCTGTAGCTCCAGTTTCAGAGGATCCAACCCTATCTTCTATCCTCTACAGGGTCTGCATCACAGGTGGGCGGGACTGCTGGGAGATAGTGGTGAAGAGCATTTGCTGTTCTTGCAGAGGACTTGGCTCACAAACTGGTAACTCCAGTGCCATGGGGGTCTGACATCCTTTCCTTGGCCTCTGTGGGAACTGCATGCATATGGTACGCATGCACACACACACACACACACACACACACATAAAATAAAATAAAACAAAACAAAATAAATATATAAAGCTAGGCATGGTGATATAAGTTTGTAATCCCAGTCCTAGGAGGTAGGAATAGTAGCTCACTGGGGCTCATTGGCCAATCACTCTAGCCTACTCAGTGAGTTCCAGGCTCACCAAGAGACCTCGTATCAGAAAGCAAGTAGAAGGTTGACCTCTGGCATCCACACATAGGTGTACACATACACACACGCGCACACACACACACACACACACACACTTTTGTTCAAAATTCTTTCAAGGACTACAAAGATAATTCAGTGTGGAAAAATGACTGATGCCAATCCCCAGCAACTTGAATTTGATACCCAGTGCCCACGGTGATGGGAGAGAACGAACCCATTGCTGCCAGTCCTCTGACCACCACGTGTACACAGTGGCACATATGGACCCACAAACAAACACATACACACGAAATAAAATTTTTAAATGTAAAACAACAATCATTTTTAATATTTTCAAGAGTAGGTATTCTAAATGCTGGCAAAATTAATACACATAAATATTTAGGCTGACATATTTATTCAATTTTAATTATTTTTTTAATTCTTTTAATTTTTTATTTATTTATGTGTATGAATGTACTGTCTGCATGTAGGTTTGTGAACCCACGTCGTCCAGTGCTGTGGAGATCAGAAGAGGGTGTTGGATTTTCCTGGAACTGGAGTTAAAGACGGTTTTCAGCCGCCATGTGGGTGCTGGGGATCGAACCTGTGTCCTCTGCGAGAGCGGTCAGCGTTCTTAACTGCTAGGCCATCCCTCCAGCCCCCAAATTTTGATTATTTTTATCTTAATAATATTTTTATATTCTTACTAAAGTTTTGTGCATTTCATACATCATTTCTCAGTCCAATTTAGACTCATTTCCCTTCCCATGTCCCCCAACCCACTAGAGCTTATGCATTCTACCATACATCTCTTTCATCTTTTTCTCAGTCTATTTCAAACATCCGTATAGAACTCTACCTTCTTAAATCTGGATCAGGGTCAGAAAAAACATAAACAGTAGATGCCACACTATTTCCATAACAGCAATTCTTCCTGTAAAACCCATGGAAAAGGAGCTTGTTGAAGCTGCATTTACCATTCCTATTCCCTCATCTCTATTACTTCCTCACCTTCCACTTAGGTTTCTTCTTGGTTCCTGTTTTCCTTCTTTTTTATAAAATATTTTTATTAAAGCTTTGTGCATTTCATACATTTCTTACCAAATTTAGACCCATTTCCCCCTTCCTTACCTCAAACCCTGCCAGAGCTCATGCATTCTGCCCTACATGTCTTGCATCTTTTTCTCAGTCTTTTTAAAATTTTTCAGTTCAGAATTTTACTGTTTGGGGCAGAAGTTTACTGTTTCAGTCAGTTCTTTGACCCAGTCTTTTCTATTGTTGTTGTTCTACCAATTTGTATTGCTCCAAAAAAAAATATATATATATATATGTGTGTGTGTGTGTGTGTGTGTCCCTCACATACCAGAATTATGACATCTGAAAATAAGCTATAGGTTAATTTCGAAACATGTTTATGGATTCATATTTTGATAGTAGAGTTGTACTCAAGTAACTTAGCAATATTATTTTACATTCCTACATTACCTAGCAAGTTGATGAGTAACATAAGGTTCTTTTTGAGACAGGGCCTCACCACAGCCCCAGCTGTCCTGGAACTCATTCTGAAGACCAGGCTGGCCTTGAACTCACAGAGATCCCCCTGCCTCTGTCTCCCAAGTGCTAAGATTAAAGGTGTGAGCCACCATGCCCAGCATATTTTCTAAAAACCAAAGACATAAAAAAGAATTATTCAGTTTGCCTTTAAAGAAAGATTTGGTGTTAGCATCCACAAACGAGGGAGAGCATGCATCCTTTGTTTTTCTGGGACTGAGTTACTTCATTTAGCATAATGGCTTCTAGTTCCATCCATTTACCCGCAAAGTTCATGATGTCATCTTTCTTTAGCACTGCATAGAATTCCATTGTGTAGATACACTATATTTTCTTTATCCACTTGTTGGTTGAGGGACACTTGGGTTGGTTCCACCTCTTTGCTATTGTGAAGAGAGCTGCAATAGAAATAAATGTGCATATATCTCTGTAGTAGGATGAGTCTTATAGGTATATACCCAGGAGTAGTATGACTGGGTCAGGTGGTAGGCTCATTTTGAGTCTTTTAAGAGTTCTCCACACTGCTTTCCATTAGGGTTGTACAAGTTGCATTCTCACCAGCCTTTGGTGTTCCCCTTTCCCCACAACCTCTCCAGCCTTTGGTATCCTTTGTTTTCTTGATCATGGCTAGTCTTAGCAGAGTAAGATGAAATCTTAATGTGGTTTTAATTTGCATTTCCTTAATTATTAGTGATGCTGAACAGTTTTTAAGATGTTTCTCAGCCATCGTTACTTCTTCATTTGTGAAGTCTCTGTTCAGCTCTTGACTCCATCTTTTGGGTGGGTCATTTGTTTTCTTTCTCCTTCAGAACTTTTATTTTTAATATAATGGCATCCTCTAGATAGCAGACTTCCTCTAGATTTGCCAGTTATTTTAAACAGAGAATATGTATTCAATTAAAAGTAGAATATGCACATAAGTCATTTAAATATACCAATAATTTTTTAATCATTTTTTTAAATTTTTTAATTAATTTTATTTATTTCTGTATGTGTATGCATGTACTGTCTGCATGCAAGTCTGTGCACCCGTGTCGTGCAATGCCGCGGAGTTCAGAGGAGGGTCTCGGATTCCCCTGGAACTGGAGTTCTCCTGGAATTGGAGCTTCAGACGGTTCTCAGCCGCCATGTGGGTGCTGGGGATCGAACCTGGGTCCACTGTAAGAGCGGTCGGCGCTCTTAACCGCTAGGCCATCTCTCCAGCCCCAAATATACCAATAATTTTAAGTTTATTAACCATAAACTATATTTAGAATAAGAGTTCAGGCAATTTTATGAAAAGAAATTTAATAAGATCATGTTGAAAAAATAATTTTTAGCAAGATACCAGACAAATGTCATTAAAAATAGATATGGATGTCAAATGGGTAAATATATATGCAATGTGTTAACTGAAGTTATTCTGTTTATGTTATTTTTAATGTTTTTATTGGAAGGTTTTTACTTTGGTTAATTTGGACAGATGTCTTTCTATGGTTAAAATTTTTCTTTTTGAAAATGGATTTTCAATAGGAATGTTTAATAAATACAAATATTTTATATGAACAAATGAAATAATGAAAAGTATTCAAAAATGTATTAGCCTTATATGACTCTTATGAACTAACAATTATATAGCCTGTCACCCCTGATAGAATTCATATATCATCTAAGAAGCCATTTGCTGGGACATGGCGAGTGTCCTCTGTCTCCACTACAGCTCAGTGGATATGGCTGCCAGTTTAGCCCACAGCAGCAGAGTAAGTTCTTTGGACAGCTGTCTTAAGTGAATAATTGAATATATTATGTTGTTGCATCCCCTCATTTTACAAGGAAGTATTTTTCTTCTGAGTTCTTTTTCATTCTTTGGCATCCCAGATCCTGGGACCCAGCAGCCACCTGAGCATTCAGGTTGATAAATATCTTCTTTTCCCCAAAGAAATGTTATAGAGGCCTGACACCATCCAGCTTGCCTAAATTCCAAAAGAACCTACATGCTTTTGTGACCTTGAGGATTAATCTCTGTCACTCACAACTTGTTGGCTTCTCTTGCTCATTTCTGCAGTGTAGACAGATGGTGTGGAGTTCTGTGCCAGTGTCATTATCCACAGGTTTACGTCTCACACAGCTCCCTCACATAACTGTTGTGCTAAACACTGAACAATTACTCAACTCTTTGTTTTGTCACCCTATGGGCTTTCACTGTTCTGCACCCAAAGAACATGCACTAATACCCAGTATTGCTGAAAGCTACTGCTGACACTTCTCAACTGAGTGCAACAAGAACATCACAGGAGACAAGTCTCTCAGACACCAAAAGAAACATTGTCACAATACAAATGAACAACCAGCTTTTCATTTCTATGTATCCAGAACACGACTCTAATGCTGCCTGCTGCTTTGAGGCCCTTTTCTCCAAGATCTTGAGCTGTGGAACTTTTATCAATCCACAAATGAACACTTTGACCCTGAAGACCATAGCTTCAGAAGCAGGGTAGAAAGGAGAAACAATAATTATGGCAGCAAGATGTTTTTAGATTCATGGTTAATTTTCCTATCAATGCTATGAGAGTACCTTTATCACAGCATTTTACATATGAGGAATCTCAATAATTTATATTAAATCACATCCTAAATAACTGTAGAGCTGGGATTTGGGGTCTATATTCATACAACATAAGAGGTATCTTCAATACTTGAGAGAACAGAAAAACTAGAAGAACTAAAAATATAAGGGGAAGCAACAGAAAAGAGGATGGAAAAGAGGGGAAGGAAGACATAGGAGGAAGAGTGGGAAATGATAGAAGAGCACTGAGGCTGTGGAATAAGGAAGAGTGTAGAGGGAGCGGGAAAAATGATATAAACGCTTCCAAGACCTTCTATAGTTCATAGCTCAGAAAATATGTGCCTTAAAAAAATCTCAAATAAAATTCAACATTTATTTTCATACTGGAGCTATTACTCCTGATTTGCTAGAGTTTCAAAGAATGCTGACTTTCAGATCCATAAGATTTTATTTCATCTTAGATATTGGAAACACATACCTGTCCACTTTCATAAGCCATTACAGATAAATTCTAGGCATAAGGCATTGGAGATTGTGTATCATCTTCCATGGATTAAATACCTTTACTTTGGACATGGGGTGATGGTATAAAAAGGGAGAAATATGCAAAAGATGGACAAAAAGAGAAATAAATCACATGAAACAGTGCTTACTGAGAGCTTGCTATGTGGGAAAGGCGCTATGTTCCATCATGGTATGTCCAGGAAGCTTTAGTTCTTTTCCTTTTTACTCTCTAAAGAAAGCAGACCCTGGCTGACACATCCTGAGTATCTCTTAAGTCCCAGGAAAGGGGAAGAAGCATTTACAGAGCCATTTACATAGTAGATGTGAGAAGAGGCTCAAAGCCACACTGGGTTTAATTGCTCCTTTATCACACTTTCCTTGGTTGCAAGGATGCATTCTGTCTGTGGGAGGATCCAGTTTGAATTAGGGGCTAGTTCTCACTACCATCCCTCAGGGCACAATGTGGGAGTCATGGGGCTCCTCTGACCCTGCCCCAATAGGGAGCCCATCATGTGGCCCACGCACATGATGCTAGGCGGAGCAGCAGTATAGAGTGGCAGGAAACTGGGGGTCTGTGATTGGCTCTGGGAGCTGACGTCATTTTGCTTATAAAAATGACTTACAGCAGGCAATAGATCGAATTCTCCATTTCCACCATTACACAGAATTCCTGGTCGGTTATTTTGCACATATACAGGCCAAAGCAGACCTGGATTTCAAGTGTCAGTGTCAGTGGCTAGTGAGTTGGACAGAGGTCTATTAGACCACCAGCCTGGTAAGCTAGTGTGGTGTTGGATGGAGACCTATCCGGTCACCACCCTGTGAAGTCGATCATGAGTGGGTGTAGGCTGAACATAGGCCACCAGCCATCAGCCTGAAATTCCTGTCCAGAGACCAGTAGTCTTTGGGCAAGTAGGAAAGCATGGCCAGACGGGAAGCAGACTTCCCAGGCTAAGGACCTGAGTTGGAAGGACCTCTCAGGTTTGGTTACGAAAGTAACCAACTGACCTCTACACCAAGGGGGCAGTTCCCCACAGTGACCACAGGAAGCCACTGTGCTCCCCTTCCCTTAGCAGAACTGCTCTGCACCTGCTCATAGCAAGAGAAGCTCCTACACTCTCTGATTTTGTTGTTGGTGGTGATGATGGTGGTAGCAGTGGTGGTAATATTTTTTTTCTTTTTTTTCTGAGCTCTGAGAAAGGACAGCCCCTGTAGACGGCTTCACCTCTGGAAGCAGTGGAAGGTGGAAGGCACAAACTCTCTCCTGGCTCCTCTCAGGTATCCAATATGTGGTTGGTGAGGCAGTAAGGGACTTCCTGTCTAAGAAGCCACAGCTGTCATTGTGAGATTTATGTTACAAAGCAGTTTTTGCTTTTCTGAGCTTACTGTCCCCAAGACTGCTAAAAGATTGTGATCATTGTTCACCATAGAGGATATGGAGTTGCCTGGCATTGCTCTCACTAAGCCTGCCCTCACATCTGTAAATAGCCCCTTTATTAAACTGTTCCAAATATTATTTGAATTCACCATGTGCTTACTCAATCCCACACTAAGTTGCACTGTGTGACCTTAGACAAGTTCCCTAGCATCATGAGCCTCACTTTCATCATCTTTAAATGGAGCTTATATGCTTCAGAGGGAAATTGTGAAGTGTGAATGAAAGTTGCATGTGCATAGGTGATAAACATTTCCTCCAGCATATTAGTGGTCACTGTTACGATTAATAGACCACTTAGAAAATATGGAGCATGTAAGAGTGAACATGAATGAGTACAAGCTCTCTGTCCACCCATACACATTTACCCCAGGAATTTCTTAATGATTTCCAAAGCTGTCCTTATCTTAGTTTCAAAATCTTTTACTTTATGGCTCATTCTGTTTCAAATGGGTTAAGCACACTCAACATTCTTACTGAGTTTATAAAACTCTGATACAACAGCAGAAAGGATATTGTTGGCCTTAATGCTTTGTGCTATCAGGATCCTGTTCAGAATCTCCCTTGCTGTGCCTAAAAGCTCCAGTATATCCCATACTTTCTCTTCTATTAGATTGCAAGTATTGAGTCTTTTGTTGAGGTCCTTGATGCATTTGGATTTGAGGTTTGTGTAAGGTGAGAGATAGGGATCTAGTTTCACTTTCAACATGCAGCTCCCTAGTTTGACCAGCACCTTTTGTGTAAAATGCTATCTTTTCCCTGAGCAATGGGAAAAAAATGCTATTTTTTTTGTCCAATGTATGATTTGGGCCCTTTTATTAAAAAGCAGGTAGGTGACTATAAGTGCATGGACTTAAATCTGGGTCTTCAATTCTAGTCCATTGACCATGTGTCTATTTTTATACCACTTCACAGCTGTGAACCCTCTGAGCTAAAGTAACATCTAGCTTGGCAAAACAAGCATAGTGGTGCAATAGTTGCACAATTATGGGAATAACTTACCACCTTCTAAATGGATTTAAGGCATCCTTCACCACAGGGAGTCTATGCCTGACACTTGTTATCAGAGTGAAAGTCTGTGTTTAGACAGGTCACAGGTCATGGGGGAGAACCTACTACTACCATTCTCCTAAACGGACATCCTATTAAATTTCCTCAGAGTGACTTATTGTTATACCTACAGATTAGTGCATGTCTTAACTATTACCAGATAAGGTTCTTCTTGCAGCAGATGGCAATTAACACAGAGACTCACAATGGTCAGTGTGCAAAGAATAAGAGACTGTGGAGTGCTTAGTTCTAAATGGGACACCTACCCCATACCCTCCCCTCCCCAGGTTCAGGGATCATTGTGGAAGTGGAGGAATGGAAGAGGGTGAGAGCCAGATGTGGTAGCCAACTACAAGGAAACGTGCTGTCTGGATACCACGGGGCAATTAGACATATGAGTCCAGAGTGCTCGTGACAACATGTGCAAGACCTGTGCAAACCCAAGACAGACAGGGCCCAACAAGGATGGGGGAGGTGGGCGGGAAGCTCAAGCCCTAGCTGAGGATCTATTGACAACTGATAGATTCTGGGAGAGGGAGAGCCAATTTTCCTTACTGATATGACACCTGGTCGGTGGACCAAACTCCAGGACAGAGACTCATATCCAGCGATCCAAATGGGAGGCATGGAATGGAAACAATAGGTCTTTAAAATTAAATGAATATATAAAAATTTAAAAATATAAGGACAGATAATAATGGAGGGCATGAAGTGGGGGTCGTGAGAAGGGGCGAAAGGGGGTCTGAATAGGAGCACAATACATTGTATGCATTCTAGAATTAATTTAAAAAAAAAAACAGAAAGGATAGAGGTATAGGTGAAAGCAGTTTGCCTTCCTGAGAACCAGAAGTTTGGCCCATTGAATAACTCCATAGAGCCTTATCCAAGTCTTCCTTCATTCTTCCTGGACTCAAGAAACCCCCCAAAAGTCTTCCCCTTAAGGAATAAATCCCATCAGTATACAATAGCTTAGTAACCACAATGATCCATCTCTTAAATATGCCACTGCTCCACCATCGTTCTGTGTTCAAAGATGTAATTATTTTTTTTAAGTGACAAGTTGAACCAACTAGTGTGCTGGTTAGAGAAAAATTGCCCAGCCAAGGGTCGGCTCAGCAGGATAAACCAGCAACAACAAAAAGAATTGTGATTGATTAGTAATTTCTGCAAATAATTTTGGGCTCTCTGTACTATTGCACATGAGTTTGCAGTGTGTTTGCTGACCACACTTTAAAGTACATAGATGTTCTGAAAGACAGTTGGTAGCTTGTACTGCTTGCTGCCTAGTGACACTCTTCTTTGTACTCTCCTGTAGAGCCCATTTCAAATAAACTGTAATGGCTGAGCTTGCAGACACATTTTCTCATTTACACCTCTAATTTTTATGTGCATTTGCATTCAACAGTGAAATTATGACATGTATATCTGTTGTAAGCATCTGGGGATGATTTGTATTATAGAGATTCAAGAACTAGAGCTCTCTACTGGACAGCAATTCTGCTGAAGGTGTTCAGCATAACTCACTGGCCTCATCCCATCAATGATATATTCATGCAGCTAAAGGCAAATGTTTAAACATTTTAGTTAATGCACCATATGTCTTAAATGTTTTAGTTCCATCTGACATTTCCAAAATTCATTTTATGGAAACTCGCCAAGTAAATTTGCTTCTCTGAAATATGATGATTCCATTCACTTAAACTTAATCCTGTACCTGTCAGAGACAATGAACTCTTCATTGTTAGCCTTCCAAGTCCACAAACGGTGTTATCTTAATGTTCTTCCTTCTGAGCATGGGAAAATACAAGTCGGGTCGCTCCAGATAATACAACTTGTATCCCAAGGGCCACATAGCTAGTTTTAGGCAAAGAAAACTCTGAGAAAGCCCAGTCACCAATTCTGGGCTCAGGGGAGAGGGAGGGAAAGGAAGCATGGAAAATCAAAAAATTAAAAGGAATAAAGTCAAATAAATTGGGGAATGAGAATAGGAGAAAAAAAAAAAACAAAGGACAGAGACAAGAAAGAACATGATATATTTATAATTCTCATTTTTCAAGCCACACCTTCCTATGACTTAAAAACAATATAGAAGGGAAAAGATAATAATCACATATATATGATATTTAGGACTGTGGAGAGGGCCCAGTGGATAAAGCATTGTTACCTAAATGTGAGGAACAGGATTCAAATCCAGAGAACCAGAGTGAATTTCTGGCACAGCAGCTGTCTTAGAACGCCAGCTCTCAGAAGGTGGAGACAGATATCTCAGTGTGCTAACAAGCTCTGAGTTCAATGGTGGGACCTTTATATCTCTATGTAAGATAGAGAGAGACCAAGGAAGATTCCCGATGTCAGTCTTGGGCCTCCACATGCATGTACAGATGTGCATGTATGCCCCCCCATTCACCCACACTCATGCAAGCACACACATATATAAAGATGTAAATAATGATACTTAGATATAGTTATTAGAATCCCAACTTTGATATCAAATAAATTAAAATCTTTCATCTTGAGTCCACCAATTAGTAACCTAATGCTGGGCAAATTATTTCAACTCTCTCAATTTAGTTTTCTAAGAGCATTGATTAAAATATTAAACATGTTACTGAACATGGTAGTGTACACATTTAATCCCAGCACTCAGGAGACAGAGACAGGCAGATCTCTGTGAGACTGAACCTAGCCTGGTCTACATAGGCCAGCAGGGGCTGCAGGGAGACCTGTCCCAAAAAAGATAAAAATGAAACAAAACCAAAATATACTAAACATGTATAGTAAGTTGTTATAAATTTGAGATTTATTTTTAAACAATTTTCGTAAGTAAATTTAAGGTCCTAATTTGTCTATGGCAGAAGAAAAATTTATCACATTATAGAACACTGCATCTGTATTCAGTGGGGTTTTTATAAAAACCAAGTAAAAATATTATTCTCTCAGTCTTTCTCACGTTTCCCTTGTAGATCCTTTGGATTAAGTATTTTTTTAACTGTCAATGTTTCAGTTGCTGAGCCTCAGACTCTACCAAGGATGAACAAGTTGATAGAGAGGAATTTGGTAGAATGTCCTAGCTTCTAACCCTTGCTCATTTGCCATCAAAACATTTCAATCTGCTTGGCCTCTGGCCAGTGTCCTCTGTGCTATCTCATCTCTTCTGATAAGTGGCTCTCAAGACACAGGACATCCTGAGGAGTTTCCTGTCTCTTTGTGGCATCCTGGTGACACTCCTATCCAATGCCTCTAGTCAAAAGGGACTTCTCTGAGTAATCTCCCTCCTACCCCCAGTGCTCTCCATTCAGTGAAGTAGAGATTCTAGGCTAATCACAGTCCCCAGACTTAGAGCATGGAAATTATCAAGGTTGGAAAAAAATGGCAATCAGAAGCAACACAAAAGCACATTTCTTGACATCGAAATCTATCAAAGAACCAAAAATTGTTTCGGAAAGGGAGGGTGATGCTTTCAGTGTCAGGTAGATCACATCATCAATGAACTGATGGAAAGGGGAAGGGAAGAGACTTTTCTATGGTACACCATAAACTGTGCTTTTTCTATGGTACACCATAAATTCTGCACAAGACCTGCATGAGGTCAAACCACTTAAAAATTCCAGCATGAAAACCAAATTCCAGCCTGTAGTGGGAAGAAGCCCCGGAAGACCCTCGCCTCACCACGGAGCTATGGCACGTAGGTGGCAGCTAGGGAGGGGAGAGCCATTTTTCTTCCAGGCTGTGGCCACTGGCAGGTTTCCTGTGCCCATTGGATGACTCCGTGCCCACCTGCATGTGGGCAACACTAACTGGACTCCTTAAGTTAAGAAACAGAGTAAATTAAAAAGAACATGAAGTTGGCAAGAGGATGTGCTGGGAGATCCTGGAAAGAGTTGAGGAGGAAAGGGATGGGGGTGAACGTTATCAGGACACAGTGCATGCATGTATGAAACTCCCAAAGAATAGATTTTAAAAACTGGAACAGACTGTTTAAGATGAAATTAAAAAAACAATCCTTTTTTTTTTTTTTTTTTTTTTTTTTGCCGGGCATGGTGGCACAGGCCTTTAATCTCAGCACTTGGGAGGCAGAGGCAGGCGGATCTCTGGATCTCTGTGAGTTCAAGGACAGCCTGGTCTACATAGAGAGTTCCAGGACACCTGGGCTTACAGGGAGACCCTGTCTCAAAAAGACCAAAAAACAACAACAACAACAACAACAACAACAACACAATCTTTTTAACTTGAAATGCAGCTTGAGGTTATGGCAAGCCTCTCTGTCTCTCTGTCTCTGTCTCAGTCTCTGTCTCTCTCTCTCTCTCTTCCTCTCTCAGCCCCTCCCTCCTTCCCTCCTTGCTTCCCTCTCTGTATCTCTCCTAGCTTTTCAGCTCCCCAAGACACTAGAGACATATCAGGCTGGGAGTTGGTAGCAATGACATGGGGTCCTTTAGCTCTTAGTCAAAACTACTTGATATCGTCTGGTCAATCAAGGTGCTCTCAACGTTTACTTTTGCTTCCCCCCAGATTTCTACCTGCACTTCTGACTGAGCTCCATGCACAAAAGGGAAGGAGAGAAAACAGAATCTAAACAAACTTGGCCTTCCTCTTTCTTGTAAAGATGAAAACCAAGATGGAGATGAACTGAGAGGAGGGGCTGAGAGAAGTGATTTCCCAAGGAAGAGTGCAGCGAGGAGAAGATTTTGGAAATAGTTAATCCATTTGTTGTCTTTTAAATATTGCTTGTTTTCCTTTTACTCTTAAGGCACTCAATGCTTCAGGGAAAGTGAGGACACCATCGATCGTATGAATCATTGTTTGGATTTGAGCTGTAAGACAGTGATTTGTTTTGTGAGTACATAGGCTAAAGACAAATGCTTTTACTTTTCAGAATACAGGATTTTGGCAAATGTTGTCCTTGAATTTCAAAATCTCAGCCATACAGGTCAAGACCTGAATCCAGAGAGACTTCAGCCTAAGTTTAAGCTAAATCATAAGGTAGAAAAGGACAAGGACTAGACTGGAAGATGGTTTTTGTCACTAGAGCTGGTGTGACAGAGCATGAGAAAGGCAGAAGAAAATAAAAAGAACAGACAAGAGAATCCATTTTCCTGTCCCCGGGTCATCACTGGTGGAAGAAGACATGTCTAGTTAGGACAGCAAATGACAGAGCAGAGTGCTTACTCCTTGTCTCTCCAGAGCTCACACCTTACAGAGATGAATTGGTCAGTATAATATCAAGGACAGCCTGGAATCTAGCTGCTGTAGCAGAAAGGAAAATCCCAACTGGAGGAAAAGAGAAAGCAATCTCCTTCCTCACCCTGCTTCATCCAATTCCATATGAGCTATGGGAGGCTTCATGTTACCATGAGCCCTAGAATTAGAACAGGAGACAAAGTCACCCCTGAAGAGCCAGCAGCTCCAGGGACAGCCACTCTAACACTCCAATCCACCCCCACAGCAGAGGCTTTACCAGGCCTCAGTGTAATATGCAAATAATTCCCCTATTGCAGACAGGACTCAGCAGTAGTCACAGCTTGTGCTCCCTCTGGAGAAGCCCAGAGGTACATGGGACCTACGAGCCCCTCTGCTCCCAGCCACCATCCTGGGCAAGCAGAGTATAGAGGAAATATCTAAATAGTCCATTTTAAATCAGAAAATCTTATGTGACAAGATGCAAGTGTTCTATCAGCAGGGTAGAAAATTAGAGAAAGTTAAAGAAAACAGTGAAGAAAACTCTAAGATTAAGTGAGGAATTGCTTTATTGTTTGGAGATATTTAATAGTTTGTTCAGGTTGCCATTGTAGAATACCGCAGAGCTCTCTGAGCTCTGCATACTCAAAGTTCAATATCAAGATTCTGTGAGGGTTAATTTCTGTATGTCATCTTCTCCATGGCCTTTCCTGGTACACTCAGAGAAAGTAAGAACTCTGGTATCTCTTTCATCTCATAAAGACACTAGTCTTTTTTTAAGCCAATTTTTATTGAAGCTTTGTGCATGTCATATAAAATTTCCAATCAAGTCTAGGCCCATTTCCCCTTCCTTGCCCCCCACCCCACCAGAGCTCATGCATTCTGCCAAACATGTTTTTCATCTTTTTCTCAGTCTCCTTTAAAATTCTCAATGCAGAAGTTTACTGTTTTGAGCAGAAGTTCACAATTTCAATCAGTTCTTTGACCCAGTCTTTTGTTGTTGTTGTTGTTGTTGTTCCTTTCAATCTGCATCACTCCAAAATATGCATATATTTTTGCCACATATATCTGTTTTTTTTACAAATGCATCTTGACTTTATTGCAGGGAAGCTAGAGGGTGCTGCAGGGGAGGGTCTGTCTCTGCAGACTCCATGGCTGAGCAGGACAGTGGAGGGAAATGAAGTCCCAGATCTGCACGGAGGTCAGAGCAGCACCCTGCCTCTTGCCACATATATCTTTTAGCATCTTCAGCTTATGATTTCTTTTCTTTATTAAGCTGAAAAATGTCATGTTTGAAGACTCCTCCTTGGCAAGCCCAAATAACCATCAGTCCTGCCCTTGTGATCCACACTTGGGTTTTCCCTTCCCATGGTCACCAAATGAGGTCCAGTAAGCACAGCATCCTGACTTGATCTTCCTGCACTGGTCTCTGTGATACAGCCTGGGTAGTCCAACAATGGCAGTCTATACTCTGAAGAGGCCGAAACCCCAGTAGAACTCACTCCACAAGCTGGATGTCTCAGTAGTCCCCATCTGGCACTGAAGGTTTGGTGGATTCTTGGAGAGAGTCTTCAGTTCAAAGACACCAGTCCTATCATGAGCCTATCCTCCTCATTCAGCCTTAATTTTCTCCATAAAGGTCCTATCTTCAAACAGAGAAGACACACAAGGATTTAGGATTTCAAAATATGAATGGGGGGGGGCATAATTCATTCTATAAGTGCAAAAATTAAAGTTTTAATATGAAAAATGTCAGTGTTATTCAACTAAAGCCTGGTACTTCAGGCTAAATACTTAACAAGGATGAAGCATTATATATATTAATAAAATCATCTAATTTTTAATATGTGCTAAGCATTATTTTAACTATATTACCTGTGCTAACTGCATTTAACAAAAATTATATATATAACATCATTCTTATAGCCCTTCTGGGAAAGAAACCTACCACCCCCATCCAACACTCAGTCATAGAGTTTCCTGGTGTAGTTGGAGACCACACTGTTTCAGTTTGCTTCTTCTCCTCTTCCTCTGGCTCACTGGAATATACCTTCAATAGCTTTCAACATTAAATATGTCAGTATTGTCATTGGTACTCACTGAAGGTATCACAACCAATGCTTTTGTCTGATGAAGGTCCCGCTGTGGATGCTACCACTACCAAAAATGTGGAGCAGCAAAAAACGTTGAAGCAGCCACCGCGGAAGGTCATCCACTTTCCCGTCACTTGCCGTGTTACATAAGTTGTCAAGCTTGCTGCTTGTCTAACCAAAACTTCCTGTTGTCTCCAAAGAAAATGATTCTTCAGATCAGATTATTGCTGGGAATTCATTCACTGAGTTCTGATGTCCTGTGTCCGGTATTACCTACTAAATGCCTGCATCTTTCCATCTCTTAGATTTACTCACCCTCAATACTGATAGTAGAATTTATGAAATTTTTTATTAAGATATTTTGGAACCAACAGAAAGTTAAAAACGAAAATGGAAACAGAGAAAATAGACTAAGAACATCCAAACTAGATTAGTCATTAGTACTAAGGTTGAAAGGGACAAAATATAAAATAAAAACCAATTTTGAATTAAATGATTTGTTATAAATTAAATCAACTAGCACAATGAATTCTTTTCCTGGAATGTAATCCAATGTATGTAATTCCTTTTGTGCTCAGTCAGTAATTTGTCAGCGAGTGGTTAATACCTCTAGAGATGTTCCCTGCCATTCTCAGAAAAAATTATAAGAAAATACACCTTAAAGGTGAAGTAAAATTTTTTCTATGTTGAGACTTTACTACCTTTACTTTTTAGCCTATTTGATAGGAAAGTACCATTTTTCCCTGAGCATGTGAAAGCCTGGAGCTCATGTAGACAAATAAATATGTAGTTCTTCTTCCCACAGATGTTATTTTTGAGCAACTACATTTGATGGCTCCTAGATAAAGCAATCAACCTGGAGAGAAATGAGGAGCTCATATTCCAAGAAGTGACATATAATTATTACCACACCTATTAACTGAACAAACCAGCCAGAGCCCAATTACATTGTTGGAACATACACGGAAATATCTCTTAAACAATTCTTCAACAAAGAAATAAACCTGTCATGGAAGAAAAAATTGCTGAACATCAAGACTGTGTGCAGAGGAAGTAACGTTAGTGTCAGGGTCGTGCTGGCTGTAACTCAATGTGCAATTAAGGGAAATTAGAGGCAGTCCTCATTACATACATTTTACACTTTGTTTATTGTGCCACAAATTCTGTAGTGGAGCCACTGACTTGTAGCAACAATAGCTCATTTAATGGAAAATGAGAATGTTAACAAAAGATGTTTGATGGCTGAGGAGCACAGTACAGCAATTTCCTTTTTTTTGGTTGTGTGTCCCTGCTCCAAAACCACATCTTTGATGAACACGAAGAGAGCCAATATGGCATAACTGAAATCCTGCTTGCAGATCAAGAGACTGGAGAAGTACAAATAAAATAGCAAAAGTATATCAATGGCTTGGAGCTCAAAGAATACCTTTCTAATCAATCATTTTTCTCATAGAATTGGGAAGAAAAGAAACAAAACTGATGAGACAGGGATTCTTGCCCAGGACTCGTTAAAAGATAGTGCTGATCTACAAAGATCATATATGAAGGCTCTCTATCTGCTCTAAGAGTACTCATTTAAAACTTTTCTGAATTTTAAAATAGTCTGAAAGTCCTAGATTTGCCCAAAAAGAATTATTTACACCATTTAATTCCTGGAAAATAGTAGAATGAATGGATTTCAGGGTGATATGTGATACTGAAATTGCTGTCCTACTGAGAATCAGATGCTTGGGAGAAAGGAGTGGAAATTGGTTTCATAGAGTCACATAGCAAGTACGAATTTTGACATGGGTCTCGAGTACTGGATCATGCTGTAAATATCTGAGTATTGGATTCCCCAAGCTCTAAAATGAATTCCTTGTATTCTTTAAGACTTAGTATAACTTTTGAAGGGGAACTCAAGGTATGTGATCGTAGCACAAATAAGAATAGCAAAGAAGTGGGACTATGTAGACTTTGGAAAGGCTCTGACAAGAAATGAAATCCATGCCATATCTGCATGTATCTGAAGTATCTGAGTCTACACAGTGGAGTTATTCCTGCCATGGATCTTTGATAATTTCTGGCTTCTTGACCAGCAAGTCTCTCCAAATTAAAGAGGATTGTACATCTGTATGTGTATGCGTTTGTGTATACATATATGTATGAAAGTACATATGGAGCTCAGAGATTGATATTGGGTGTTTTCCTGACTTGCTCTCTTCTTTATTGTTTTTGTCATTTACTTCAATTCATGATCAGCGTACATATTATTAATATAGTATACATCACTTTTTTGCTTTTTCACATCAAATCTTGAGACCGTAGTGTTCATTTAATACCCTAGTTCACCTCAATCAAAGTCATGCACAGTTCAAATGACCAGCAACCCCACGGGGTCTCTAGGCATGCTTTGGAGGGTGACAGGTGCTTACTTAGACACTACGTGCTGAGGACAGGAGGTCAGGGTCAAGGAAGATTTGGGGTGTGTGTGTGTGTGTGTATGTGTGTGTGTGTTAATCTATTCATTTGCTCATTTAATATTCTATAAATGCATATTGAGTATCTCCTGAGCTGGTGATCATGTAGACAGGAATCTTGCTGGTGGGAGAGAAGCTGAGGAGTCTTGGGAAGGACCTCGCTGAGAGGCTTCTTCAACCATGAGTTTGACTCACACCCAGAGCTTCCAGTTCACAGTTTGGGTGCTGCAACTGCTGCTGGTGGTCTGCTCACCTTAAATTTTTGATATAGAGTCCTCACTGACCCTAGAATTTGCAGATTCCACTATACTGGCTGATCCGCAAGCCCCAGGGATCCTCCTATCTCCACTCTGCTTCCCCAGTGTTGGGATCACAGGAATGCTCAGCTTTATCCATGAGTACAGGGGATTGAACTCAAGTCGTCATGCTTGTATAGCAACCACTCTACCAACTAAAGCATCTCTCTAGCCCTCCATGCACATCTTTGACACAGACTTCCCATGTAATACTGCTAAAATTGCTTTCTTACAAGAAACACTAAGAATGGCTTAATGACTTGGGACTATCCCTTGCCTCTTTGATAAAAAAAGTAAGCCTCCCAGTGTTGGTGTTTAGACAGATGCGGATTGTTGGAGAATAGTAAGGAAGGCAGAGCGGCTGCAAGGGAAAAGTAAAATGCTAAATAACTTGCCAGGATTCTCAAGGAGGGCAGGCTGTGCTTCTGAGCAATTAAGAGACTTCTTCCAAGTAAGAGCTCTGCCAAGCTGGATAAAAAGAGCTATTTAAAATTTTACTTCTCTTCCATGGGGAGGAAAGAGACTGAGTCACGTGCCTAACCCTTCCTAGACCTCACAGTAGCATTTATGTGATAATGATTTTTATAGTTTATGTCCTCAGACTTCTTTTATGTTCCTTTAAAAAAACTAGCTTTAAATTTATAATTTATTTTAATCTCTCTTATTTACTGTATGACTTCACATGAAATTTGAATAACTTATAAAGGCAATAGTATTTAGATCAATGAAAAATGTTTGGAAGTACCATAGCCTTCATATATATTGATAATTATGAATAATCTTGCATGAAGGTTTAATAAAATAGTAATTAAAATATCTTCTATATACTATATAAAGTTTGACTACAAGCTCTAAATAAATAGTAAATAAATAAATAAAAAGTAGCTTTGCATTTATAGAGCATATTTATTGTTAGTATTTTGATGTCAGATCTTAATTGGGTTTTTAACTCATTAGACCTTCTGAGGAGGTTTTGGTGCCCAAGAAAGCTGAAAGGAGTGTGTTGGTCTCTGTTCTAGAATTTGATTCAAATCCTACTTGCACTCTTTTGGGTAAGTGATTTAGTAAATAGTGTCAATAAATGTTCTGAAGTCCTCCTCCCACAGTCATTCACCCCAATTTGGCAAACATCTAAACTCTGTGAGTAAAGTAGCCACTCATTCCCACAGATTCTTTAATTCACTAGCAAGGGACTGTAGGCACCTGCTACGTGTACAGAGCTGGCTCAGTTGGAAATTAAATTTCTCAAACCTAAACGAGGCATTTTCTTCTCTCTCTCTCTCTCTCTCTCTCTCTCTCTCTCTCTCTCTCTCTCTCCTCTCTCTTTCTCCCTGGATGCATGTGGAGACCTGAGGCTGATGTTAGGAATCATCATGAACTTCTGCATCAAGAATTTTGAGAGAGACTGAGAAAAAGATGAAAAATATGTTTGGCAGAAGGCATGAGCTCTGGTGGGGTTGGGGTGGGGGGGGGGGCGGGGAGGGGAGCACGGGTCTAGATTTGATTTGAAATTCTGTATAAAATGCACAGAGCTTCAATAAAAAATTTGCTTAAAAAAAGGAATCATTATGAATCACTCCTCCACATTGTTCAATGGGGCAGGGTCTCTGAATCAAACCCAGAGCTCACTGATCTGGTTCGTCTTGCCACCCAGCTTGCTCTGGGGATTCCTGTCTTCACCTTCCAAGGTAGAATTACAGGTGGACTGTCACACCCACCTGGCCTTTACATGAGGTCTAGCAACACAAATTTCAATCATCAAATTTGCCAAGTGCTTTAACTATGCAGCCATTTCCTGGCCCTGGGCTTTTAACCATATAGTCACACTGCTTGTACATTTATACCTAGTTTTAGAAAATATTTTAAAATGATATAACGAATTGTTAAGATTTTTACTTTCTTCATTGTCAAATAAAAACACAAAGAGCTGGTCAAATTACAAAAATTTTTTTACACCTGCATTAGGAAGAAGCAACTCAATAAAAGGTCAGCAGAGCTATTCATGGAGTTAAAAACAACAAAATGACAGGACAATTCGATAAAAAGAATTTCTGGCAAATATGGCTCAATCCTGAAATATACCATGTCCCTGGCTAAAGAGAAGGTAATGAATTTGAGATTTTATTGAAAAAAAAAAAACTCTGGCGTGGTTTGTAAACAGACTATAGGTGGGTTTACAAGGCTGAGGTGGGTTTGGGGTCACAGAGCAGGTAAATTTATATGCATATTCTGGATATGGTGAAATTTCTCTTTAACAGAATAATATTTTTGTAATAGTAGAACTAGTCACACAGAGAATAAGTGTTTGTGAGCTGCTTAACCTTAGGTGACATGTCTTCAATGCAGCCTCTACACTTAGGATGAATGTATCTCTTAACTCTTACCAGACAAATCTCCTTATGTGGAAGATAGTAATTAACACAGAGACCCACAATTAGCCAATGTGCAGAGAACAAGAGGCTGAAGAGTGCTTATCCATGGTAGGACAGCTGTTTAAACCTCTGCCTCCCAAGTAGGAAAAATTGCAAGAGCCAGAAGGGGTGGAGGACCACAAGGAAACAGTCTTTCAGACAACTGGTCCGCTATGCATATGAACTCACAGCAATGGTGTCAGCATATACAAGTCCATACAAGCTCAAATCACACACACACAAAAAAACCAGTCTAGACTGGGTAAGTGGTTAAGAAATCCCAACCCAACTTAAGGAACTTTTGACAGTTGGTGGCTGTAGAGGGGGAAAAATAGGAAAAAAATAAATGATTTCAAAGTATAGAGGCAAAGTGAGCTGAACTGATCACTACACCACACATGGTCTGCAGGACCAGGAAGGCTTTGAACACTGCACACATTAAATTCAAATCCATGCTGCCTTTCCCTCTACAGCTACAGTCATTGTTCCTACTCAGATGAGTAGTGCCATATGAGAAAACTTACTGTCATAACACCAATATCCTTGTAAAGTTATTTGTGGGTTCCATGATGGATACATGTCAAAATTATTACTCATGAGTTTTATTTTTGAGACATTCTCTGAATGCATACTTAGAGCTAAATTAAACTCAATTATCTCAAGCCTTGATTTTTTTTCAAATATGAAAATAGAGATGATATTAAATCATTTGCATATGAAGAAATAATATTTTTGTCCTACATGTATCTTATCCCCACCTAATGGAAGTTCTGGGGCTCCCCAAACTTGTGTTCTTGGACACATGAATTGTACGCAGAGCTGGAGAGCATACTCAAAGTCTTGTCCAGCTTTTATAAGAATGGCTACATGCCTCAACATTCACATGTTGAAATCTGAACCCCCAAGATCAGTGCATGCCTTCATGACTAGGATTAATGCTCTTCTGAAAGAGGCCCTAGAGAACTAGCCTTCTGCCATAAAAGGACATTGTGTGACAGCAGCAACTCAGAAACAGGCACAGACCCTCCGCAGACGTCAGATCTGCTGGGACCCTGATCTTGCATCTTTCAGCCTCTGGAACTGTGAGAATTTTCTGTTGTTTAGGAGGTGCCCACTGTGATTATTTTATTACAGCAGATTAAAGGAATGGGAACAGTTCTCCTCCCAGAATGGAAATCCTTCTCCAAACTTTTATAAAAATGATCCTTCAATCCTCCGTGGTTGTTTGATCTCCATTTCAACAATAATGACATACTTCCTGATGTCATTTCCCCATAAGAACCCCCCCACACCCACCCTCACCCCCAAACTAGGTGCCCTACAGTGAACTTTGTGTGTATTTAGCTTTTAACAATGACGGGGCACTGGAGGCCATGTTAGTACCTGCATTTCTTTGACAGTGGTAACTAGGGGTTGAAGAGATGGCTCAGCAGTTAAAAGCACTGTCTGCTCTTGCAGAGGACCAGGGGTTTGATTTCCAGCATCCACATGGTGGCTAACAACTTCCATAACTCCAGTTCCAGGGTATCCAACCCCCTCTTCTGATCTCCATGGGCATTGCATGATATAGGTGTTTTTACACACATGCAGACAATACACTCATATACATAAAATAGAAAAAATAAATATTTTAAAATAAAGATAGTGGTAACTAACTTTTACTGAGGTCTTACTCTATGCCATGCACTTTATAGGATGAATTAAACCTTCTTTCATCCAGATAGAAATTTTATCCACAGGGAAGTCGGGGACAAATCCTGCTATGTTTGTAACTTCTTTGACCTCTAACATGAATCTTTATCTTGTAGAGAACACTTTTTTTTAGGGGACACTGACTTTCTTCTATGAGTTATAACTGGTAACTCAGGGACTATCAAGTACTGTTTGGTATTCCACCCCTCATCCTCTTTATCTTACATTTCCCTTTAGTTAATATAGGTGTAAATCAAAACTAACCTCAGCAGTACTTGCTGACAAATCCTGTTAGTTCTCTTTGTTTCCTGTGGCCCACCTTCCCTAGGCCCTAGTAGTGACCCATCGTTACCTGAACACAGTGTTTTTTTTTCTTTTTGGTATTTTTGAGACAGGGTCTCCCTTTAGTCCCACCTGGCCTGGGACTCACTTTGTAGACCAGGCTGGCCTTGAACTCACTGAGATCCACCTGCCTCTGCCTCTCAAGTGCTGGGATTAAGGCGTGTGTTTCTAAGTCCATCCTGTCTTCTCCTCTGTTAAGGACACAACTATTGACACCACAATTTTTCAAAGGAAAATGTCCTTAAAATGCATAGGTATACAAGGTAAATAAATTAAATGCCAACAGCATTAAATACCCTGCAAAGTGAAAGGAATATATTTTAATTCCTTCTGTTGAGACAAGGCTATAGCGTCTTGACTCTCTTAAGAATTAATGATTCGTTAACAAATAAATATTGAGTGCCCTAAGAAGAGGGGAAAGAATTAAAATTCGAAGACACAAGCAGGTAAAGAGATATAGTTCAATATGACAGAGTTAGAACAAAATAAATCAAATATTCTGAGAAAGCCATGTGGTACCAGGGAAGCTGAACTCCCTGGCTCTACCTTAAATCCTGGCTCCACCTTAAATTCTGGCTTCATGACTTAAGTTTTTTTTTTAATTTTTTGCTTTTGTATGGAAAAAAGATGGAGGCAGAAGAAAGAATGCCCTGGGCAGCCTACCCCAGGTCCTGGGGCATACTGGTCCTAAAGAGACTGAGTAGGTGTAGAGAATCTTATCACACAAGATGAATGTTTCCCTGATCGTAAGTGCTTCTATATCCATCTAAAACTTCTGAACTCAGGTCTGGGCAAGTAAGAAAGAAAATAACTAGAGAGTCAAGATGACAGTGATAAAGAACGGTGGCCACAGCAGTTCTGGCTCTTGGCACCGGGACTTAAAACAAGACTCCAGACTTCCTTGGTTTATTAAGAATCTTGGCACTTCTGTGCCGATTTCAAACTTCTGAACTCAGGACTTGGCAACTAAAAGGAAAATAACTGGAGAACCAAGATGGCGCCAGCACAGCTGCGGGTGCCAGAGCAGTGGGGACAGTGGCAGCAGCAGCTCTCAGCAGAAGGACTTAACACATGACTCCCGGCTTCATTTTATTAAGGATCTTGGTGAGGTGGCAGTGGAATGAGGCATACTCCAGGCAGAACAGGCCTCGGGCCCTAGATGTGTGTGCTGGCTCCCAAGAGTCTGAGTTCCAGTGCTGGACCATATCATATACCTTATTTTCAGACCATAGGTGTTTCTACGTTGATTTCAAAATCCTGGATCCAGGACATGGTATATAACAGGAAAGATACTTGGAGAGCTGAGACGGCTACTGCACTGCAGTAACAATTGGGACTCTAGGTACAAGGACTTACAACAGGACTCTGGATCTCTTCATTTTATTAACAATCTTGGTGAGGTGGCTCCTGGCAGCAGGGGGTAGCCATGCCGGCCCACCCACACATGCCCCAGACATCATCATCATCCAGGGGCTGTCAAGTCCTGGCTCCAGTTTGTAACAGCAATAGGAACCTGAGAACTCTCAGATTACAGAAAAGAATGTAGAGGACACTGGTGTAAAGTAGTCATGTGAAGTTGGGAAACATCTCAAATGCCACTCAGAGAATTCTGGATTGGGGGCCTGTGAACTGACTGATGGCTACTGTGAGGGGTTGACTTTTGCTCTGATCCACAGTAAAACCCTCTGGGAAATCAACTTGGAGAATCCCTTGGTCCAGAGCAGCACGCTTGTACTGAGTGAGTCCCCAAAACAGCCAAAGTGTAACCTGCATGCAGTTCACAAGTATTTTGTTGAGAATATTTGCTTCTATGTTTGTTAATGAGATGGGTCTATAGTTTTCCCCTTTGGTTGTATCTTTGCCTGGTTTTGGTATTAGAGTGATGCTGGATTTGTAGAAGGAATTTGGGAGATTTCCCTCTGCTTGTATCTTTCTGAACAGTTTCAATAATAATGGTTGTTAAGTCCTCTTTAAATGTTTTATAGAATTCTGCCATGAAACCATCTGGGCCTGGACATTTTTTTAGTTTAGAGGTTTCTTATTATATTTTCAATTTCCTCATATATTATGGGTCTGTTTAAGTCCAGGATTTCAGATATTCATCCATTTCTCTTAGGTTTTCAAATTTAGTAGAGTATAGGTTTTTGAAGTATTCCTGTATGATTGTCTGGATCTTTTTTGTTGTCTGTTGTGATGTTTCCCTATTCATCTCAAATTCTATTGATTTGGAGTAGCTCTTTCTTACTTTTGGCTAATTGGGCTAGAGGTCTATCTATCTCGTTTGTCTTTTCAAAGAACCAGCTTTTGGATTCATTAATTCCTTGTATTGTTTTTGTTTCTATTTCATTGATTTCTGCTCTGATTTTTGTGATTTCTTCTTGTCTGTTGGGTTTAGGGTTCATTTGTTGTTGTCTTTCAAGTGTTTTTAGCTGCAGTGTTATTTCAATTATTTGGTGGTTCAACATACTCACGTAAAGCAATAAGTATCATAAAACACATAAATGGACTGAAAGACAAAAACCACACATTCATCTCAATTGACAATTGAGAAAAAGCCTTCAACAAAATCCAACTTCATGCTCAAAGTCCTAGAGGGAATTGGACTGGAGGGAACATTCCTCAATGTAATCAAAGCCATATATAATAAACCCACAGCCAACATCATCCTAAGTGGAAAAAAGTTAGAAGCATTCCCCTTAAAGGCAGCAACATGGAAAGGTTGCCCCCTATCATGAATCCTCTTCAATATAGTGCTTGAAATGCTTGCTAGGGCAATAAGGCAAGAAAGAGGAATTAAAGGAGTACTAATTGGAAAAGAAGAAGTCAAACTATCCCTCTTTGCAGATGATATGATAGTGTACTTAAAGGATGCTAAAAACTCTACCATAAAACTTCTAGAAATGGTTTAGAGTTTCAGTAAAGTGGCAGGATACAAAACCCAGAATACTCAGTAGCCTTTCTTTATACCAACAACAACTTTATACCAAGCAACTGGAGAAGGAATGTAAGTAGACCTTCCCACTCACAATAGTCACAAAAAATTAAATAAAATACCTGGGAACAAACCTAATCAAAGACACCAACTATCCCTACAACAAAATTTTAAACCCCTAAAGAAGGAGATTGAAGAAAACATAAGAAGAAGGACAGTCCTCCCATTCTCATGGATTGGAAAATTTAATATTGTAAAATTTTCCATTCTACAAAAATTAATATACAGATTCAATCCAATCCCAATCAAAATCACCATGAGCTTCTTCACAGACTTGGAAAAAAAATCCTTAAATTCATATGGAAAAACAAAAGACCCAGAATAGCCAAAGCAAACCTGAGTGAAAAGAGTAATACAAGGGGGATCACTATACCAGACTTCAACCTATATTACAGGGATATAGTCATAAAAACAGCCTGGTACTGGCACAAAAACAGACCCATAGACCAATGGAACAAAACTGAAGATCCAAATTTGAGCTCATACAATTTCAGCCACCTCATATTTGACAAAGGGGTCAAAAAGACTCAATGAAGGAAAGACAGCATCTTCAGCAAATGATGCTAGCAAAACTGTATCACCATTTGTAGAAGAATAAAATTAAAGCCCTATCTCTCACCCTTCATAAAAATCAACTCCAAATGGATCAAAGACCTCCATGTGAAACTTGAAACACTGAAGGTGATATAAGGAAACATTGGCAGCAACATACAAAACATAGGCATAAGAAAAGACTTTCTTTTTTTATAGTTTCTTTTATTTCATTTTTTAAAAAATAAGTAATAAGCTGTGAGTTCAAGCATCCTTCATGTAAAACCAATTTGCAAGCAGTTGTGCCCAAATCCACACAGTCCAAGGCTCCCACCATCCAGATGGAGGGGCTTGTATGTACATTCAAGTTGATCAAATAAGTGTCCAGTCTATAGTGCTGTAGTTTCACCATTCACCCCAATCAAAGCCCTTACATTCTACCACGTCCCCTCTTCCTCAGATTGTTCCCTAGGCTTAGAAAAGGGGCACAGGTGGACGAGAAGCAAAACAGTCTACTTTCTCTGGAGATGTTGTTTTGGACTCTGGTCAATTCTGGCTGTTTCCTTTCATGAGCTGACAGTTTGTCCAGGAATAATCTATCAATCCTACTAATGAAGCACAAGTAATTAGATATATAGATATTTAAACAGTACTAATTATTATGGTAGGTTACTTTGGTATAGACACAGATGTTTGGATGGTATGCTAATCCATGAATTAAGTTTTTTCTGTAAAAGATGACAAGGTCTTACTGTGGCTTATAACATCTCCTAACCACTAGAGGACGTAAGCTTGTGGCATCAGCTGTGAGTTATTCCTCCAAGGAGAGAGCCAATTAGATTTGGGATATACAGGCATATGGCTGCCACTGCTGCACAGTATTTCCAGGCAGGTGAGGTATAGCTGATGCTGATGGAGGAGTCTTGCTTGACTCAAGGAGACCAGTATTTGCTTTATTGGTTTAGTGGCCTTTGGTAACACTCTCTGGTATTCCAGAGACCAATTGTACACTTGCAAGTGTGGTCTCAATACATCTTTCCCATGCTTAAATCAGGTCTTCGACAGCAGGGTCTTACTGCCTCGGTATCCCAGTTTACAGGCAAGAAGCCTTTACCTTTTTTGGGGGAGGGAGGGACTTGGATCCCCTGGCCAACATCTCCTTGGTAGAATAATCCATTGCTGATATCAGAGCTCTCCTGTATTAATCATTTTGCTTAAATGCACAGCTTAAAGAGACTTTAGTATTATATTTGGTTCTGAAGAGAGAATAATCTTTTTCACAGTTCCTATGTCTATTAGTCAATTACAGAAAGCAGTTTTACCAGGAGCTGGGGAACAACGGGGGGGGGGACCACTTTAAGATAAATACATGATACTACCACTCAATAAAAGACTGGCCAGGATCAAGTTGCTGGAAAGGTTGTGTGGAAAGGGGAACACCTCATCCAGTGCGTGGTGGGAGTGTAAACGTGTCTGACGCCCACTATAAAAGCAGATAGGGGAACCCTGTGAAGACAGCAAAATGAGCTGCCATGATGACCCAGTCATACCACTTCTGGGTATGTACCAAAAAGACTCATCTTACGGCAGAAATACATGCACAGCTATATTTATTGCAGCTCTGTTCACTTTAGCAAAAAGTGGAACCAACAAATGCCCATCACTGCTGAGAAAATGGGTGGACATGTATACATGGAGTTCTATGCAGCAGTAAGAAAGACACATACGAACTTTGCAGGTAAATGGATGGAGCGTAGAAGATTTATGTAAGTGAAGTAACAAGTCCCAGAAAAAACAATGTGAAAATGTATCCCTCATCGTGGATGCTAGCATCAATAACCCAGTTGTAAATATTTTCTTGTGAGAAGGGGGCATATTGAAAGAACAACAACAGAAACTGCAATCAGAAACTAGACTGAAATGGTGAATCTGGAGGGGTGGGAGGGTTGTGGGAGAGGGACACAAGTCTATATTCATTATGTATATTTAAATTGCGTGAGTTTCAACAGTTCCATTTTACCCAAACAATTACAGGGTATTTTAGACTTTATAAGAGTAAAAATGTCTAAATAAAAACATTGGTTAAAGGTTTTTTTTGTTTTTTTTGTTTTTTGTAATTTTCATTTTTTCTTATGTTCTTGATTGTTTGTATTCCTCATTTCCAATTCAGTTCCAGGCATATTTCCCTTTCCTTCCCCCCACCCACCCACCCCACCCAGCCCACCAGATCATGCATTCTGCCATAACTTCCTGCCTCTTCCTCTCCGTTTTTTTTTCATTTTTTAAAATATATATAATTTTTATGAATACAAGGCATCCTTCGTGTGAAACCAATTTGGCAACAGTTTGCCCCCAACCCCCACAGCCACATGGGTCCCACCATCCATCGGGGGGGGGGCTTGTTGTTCAATCAAGTTGATCAAATGAGTTTTCCATGTCTTAATTGCGGTAGGTTTCACCATTCACCCCAATCACAGCCCTTACATTACCATGCCCCCTCTTCACAGATTGTTCCCTAAGCTTGGAAAAGGGGCACGGTGGAATGAGAAGCAAAACAGTCTACTTTCTCTGGAGCTGTTGTCTTGGACCCTGGTCAATTCTGGCTGTTTCCTTTCATGGGCTGACGTTTTGTCCAGGAATAACCTTGATCCAAACTGGGTAATTGGGCACTAGCATCCACAGATGAAGGAGACCATTCGTCGTTTGTTTTTCTGGGACTGTGTTACCTTCACTCAGCTGGGTCGGAGATCTCAGATCTCAGAGATTCACACAACCGTCCTTTAATACCACTGGGAGGATAACTCGCCCCCACCAGCCACAAGATCCAATCAAGCACAAAGACCACACCTTAATCCCAGCTGGGAGGCATAATCCAACCTCACAGCCACAGAGGCCAAATGCAAACCAAAGACAGCAGGGCCAGGATCAACATCAGCTGCTAGAGGCACCCCAGTTCCTACCGAGTCCCTCCCCTCTTTCGCTTCCCGCTGGGCTCAGAAGAAGTCGCGTGGTTTTAAAGGTTGTTTTAAATCAAAAACGGTAATACATCTAAGTTAATTGGAAATATAAATTGTTTAGTCCACATTTGTTTCTTAAAATCTGTATAACAATAACTTTGGGATTAACATATACAAATGTTCTCTATAATTTTGTTTTTATTCAGATCATCTTGTAACATTGTCTTTTTACTGCAGGATAATTTAATTTAAGGAATTAATTTTGCTTCCCAATTACAACATACAGTCACCCAAAACAGCTTGGGTAAATTTATTAAAATTTCACCTTGATTCCTGCCTATAGGTAGTGTACTACAACAGCATTTTGAGACTCATGGGTCAAAAAATAAAAACCTAAAATAAAAAAGGGGGGATACAGTTATTAGTAAACATTTTTGTCAAATTTTCAATTTAAATCTTAAAACGAAGGGAAAAGATCTGTATGTTCCCACAGGTCAAAACATCACACAACTTAATAGCTGAAAGAAGAAAAGATACAGCTTGGCATTGTTAGGTGGTACCAAGAAATACAAGCAGGAAGGTTGGCCCATATAACATTAAAGGAAGAAAAGCTTTCAGACTGTACAGGCATCATCAAACATCTCTGTGGACCTATTTGTAACAACTATTTATAATGAGTCCTAATGAACTTTACCTTCTAGGTGCTGCAAAGTTTTTTAATATGAGAGACTTTTTTCTTACCTCCTTTTCATAGAACAAAGAAAAATATGATGGTAATGAAGTATTCTCTAACTGTAAATTAGAGCTGACTGTTATAGAGGTAAATCTCTTATAACTGGTAGATGCCTTTAATCCCAACTCGGAGGCACGGGCAGGCAGATCTCTGTGAGTTCAAAGCCAGCCTGGTCTACAGAGTGAGCTTCAGGCCAGCTGGCTAAAGGGAGACCTGTCTCAAAAGACCAAAAAAAAAAAAATGGTAAAACTCTTCTGTAAGTGACTATAACATAGGAACTGTGGAAAAGGATTAAGCTCTCTATTTAAATGCAAAAATAAATACTAAAGTCTCTTTAAGGGCTGTGCATTTAAGCAAATGAAATACAGGAGAGCTCTGATATCAGCAATGGGATTATTCTACCAAGGAGATATTGGCCAGGGGATCCAAGTCCCTCCCTCCCCCAAAAAAGAATGTAAAGGCTTCTTGCTGTAAACGGGATAAAACGTGCAGAAGAGGCAACAGACCTGCTGTCTGAAGACCTGGATTGTGAGCATGGGAAGATGTATGTGAACCACAGATTGCAAGTAGTACAATGGTCTGCTCCTGGAATACCAGAGTGTGTTACCAAAAGGCACTAAACTAATAAGCAAATACTGGTCTCCTTGATGTCAAAGCAAACTCCCCCATCAAGCATCACTATACCTCACCTGCCTGGAAAATACTGTGCCGCAGTGGCAGCCATAGCCTGTATATCCCAAATCTAGTTGTGCTCTCTCCTTGGAGGAAAACCAACAGCTGATGCCACAAGATTAAGTCCTCAGTGGTTAGGGAGAAGTGTTATTAGCCACAGTAAGACCTTGTCCATCTTTTACAGAAAAACTTAATTCATGGATTAGCATACCATCCAAAACATCTGTGTCTATACCAAAGTAACCTACATAATATATAGTACTGTTAAATATACCTATATATCTAAATAACTGTGTCTTCATTAGTAGGATTGAGAATTATTACCTGGACAAACTGTCCGCACTCATAAAGGAAACGCAGAATGGACCAAGTCAAAAACAAACATGCCCAGAGAAAGTAGACTGTTTTGCTTCCGCCACCGGTGCCCCTTTCCGAAGACCTAGGGACAATCGTGAGGAAGAGGGTGACTGGGATTAATGTAAAGGGCGTTTGGATTGGGTAATGGTGAAACACACTAACAACTATAGACTGGAGCACTTATTTATCAACTGAATGTACATACAAGCCCCTCCATCTGATGTTGGGAGCCTTGGACGCTGTGGTGTTTTGGCCAAACTGCTGTGCAAATTGGTTTTACATGAGAAGATGCTTGAAACTCACACAGACTATTACTTATATTTTTAAAAATGAGATAAAAAAATATAAAAAAAGAAAGTCTTTTTCTTATGCCTATGTTTTTGTTTTGCGGCCAATGTCTTCCTTATATCACCTTCAGTGTTTCAAGTTTCACATGTGAGCTGTTGATACATTGGGTTGTATTTTTAGGAAGGGTGAAGAGATAGGGCTTTAATTTTATTCGTTCTACAACAATGGTGAGACAGTTATTGTAGCACATTTACTGAAGATCTGTTTTCCTTCCATTGAGTGTTTTTGACCCTATTGTCAAATATGAGGTCGCCTATTGTATGAGCTCAAATTGGATCGTCAGATTTGTTCCGTTGGTCTATGGTCTGTTTTTGTGGCCCAGACCAAGGCTGTTTTTATGACTGGATCCTGTAACTATAGGTTGAAGTCCTGGTATAGTAGATCCCCTTTGTATACTCTTTTCACTCAGGTTTGCTTTGGCTAATTCGGGTCCTTTTGTTTTCCATATATTACAGGATTTTTTTTTTTTAGTTTTTTCCGAGTCTGTGAAGAAGCATTGGGATTTTGAATTGGGACTTGTGAGATGTGTGAAATCTTTGATTGTTTGGAAGTGGAAAATTTTACATCATTAATTTCCATCCAGAGAATGGAGGCACTGCCTTCTTCTTATGTTTTCTTCAATCCCTTCTTGTCAGGGTTAACCACATTGTTGGTTGTCAGAGTATCGTTGGCGTCTTTGTTTGGTTTATGTCCCAGAGTATTTTATTTCCTAATTTTTTGTGCTATGTGCAGTGGGAGGGCTCGCTTACCTATCCTTCTCCGTGCTTGGTCATAAGTTGTTAGTTGTATAAGCCAGGCGCGCTGAGTCATCCTGGGTTTTGTTCATACCTGGCCACTTTACATGCACCACTCCCTACCTTTCTACGCGTTTTCATGGTAGAGTTTTTCGCATCCTTTCAGTACCTATCTCTACATCTGCCCAGAGGGCTGTTTGGACTGTCTTCTTCGTTTCCCCCTTGTCCTCCTTTCCTTCTCTATCTTGCCTTATTGCCTCGCCAGCCTTTCCCGCCCTCTCGTAGCCAGCAGCGCTTCAAAATGCTAGGGGGCCCCCTATATTCCAGTGATATTGCTGCCACTTTCCGGGGCTGCTTCTCACTATTTTTCACTTAGGCTGCTGTTGGCTGTGGGTTTCTTCTCTATGGAGCTTTGCTTCCTTCGGCCTGTTCCCTCCGTCCAATTTCCCATGCTCAACGGCCTATTGCGCCTGACAGTTGATTTTTGTTGAAGGCGGTGTTTCCAATTGTGCACCTATGCGCTGCATGTGTTGTGATTTGGGTTTTGTCTTTCCTTCCATTTATGTGTTTTATGATACGTATTGATTTTTACGTGAGTAATGTTGAAACCACCAAAATAATGTGAAACTAATACGGGCAAAGCTAAACACTTGAAAACCACAACAAATGAACCTAAACCCAACCAGACAAGAAGAAATCAACAAAAATCAAGCAGAAATCAATGAAATAGAACAACAACAATACAAGGAATTAATGCATCCAAAAGCTGGTTTCTTGAAAAGACAAACGAGATGGGGAAGATAGACTCTAGACCCAATGTACCAAAAGGAAGAAAGAGTGACTCCAAATCATTGGTATTCATGATGAAAGGGAACAATCACAACAGACAACAAAAGAGCCAGAACAATCTACAGTAGATACTTCAGAAACTTATATTCTACTAAATTGGAAAACCTAAGAGATGGAATGAAGTAAGGTCTGAAAATCCATGGACGTACAGCAAAGCTTAACCAGTTAGAGATTGACAAGCTTAAAAACAGACCACATAATTATGAGGAAGTGAAATATAATAAGACGCATCTTACAACTAAATAAATGTCCAGGCCCAGATTGTTTCATGGCGAATTCGATAAAACATTTAAAGAGACTTAACCAACCATTATTATGAAACTGTTCAAAAGAGGGTGTGGGCAGCAAGGGAAATCAACTCCCAATTCCATTCTACAAAGTCCACATCACTCTAATACCAAAACCAGGCAAAGATACACCCAAAGGGAAACGATAGACCCATCTCCATTAAAATAGATGCAATATTCTCAACAAAATACTTGTGACTGCATGATGTTACCTTTGGCTGTTTTGGGGACTCACTCAGTACAAGCGTGCTGCTCTGGACCAAGGGATTCTCCAAGTTGATTTCCCAGAGGGTTTTACTGTGGATCAGAGCAAAAGTCAACCCCTCACAGTAGCCATCAGTCAGTTCACAGGCCCCCAATCCAGGATTCTCTGAGTGGCATTTGAGATGTTTCCCAACTTCACATGACTACTTTACACCAGTGTCCTCTACATTCTTTTCTGTAATCTGAGAGTTCTCAGGTTCCTATTGCTGTTACAAACTGGAGCCAAGACTTGACAGCCCCTGGATGATGATGATGTCTGGGGCATGTGTGGGTGGGCCGGCATGGCTACCCCCTGCTGCCAGGAGCCACCTCACCAAGATTGTTAATAAAATGAAGAGATCCAGAGTCCTGTTGTAAGTCCTTGTACCTAGAGTCCCAATTGTTACTGCAGTGCAGTAGCCGTCTCAGCTCTCCAAGTATCTTTCCTGTTATATACCATGTCCTGGATCCAGGATTTTGAAATCAACGTAGAAACACCTATGGTAACTGGAAAGAACAGGGAACTAGGGTATGAAAATAAAATGGTCGCAAGATCACTGGAAGTGTCAGAACTCTGGGGATCCATCGGAAGAACGCGCTAGCGATCGGCTAGGGCAACGAGGCCCTTTTAATAGCGTGGCCGTTACAAGTGGATGCCTCATTCACTGCCACCAACTCACCCAAGAGCCGTAAATAAAGATGAAGCGGGAGTCATGTTTAAAAAGCCTGTTCTGCTGAGAGGCGGACTGCTGCCACTGTCCCCCAACTCTGCTCTGGACACCCGAAGCTGATGCTGGCGCCAAATATGGTTCTCCAGTTAATTTTCCTTTTAGTGCCAAGTCCCTGGATTCAGAATTTTTGAAAATCGGCACGAGTGCCAAGATTCGTATAAACAAGGATCTGGAGTCTTGGTTAAGTCCCGGTGCTAGAGGACCAGAACTAGCTGTGCCCCCTTGTCTTTATCACTGTCCATGCGGGGGGGGGGGTTAGGACTCTCTACAAATTTTTCTTTCTTACTTGCCCAGACCTGAGTTCAGAAGTTTTAGATGGATAATAGAAGCACTTAAGACCAGGAAACATTCATCTTGGGTGATAAAGATACTCTACACCTACTCAGTCTCTTTAGGACCAGTATGCCCCAGGACCTGGGGTAGGCTGCCCAGGGCATTCTTTCTTCTGCCTCCATCTTTTTTCCATACAAAAGCAAAAATTAAAAAAAAACCCACTTAAGTCAGAAGCCAGAATTTTAAGGTGGAGCCAGGATTATAAGGTTGAGCCAGGGAGTTCAGCTTCCCTGGTACCACATGGCTTTCTCAGAATATTTGATTTATTTTGTTCTAACTCTGTCATATTGAACTATATCTCTTTACCTGCTTGTGTCTTCGAATTTTAATTCTTTCCCCTCTTCTTAGGGCACTCAATATTTATTTGTTAACGAATCATTAATTCTTAAGAGAGTCAAGACGCTATAGCCTTGTCTCAACAGAAGGAATTAAAATATATTCCTTTCACTTTGCAGGGTATTTAATGCTGTTGGCATTTAATTGGTGAATTAATACCGGGTTGTATAACCATGCATTTTTGGGGGACTTTTTCCTTGGAAAAATTGTGTGTCAAGAGTGTGGGTCCCCTTAACAGAGGAGAAGAACAGGATGGACTTAAAACACAACGCTGTCCCAGAACTTTGGAGAGCCAGAGGCGGGGGCATATCTCAGTGAGTCCAAGGCCACCTGGTCTACAAAATGAGTCCCATGCCAGGTGGGGACTAAAATGGAGACCCTGTCGCAAAAATACCAAAAAGAAAAAAAACACTTTGGTTCAGGTAACATAGGGCCGTACTAAAAGGACCTAGTAAAGGTGAGGCACCCAATGAAACAATAAGAGAACTAACAGGATTTGTCAGCAAGTACTGCTGAGGTTAGTTTTGATTTACACCTATATTAACTAAAGGGAAATGTAAGATAAAGAGGATGAGGGGTGGAATACCAAACAGTACTTGATAGTCCCTGAGTTACCAGTTATAACTCATAGAAGAAAGTCAGTGTCCCCTAAAAAAAAGTGTTCTCTACAAGATAAAGATTCATGTTAGAGGTCAAAGAAGTTACAAACATAGCAGGATTTGTCCCCGACTTCCCTGTGGATAAAATTTGTATCTGGATGAAAGAAGGTTTAATTCATCCTATAAAGTGCATGGCATAGAGTAAGACCGTCAGTAAAAGTTAGGTACCACTATCCTTTAATTTTAAATTTATTTTTTCTATTTTTTTTTTTTTTTTTTTTGTATGTATGTAAGTGCACCGCACGCATGTTATTCAGTGCTCACAAAGATCAGAAAGGGGGTTGGATCCCCTGGAAATGGAGTTATGGAAGTTGTTAGCCACCATGTGGTGCGGGGAATCGAAAAACCCTGGTCGCTCCTGCAAGAGCAGACAGTGCTTTTAACTGCTGAGCACATCTCTTCAACCCCTATTACAACGGAAACAAAGAAATGCAGTACTAACATGGCCTCGCAGTGCCCCGTACATTGTTAAAGCTAAATAAACACACAAGTTACTGTAGGAGAGCACCTATTTGGGGGAGGGTGGGTGTTGGGGGGGGTTCTTAGGGGGAAATGACATCAGGAAGTATGTCATTATTGTTGAAATGGAGATCAAACAACCACGGAGGATTGAAGGATCATTTTTATAAAAGTTTGGAGAAGGATTTCCATTCTGGGAGGAGAACTGTTCCCATTCCTTTAATCTGCTGTAATAAAATAATCACAGTGGGCACCTCCTAAACAACAGAAAATTCTCACAGTTCCAGAGGCTGAAAGATGCAAGATCAGGGTCCCAGCAGATCTGACGTCTGCGGAGGGTCTGTGCCTGTTTCTGAGTTGCTGCTGTCACACAATGTCCGTTTAGTGGCAGAGGCTAAGTCTCGTGGGGCCTCTTTCAGAGAGCATTAAAATCCTTGGCATGAAGGTCAACACTTTATCTTGGGTGTTCGAAAGAGGAAGAGGACATGTGTCGCGCATTTTGGAATTGGAGTAGTGAGGGGGGATCAAAAATGTAAATATGGGCGCATTCGTTATAAGAAATCATGATGTAGCGGGTAACTGGGGGATGATGTAATCTCCCCGCCAACTACCCTTCTCGCGATTATCGCATTCCATGAGAGAACGCCCCAGATCTCCAAAATCAAGAAGCCACCGCTATAGGTCGCGGGCGCAAGCTCCATGATGCTGGCCTTAGGGCTGTAACGGCTGGGAACAACGTTAGGACTACATGTAAGTCTTCAAAAATCTATGATTTCACCGTCTTTTCCTAGGCAAATCGGGGGTATAAGTTGTGGCTCGATCTCTTGTGCATAGATGCCACAGAACAACAACGCAAGTCCTTTGCACAGAATTGTGAGTTGCCGACATTAACGGATTAGCTCTACAGTATGCAGTCAGAGAATGTCTCAGAAATAAAACCATGAGTAGAGTTTGACATGTAAATACCATCAGGGAACCCACAAATAACTTTACAAGGATATTGGTGTTATGACAGTAAGTTTTCTCATATGGCACTACTCATCTGAGTAGGAACAATGACTGTAGCTGTAGAGGGAAAGGCAGCATGGATTTGAATTTAATGTGTGCAGTGTTCAAAGCCCTCCTGGTCCTGCAGACCATGTGTGGTGTAGTGATCAGTTCAGCTCACTTTGGCCTCTATACGTGGAAATCAATTTAATTTTTTGGGATCCTAGGTATGTGTAATGGGGGATGTTGATAGCTACAGGGCAACCCCACAGGGTGCTAAGCAAAAAAAAAGCCACCACTGTCAAAAAGTTTCCTTTAAGTTGGGTTGGAGGTAAGGTAATGTGTCTTAACCACATATACAACCAGGTGGCGGCTAGGAACATAGGGTAAAAGTGTAAATGTGGGTGTGTGTGTGTACGAGGATGAGGAGTGCTCGATATCTGGAGTCCGTGTGGACAGCCGTGTACCTTGGCGACCTGGCCGCCCCACAATTGCGTGAGTGCGTCGCGAGGAGGGCAACAGTAGACTGGGGGAACCTGGTAAGTAGCGAATCACAAGACATGTAATTCCTTAGGTGAATACCAGTCACAAACCGCCTTCGGCTCTAATGAGCTTGTATATACCGGTCCTTTCCTCCTTGGAGGCAGGGTTTAAAACAGCTGGCCTAACAATGGGATAAGCCACATCTTCAAAGCCTCTTTTCTCTGCATTTTGGCTAGTTGGGGGTCTCTGTGTTAAGTACTATCTTCCACATAAGGGAGAGGTTGTCTGGTAGAAAGTTAAGAGATACCTATCAGCCGAAGTGTAGAGCTTGCAACATTGAAGGACATGTCACCGAAGGTTAACAGCTCAAAACACTTATTCTCTGTGTGACTAGTTCTACTATTACAAAAATATTATTCTGTTAAAGAGAAATTTCACCATATCCAGAATATGCATATAAATTTACCTGCTCTGTGACCCCAAACCCACCTCAGCCTTGTAAACCCACCTATAGTCTGTTTACAAACCACGCCAGAGTTTTTTTTTTTTTTATTTCAATAAATCATCAATTACATACCTTCTCTTTAAGGCCAGGGACATGGTATATTCAGGGAGTGAGCCATATGTGCCGAAAATTCTTTGTAATATATCGGAATTGTCCCTGTCATTTTGTTGTTTTTAACTCCATGAATAGCTCTGCTGACCTTTTATTGAGTTGCTTCTTCCTAATGCAGGTGTAAAAAAATTTTTGTAATTATGACCAGCATCTTTGGTGTTTTTATTATTTGACAATGAAGAACGTAAATTCTTAACATTCGTTAGTATCAATTTTAAATAAATTTTCTAACGAGGTATAAAAAGGTACAAGGCAGTGTAGACTATATAGGATTAAACGCCCAGGGCCAAAGAGGGTCATTAGGGGGCTTCACGTAGATGCGGGTACAAAGCACTTGGCAAATTTGATGATTGAAATTTGTGTTGCTAGACCTCATGTAAAGGCCAGGTGGTTGGCAGTCCACCTGTAATTCTAGCTTGGAAGGTGAAACAGAATCCCCAGAGCAAGCTGGGTGGCAAGACGAACCAGATCAGTGAGCTCTGGGTTTGATTCAGAGACCCTGCCGCCCAAATTGAACAAGTTGGAGGACAGTGCGATATCAGATAAGTGAGGCCTTTTTCAAAACGCATGCTAAAATTTTTAACATTGAAGCTCTGAATGGCATTGTATACGACGAATTTCATGAATCAAAAGCGTAGACAGGCCGATCTCCCGCTGCATAAGAGAATCCGCAACCCCACCCCCCCCCAACCCCCAACCAGAGCTCATGCCTTCTGCCAAACAAGTTTTTCATCATTTATCTCAGTCCCTCTCAAAATTCTTGATGCAGAAGTGCANTATATAGTTATAATAAACATTAATAAATATTATATATATATTTAATTACACTGAAATAGCATAAACTATTGAATGATAGTATGAAATAATATATGCTTTGCCGTTCAGTTTATAATGCAACTATAACCCTACCACAGTCATAATTTGGTGCATTAGACTATCCACAAAATGAGGTACCATTCATCATTGTGTTTTTCTGGGACGTGTTAACTTTACTTACATAAAGTCTTCTAGTTCCATCCATATTACTATGCAAAGTTCTGAGCATCTTTCTTACACTGCATAGAACTTTCACCTGTCGTAGATGTACCACATTTTCTCTCCACTCATTGGTTTGATGGGCACTTGGTTGGTTCCATCTTGATATGTGAAGAGAGCTGTAATAAAATGCTGTGCATGTATGTTTGCAGTAGGAATGAGCCACTCAGGATGTGGTATGGCTAGTCATCAGGTGTAGAACCTCATTTTGAGTCTTTTAAGTGTTCTCCCACACTGCTTTCCACTAGTGGTTGTATGATTTACATTCCCACACAGCATGGATGAGTGTTCCTTTTCCCCACAAACTCTCCAGCATGTTTTTTTTTTGTTGTCTTTTGTTTTCTTGTCGCTAGCCTTCTGTATGGGATGAGATGAATGATATCTTAAGTGATTTGAATTTGCATTTCCTTAATCTATTAATTGTATTGTTGAAGTACTTTTAAGGATGTTTCTCAGCCATCTTCCTCTTCCTCACTTGTGAAGTCCTCTGTTTCAGCTCTTTTTTTACTCACCTCTTATGGTATTTGGTTTCTTTTTTTTTTTTTTTTTTTGTTTATTTTTAGTAGTTCTTATATTTTGAGATGTGTATTCTTGTTCAGATTGAAGCAGTGAAGGTTTCTCTCCAACTCTGTGGGGTTTTCTTCAATTCGATTGTTCTTTTGCTGTACAGGATGTTTTGAGTTAATGAGGTCCTACTTGTCAGCTGCTGATCTTATTTCCTGTGGGGCTGCACTGTTTGATTAAGAAAGTCTTTTCTGGGAAGGAGAAGCTAGGCCTGCCTGGCACACAGCAGCAGCTGGGCCCAGACCAGCCAAGCTGCAGAGACTGCGCCACATCTGGTAGGGGAGTGTGGGAAGGGGAAGCCAGCCCCACCTGGCACACAGCAGTGGCCAGGCCCAGTCCAGCCGAGTTGCAGAGACTGCACCATGTCTGGTAAGGGATTGTGGGAAGAAGAAACCAAGCCCACATGGCACACCAATTGGCATCGGAATACGGAAAAAAAAAAAAAAAAAGGGAAACCCTCATGTCCAGGGAACACGCAAAGGAAGATAACATGGGAAATGTGCAAGATAACTCTGCATCAAGCTCTACAACCCTGTAGGAGAATAGCCCTGAAGTGGGAATCCCCCAGGAGGTGGCGCCAAAAACAGATCTTAGAGGTAATAATTTCAGACCTATTGCAAGAGAATTAAAGAAAATAAAGAAGTCAGAGAGACTAAGGAGGAGAATGAAAAACTCAAAAAAGTACCTAGAGGGACAATGACAAACTATGGAAAGAACTAAAGGAAGAGAATGACAAACTCCAGACAAGAACTAGAGGGAAAAAAAAACTCCAAAGGTAAGTAGAAACTGAAAAAAGAGCCAACCAGTGAAGTAAGGAGCACCAAGAAGATTGAGAAAAAGCTCAAAAAGGAAATGAAATACCAAAGAAATCCAGGATAATTGAAAAAAGGAAAAATAGAACAATCAAATACAATTAAGAGGAAAGGAAAGGAAAAAGTTGCAGAAGTAGAATGGGAGGAAGAGAACAAAGAATATCAAGACCTGGAAGTATAACACGAGGCAACTAAAAAGCTCAAATAAAGATTCATGAAAAGTTGTTAAAAAATTACACAAAACTGGAACAACCAGGAAATATTGGGACACTATGAAAAGGATCAAACCCCTCACATTAATAGAGGAATAAAGAGGAAGGAGAAGAATCTACAGCAGATAGTATTGAACAGATCCTTTCAACAGATAATAGATGAAAATTTCCCCAAACTATAAATTAGACAAACCATACAAAATACAGGAAGCACATAGAACCCAAATAGACAAGTCAGAAAAGACTCCCAACACCACATCATAGTTAAAATGCAGGGGACAACCCAAAACAAAGACCAATATTCGAAGGCTACAAAGAAAAAAACAAGTCACAACAAAGGGAAACCATCAGCAAATTCAACCTGCTTCTGGCACAAACATGGAAAACAAAAGAAGAACATGAGGCAAAGCGATTCCCAGTGCTAAAGCGGCTATGATGACCAACCAGAATTAATCTTTACCCAGCAAAAATTTATGTATAGTTGAAGAGAGAGAAAAATCTTCCATGACATAAACATATGATAGAGATATATGTCTGGAAAACCAACTCTTTCAGAAAATGCTTGAAGCAATCCAAAGGACAGAGAGAAAGGAGCAACTATCCCCAAGCACCTAGGAAAAGAAACTAATAAAACCAAACTGTAGAGTAAGAATCAGAGGCTAAAAGTGCAAATGGATAATAAGGTGAAAGGAAGAAACACTTTTAAATTATAACCTTAAAATTAATGGGCTAAAACTCCCCAATCAAAGACATACAGACTGGAAGAATGGATTAAGTGAAAGCAACAAATCCATCTATAAGCTGTCATAAGAAACCCATCTCAGTTTCAAGGATAGGCACCAACTTAGGTGAAGGGATGGAAGAAAATATTCCAAGCAAATGGTACCAAAAAGAAAGCAGGTGTTGCTATTTCTAGATATCAGACAAAATAGACTTCAAAGCAAAAGAAATCAAAAGAGACAAAAGAGGGCCATTACAATCTTTATTAAAGGAACAATTGACTATGAAGATCTCACAATCATGAAATATTAACACACCAAAACTCTGTGCACCAAACTTTATAAAGACAATTCTTCGGGATCTCAAGGTACGGATTAACCCCAGCACATAATAGTGGGGGACTTCAAATACCCCACTAAGTCCTTTAGACAGATCTATAGGACAAAGGTAAACAGAGGAGGACATCTGAACTGAGATCACAATACACCAAATCACCCTACTCACAGATATCTATGAAATATTACACCCAAACACTAGCCTAGAGAATACAAACTTCTATCAGCATCCCAGGAACATTCTCCAAGAAAGACCATATAACTGGGACACAGAAAAAAAACTCAACAAATACAAAAGATCATGAAATAATCTCATGCATTTATCAGACCACAGTGCAATAAAACTCAATATCAACACCAAGGATAAACCCTACAACATACAAGAACACATGGAGACTAAACAACAAAACTTTCCGTGAATAATGAATGGGTCAAGAAGAAGAAAAAAAAAAAAAAAAAAAATGACAAGAAAAAAACACAACAAACCTAGGGACACTCTAAAAGCAGTCTTAAGAGGGAAGTTTATAACTCTAAGTGCCTACATAAAAAAAAAAAAAAATACAGCAAGCAGTAAAGAAAGACGACATCATGTGCTTTGCAGAAAATGGGCTGGGAGCTAGACATCATGCTGAGTGAAGTAACACAAGTCCCAGAAAACAAACGACGAATGGTATCCCACATCTGTGGATGCTAGTGCCAATTACCCAGTGTTAAGTATTTCTTGTGTAGGGCCCCCTGAGCTTTTGTACAAAGCAGTTGGGATAATGCATATTGGAAAGAACGACACACAACAACAACAAAAGGACTGTATCAAAGGGAACTGACTGAAACAGTGAACTTCTTGCTCAAAACAGTCAACTTCCCCATGGAGAATATTGGAAAAGACTAAGATGAAAAGCATGTTTGGCAGAATGCATGAGCTCGGGGGTGTGGGTGGGGGGAATGGGCGGCGAACACGGGTCTCAGATTTGTTAAAAATAAATAAATAAATAAAAAAATAAAAAAAGACAAAAAACCAAAACAAACAAAAAAACAGAAAGAGCACAAGTTAAATAAACTAACACGTGCAAAAAAAGGCATAAAAAAAAAAAAAAAAAAAAAACAGCAGACAGAAGAAATAACAAAAATCAGAGCAGAGATCAATGAAATAGAACACAGAAACCATACAAAAAAAAAAATCAGTGAATCCAAAAGTTGGTCTTTGAGAAAGATAAACAAGATAGACAGATCTCTAGCCAGTTACCAAAAGAAAGAAGAAACAATTTCCAAATCAATAGAATCTCATGATGAAAGGGGAATATCACAACAGACAAAAGAAATCCAGACAATTACGGATATACTTCAAAAAACCCTATACTTCTACTAAGTTTGAAAACCTAGGAAAAATGGAATGAATAGCTGAAATCCTGGGAATCACCAAAGCTTAACCAAGAGAGATCAAAGCCTAAATAGACCAAAATGTATGAAGAAATGAGACGTAATAAGAAGCCTCCCAACAAAAAATGTCCAGGCCCAGATGGTTTCACGGCAGAATTCTATAAAGTATTTCAAAAAGACTTACTACTCAAGTTGTTTAGAAGATACAAATGGAGGGAGTTCTCCCAATTCCTTCTATGATGCCAGATTACATCCTAATGCCAAAACCAGGCAAAGATACAACAACAAAGAGAACTATAGAACCCCTTTCCTTAATGAACACAGATGCAAAAATTCTCAATAAATATTTGCAAATCGCATACGGACCCACATCAAGAAAGATCATCCACCATGGACCAAGTTGGTTTCATCTACCAGAAATGCAGGGATGGTTCAACATATAATCAATAAATAATCATCAAACATATAAATGGACTGAAACACAAAAAACACAACCATCATCTCAATTGATGCAGAAAAAGCCTTGACAAATCCTGCATCCATTCATGATTAAAGTCCTAGAGGGAACTGGATTGGAGGGGTCATTCCTCAATGTAATCAAAGCCATATAACAGGAAACCCACAGCCAATATCATCCTTAAATGGGGAAACGACTGAAGCATTCCCACTTAAAATAAGGAACATGCAAGACTGCCCCCATTGTCACAACTCCTTTTTCTTGTATTTTTATTATTTACTATTTATGGTATGAATGTACTGTTCTGCATGTAGGTCTGTGCACCGGTGTTGTGCACTGCCACAGAAAAAGTGCAGAAGAGGGTGTCGGGTTCCCCTGGAATGGGGTTCTCCTGGGATTGGGGTTACAGAAGGTTCTCAGCCACCATGTGGGTGCTGGATCGAACCAGGTCTCCCTGTAAAGCAGTCAGTGCTCTTAACCACTAAGGCCATTCTCCAGCCCCCACAACTCTTTTTCAATATGTGCTTGAAACACCCTTAGCTAGGGCAATAAGGCAAGAAAAGGAAATTAAAGGAGTCTAATTGAAAGAGGAAGTCAAGCTATCCATTTTTGCTATGATATGATCATTTACTTAAAGGATTGCTAAAAACTCCACCAAAAAACTTCCTAGAAAATGTTAAGAGCGCCAGTAAAGTGGCAGGATACAAAATAAATCTAAGAAAAATCAGTAGCCTTTCTTTACACCAACAACAAGCAACCTGCAAGATAGGACATACAGGAGACCTTCCCACTCACGAATAACTCAAAAAAAATACGAAATACCTGAGGAAAAAAAAAAACCTAACCAAAGACACTAAGTATCTCTACAACAAAAATTTTAAACCCCGAAAGAAGGAAATTGAAGAAGACATCAAAAGAGGAAAAAAAAACCTCCCATCTCAAGGATTGGAAAAATAATATAATAAAAATAAAAAAAAAAATGTCCATTACTACCCAAAGTCTTGTACAGATTAATGCATACCAATTAAAATCTGCGCCCAAGAGTTTCTACAGACTGGAAAAAAATAATCCCTTTAATTTTTATAATTTTGTATGTAAAATTAAATAACAAAAAGAACCTCCAAATAGCCAAAGCAACCTGAGCAAAACCAGCAGCAATACAGGGAGCGGTAATTCATCTATACACAGCTTCAAGCTATTAATAGGGCTCAGTGTCATAAAACAGCTGTTCTCTGGCACAAAAACAGAACCAGTTGGCACCCACATTGGAAAAACTGAAGATCTCAACCTGGAGCACATACAATTTTCAGCCACCTCATATATCTCTGGACAAGAGGGCAGCCAAGAAAGTACACAATCGCGAGAAAGACAGGCATTCAGCAAGTGGTGTTGGCGATAACCTGCATCACCCACCTATAGAAGAATGAAATTAAATCCTCTACCTCTTGCCTGTACAAAAGTCCAACTGCCAGATGGATCAAAGACCTCAACAGTAACCCCAAACTCTGAAGGCCGTAGAAGAAAAATTGGCAGTATATATATTAATTACCTGAAAGCAACTGTGCCATTATAATATGAATACTTTACTTTAATGGGATCTAGAATTAACCTACCACTTATTTCAGACTTTGTAATTGTGGCATATGGGGGGAGGGTATGTATGCATACTTTAAAGTAATATAAAATTAAAGGGGGAAATGTGACTTCCTAAACATGCTTTGGAATTAACATACTGGTTACTTTCAGATGTCATAATTTTGGTATATGTGTGAAGAGCATATATGCATATTTTGGAGCAATACAAATTGAAAGGAACAACAAAAGGACTGGGTCAAAGAATTGACTGAAACAGTAAACTTCAGCCCCAAACAATAAACCTCTGCATGGAAAAAAAAAAAAACTTTAAAAAGACTGAAAAAAAGATGCAAGACATCTATGTCAAAATGCATGAACTCAGGTGGGGTGGGGGGCATGGAAAGGGGAATGAGTCTAAATTGGACTGAGAAATGTTGTTATGAATTGCACAAAACTTCAATAAAAATGTTAAAAAATTAGGCTTAGTTAAAAAAAAATGTGTAACCTGCATGGACTCAGGCTGTGAACAACTGACTTTGATGAGGAAACCCAGGCATTTGCGATCGCTGAGGGAGAGAGAAATCCCTACATGACCACCCTAAGCAGTGTGTAACAGAAACAGAGAACAAGGGTGAAAATTCCATTCCAAGAAGTCCGGGTGTATTCTGACCCCCAATCACACACAAAGGCACGGTAGTGGGTCCTTACTTTGGCCCATCTGTGTGTAAGAATTCTAGATCACTGACATTCTAATGAGATCTGATTACTCTGACACTCAGTTCAGAGGTGTTGTGTAAGATGGGCGAGGTTTTCAGATGCTAATAGAGCATGTAAAGTGGGCGAGGTGGAAAGGTCAGGGTGGAGGTGGGGTTGGGGAGTCTGAATATGATAAAACAAAACACTGTATAAAATTCTTGAATCAATAAAAAATTTAAACTTAAAAACATTTAATTTTTTATCTTAAAGAAATTCCTATGAGTATTGAATTGCATGGTTTTCGTCTTCCCCAGTCCCCAACTCCTCTCAGTCCTCTCACTTCCTCTCCACTTTTCATCCTAGTCTTTGATTATTAGTGTTACATATACATGCATACATTTATAAATATGCATATACGCAGATATGGTGCACTGAACCATTTAGCAGTGCTCATGTGTACTTGTGTTTAGGGTTGCCCTAAACACAAGTACACATGATAACCTCTCAGGGAGTTAATTCCTGAAGAAAATGAATTTCCTCAGCATCCACCGATTACCTGTGGCTCTTTCTCTTGAGGTAGTGCCCCATGCAATTTCACCTTGCCATGTCAACTGGTTTTGTCATTGTGTAGCTTGTGTTAGACTACTACATGTGGTGGCTCCACAAGTTTTAAGGTGTATTCCCTTAGCCAAGTTGTTAAATCCTTGTAGGTCACAGCTCATTCACCTATTATATAGGGGGTGATACTAATATGCTTTATCTTAAGGACTTATTCTGAAAAATATTTGAAATATGTATGTACTTCAGACTGGGTCTGGTTGTATAAAATGGTCGTTCAATATTATTGTTTGGAGCAGAGAAAATTGTGTGATTGATCAGCAGAATGTATTTGCAAATAACAAATGACAGCTTCCATTTTGCCAGTCTTGCCTAAATTTATATTCTCTCCCTCTCCCTTTTCCTCTCCCTCTTTATGAATGTGTGGACATGTTCTTGTGTGTCTATATATGTGGTAGTATGTGTGAACATGTATGTAGTAGCATGGGGAGGCTAGAATTTCATGTCAGGTATCTTCCTCTGTCCTTCTCCACTTGACTTCTTGAGACAGAGTCTCTCACTGAACCAAAAGCTGATGGATGAGGCTGTTCTCTGATTCAGCTGCACTAGCTGGCTTGCAAGTGGCAGGGATCCTCTTGCAAACCACTATGCATTGCGTTATCTTGAGATCTAGAGATACATCATAGGTCCTTGTGCTTGCACGTCAAGGACTTTCACCTGAACCATCTTCCAGCTCCACCTTGCCTAAGTTCTACCATTTCTTCTTAAACTTTCAAATTAGAAAGAAGTGGCGAATGGTGTTTTCCAAAGATAGCTACTGTAATACCTAGCATCCTTTACGTTCAACATGTAATAATATTTTCTATTTCTTTAACCAGTAGGGTAGTGCAGAAGTGGCCTCTGAAGCTGTAAGGGTGTCCCCTACTCCATCCTAAAATCTTATAACACTTGCTCTTGGAAAGCAGCCACCATGCTGTAAGGAGACCCAAATTAGTCCATGCAGAAAGACTGCACATAGCGGTATGTTAATCAACCATCTACCTGATGGCACACCCAACAAACAGCCAAAATCAATGACTAAGTCTTTTGAGCTGCTGTGACAAACACCTTGCTTCACATGGTATAAGGAGATGGCTAGTTCTTTAAGGTCTCTTTTCTAAAAACCCTTATTTCAACCTTGAAGGAAAAGTCCCACACTGTTTGCATTCATACTGCTTCTGTTAATATCTTATTTTCAGAGTTTGCATAATTATCTTTTCAAAATGCTTTTTGTGAAAACAAGTGTTTCTTTTTAAATATTTATTATTTTTATGTGGTGAGTGTGTGTGTGTGTGTGTGTGTGTGTGTCTGTTTGTATGTCTGTACACTACTGCAGTACTCTCACATGTCAGTAGGTATCCCACCCCCTGGAGCTGGAGGTCCAGGTGGTTGTGAGCCACCCAATGTGGGTATTTGGAGCCAAATTTGGGTCACCTGAAAGAGCAGCCACTGTTCTTAACTGTTGAGCCACATCTCCAACCCCCAAAACAAGTGTGTCAAGCATATCTCTTTTGTGTAATATGCTTCATCTTCCTGGAAATATAATCTTAATGCTCTTCCCAAGGATGCCCCAAGGGTGTCATCCAGCAGATAAAAGTGAGAGAACTCACAGAAGTGAGCGCTTGCTATGGGCCAGCTCCCCAAGAAAACAACAGAGAGTAGATATTTTCTGACAATGCTATTTTTAAATTCATGTTCTTTTTCTGCCTTTGTTCATCTGGGCCTCTAATTGACCCAAAGTACAAGTTCCTGAGAAAAGAACAGAAAAGAAAGAAAAACTGTAAGGAGTTTAAACTTCGCCAAACCACAGTTTGGAGAACACTTGCCCCTCTTTTATGTAATTGGAGGCTTCCAGAGAGGCCTTGGTGCTGGAGGTTGCTGCAGTTGGGAGAGGGATCTGGTTGAGTCTCAGCTGTCTTCTGGGAGTCTCACAGCTGGTTCACAGCTGCTGGCCAGAGAGCTGATTTCCTGACAGAGCCTAGACTGAGAGATGCTGTGTTTCACAGCTGTGCCCACCAGCCGGCCTCAGCTAGCCGCTTCCTCTCTGAGGAAGAAGTTTGACTTGGGAAGAAACACGCAGGCTTCATAAAAACAAGAGCTTGTCTGTCTGACTCTAGCACATAAAGCTTCCCTGGAGGACTGAGGAGTATTTGCAGAGGGCAACCTTTAGCCAGAATGAGTAATTTCCGGTGACTCAAAATACACCTAATAATCCCCAAAGCCCTTTTTCTCATCGCTTTTGGCAAAAAAGGGCTCTGACAAGATAGGAACGTTTAGCCAGCCATAGTGGCATTCTCCTTTAATCCTAAGACTTGGGAGGCAGATCTTGGTGAGTTCAAGACCACCCTGGTCTACATAGTGAGACCCAGGCCAGCGGGAGCTACAGGGAAACCCTGTCTCAAAAGAAAAAAAAAAAAAGCAACATTTGTTTAGGACTATTCCTATCTCTGTGAAAACACGCTTGTTTTTGGTTACCTTCTGTTGCTGTGATAAACTACTTTGACCAAGACCAACATGGGAAAGAAAAGGGCTTATTTGCCTTACAGGTTACATGTCATCACTGAAGGAAGACAAGAAATGAATGCTGCTGACTGACTTGTATCCCATGGCTTGCTTAGCTACCTTTCTTACATAGCCCAGACCGAACAGTCCACTGGTTATACCACCCAGAGTGGGTTGGCCCCTTCTACATCAATTCACAATTAATAAAATGCCTCACAGGCTTTCCCACAGATAATCTGATGAGGAAAGTTCCTCAGCTGAGGTTCCTCTTCCTAGGTGTGTTAGGTCAACAACCAAGATTAATGACCACAACCTTAGCCCATGCATTCTGTGTATTTACATCAAGCTCTGCACAGGTTCCTCATTCTGACAACTTTCACACACAGGGTGGGAAAGGATGTAAAATTTAATCAATGCTTTTAATTTCTGCATTATTAACTTGCATGTGTTATAAATGGAGAAGATGGTCCCCTTGTGGGTGGGAGAAATATTGGAAATAACATCTTCATGGTGGTGTAATGCTGTGGTTTGGATGCTCCTCATAGGCTTGGCTGTCTAAATACTTGGTCCCCATCTGATGGCACTCATTGGAAAGGTTGTGGAACCATTAGGAGGTGGTCACTAGGGGTGAAACTTGAAGTTTTATAATCTGACCCTACTTGCTGGTCACTCTTGCTGTTTCCTGACTTCACATGTAGAATGGTTACTGCTCACCATTCTTACCCAAATTCACAAAGAAAAAGAGCTATGAGGGGGGCAGAAAGATATTAAAAATGTATAGTTTGGTAAGGAAAAGAGAAAGCTGAAAAATAAGCTATAATAGCTAAAATTAGATTATCTTCATTAAAGAGAAAGCTTTTTCTCTGTGTTGTAACAATTAAGAAAGTCACCCTTAGGTTAACACTCCACTCATCAAAGGCTCAAACTTATGACAATGCACATTTATTCAAAAGAAGAGATTCGTGATTCAACAAAAGGGGCCCTTTGCTCTAAACAATTGACCAGGAAAGTAATTTTTCAGATTCAGCTACCAAAGGAGTCCAAGGGAGCCTAGCTCCATCCCAATCTGTCAATAGAATTTAGCAGCAGCATCCAGGTAGTATTGGTTTGCAAGCATGAAAGATGCAATACAGACGGGCCATAATGTCTTGTTCTACAAGCCCAAAGAGACATGATGGCCATGCAAAGCACTGCAGGGTCAAAGTCCCCCAAGAGGAGGCCCTGATAAGCCATCACTAGAAATTGTGAAGGTGGAGCCTATATTGCAAAGGGAGTCCTATGATAATGGAGATGCGACGACCCTTGAAGGTCTGATGAAGAAAGTGCATGCACAGAATAGAAGCAGCCAGGGTGGAGGCTGTGTGCGCTGTGGAAAGTGTGGCAGGAAGAATAGGGCAGTCTAAACCCCTGTGCAAACAGGAATGTTCCAAAACAAGTTACAGGTGTTGAATGTGGAGCTGCAGGATTTGGTGCCCTTCTGGATTTGGGGTTCTTTTTGGCCCAATCTTTCCTTGCTATGTCCCAATTCTCCTTTTTGAAATGGGAATTTTAAGTTTGTGCCATTGTATATTAGAACTGTGTAACTTACTCTTCATATTATAGGGACTTACGATAAAGAGATTGCTTGAATTTCAAAGCTTTGGACTTTGAACTTCTCAACAGTATTGGTCCTGGTAAAGACTATGGAGCCTTTTAAAATTGGAATAAATGGATTTTGTTTCATGAGGGCCAGACGCAGACTGCTGTGGTTCATGTGAGGTGGCCATATGTTTGAACACTTGGCTCTCAACTGGTGTTGCTATTTTGGAAGGTTGTGAAATCCTCAGGATGTGAAGTCTCACTGGAGGAAATGGATGACTGAGGGAAAGCTTTGAGATTTTATAGCCTGGCTCCACTTCTTGCTCAGTTTCTTTCCCTTCTGACTTCAGATGCAGTGGAATCAGCTGCCTCCTGCTTCTGCCACCATGCCTTTCCCGTTATTGTCGACTTCATCTCCTGTGACTATAAGCCAAAATAAAGCCTCTTTCCCTTAACTTGTTTCCTGTCAGTCATTTGGTCATGGCTACAAGAAGAGTAACTAATACATATTCATTCTGAACTCACGAGAGACAAAAAAACAGTACCAGTTTTCTTCACCTGTACACAATCAAAGAATAGTTAGTTCTTATGTGATTGATCTAAAATTGCAGTGGCCAACCATCCCAATTTGTCAGGACTGTCCTCCTTCAAGTAACGATAGCCCCATATCTTGGGAAACGCCTGAGGCCCAGACAGCTTATAATTAAAAAGAGTCCCTTGGCAAAATATGTTCCCCAATAGCATATTAATGGTAAAATCTAAAATTGTCTTTTTCTGTTAAAATACAAAGTCTCTGAAAAGGAAAGACATTAGCATTTTAGTGCAGTTCACTTAGGAAACCATTCCAGTTTATTAATTGATTTAGTAAATATGTATTATCAATATATTACATGGTATGGTGTACTGGGGATATAATGATAAATAATGTAGACATTTAAAAACCACTAGGGGCTGGAGAGATAGCCTAGCGGTTAAGAGCACTGACGCTCTTGCAGAGGACCCGGGTTCGATCCCCAGCACCCACATGGAGGCTAAGAACCGTCTGTAACTCCAATTCCAGGAGAACTCCAGTTCCAGGGGAATCTGAGACCCTCTTCTGACCTCCGCGGCATTGCACGACACGGGTGCACAGACCTGCATGCAAACAATACATTCATACACATACAAAAATAAATAATAAAAAAACCTATAGACTAGTGGGAAAAGAGAAAAATAAGCAAGCACTGATATCAGAGCAGTTCTTGGCTCAGATAGACACATCAGACTTCATTGAACTCATTTTCTCATTTTGGAATCCACACCACAAGAGACCCACTATGTGACACAATGATGGCTGCTTACATGGTCGAAAGCCAGAGAAACAAAGGATCCTACCAGGGCAGGCAATCAGACTTTTAATGTGGTAAATATTGCACTCATTTATGGACAGAGGCAAGACCTACTGCATGGGGAGGCTTGTATAGTCAGTCAGTGGAGCAGGGGGTCAAAAAAATGATAGAAAGAAATGAATTCTTTTAAAATTTTTATTTTTATTTTATTATTGATTTTTATATGTATGTTTGCTGTGCATGGGTGTGTGTGTGCTTGTTTATATGTATGTGAGCTCATGTGTGCAAATGCGTGTACACATGGGTGTGCATGTATGTGGAGACTCTAGGATGATATCAGGTGTCTTTCTTGATCACCCTCCACCTTATAAACTGAGGTAGGTCCTCTCCCTAAACCCAAAGGTTGCCAGTTATCCACATTTAACAAGCTAAAGATTCATATCCAGAATATACAAAGAACTCCAAAACTAAAGAATCAAGAAAATAAGTGATCCAATTAAAAATGGGCCATAGATCTGAACTGAGTTAACAAGAGAAGAAATAGAAATGGCTGAGAAGTATTTTTTTAAAAAAAGTGTTCAACATCCTTAGCAATTAGGGAAAAGCAAATTAAAACTACTTTAAGATTTTAGCCTATCGGTGTATTATTAATTACTCAAAAAGTTAATCAGTATTGTTTTAAATTTCATTTATTTCCTTACTGATGTAGTATATTTAAGTGTCCAAAACTTGGAGACAACCCCATCAGAGCTCCATAATTCAAATTAGTCCACATTTATTGGAAAATACCAAATTATATGGATATATATAGGATTCATATACATGATTTCTTTGTAGTTTTGGTTTTCTTCTGGAGAACAAGAGAGGAATTCATCGGGCTCCAAAACTGGCTTGGTAAAAGGTTTTCAAATTGACAACCAAATCCTGCCATAGAACTGTAGCTATTTTTCATGATTTTCAGGGAAAGACTGTGAGAATGGGAACATGCTCAGCAGGCGAAAATGCTGTGATCCATTAGTAATGTCTGCTATGAAGTTAGTGATAGCATGCATGAGATTCATTTCCCTTCCCTGCCGCTCGAGCTACTAGAACTCTGCCAGGATTTTAACATTTAACTCTACCATTTGATTCATCTCGAGTCACAGAACGAAAGTATTGAGCCAATAGCGAAAAGACGACTTGGCTTCTTTCCACGCCTTTACTGCCTTTTTGTATCATACAGGACTTTTAAAAAGTCACAACAAATGGTTTTTGAAAACAGCCAGTACATTTTTTGGTACTGTTTTGGCGTGGGCTTTGTTCAGCTTCCTTCTCTTTGCTAAGTGACTAAGGCTTTTAGAGATACTTTTACCATCAGAATAATATTATTTCAATAGCCCACTTCCTGATGATGTTTGAAAGATGGTTAATTATTGTGGGGAATTTAAATACAGTGTCAAAGTAAAAGATAACAGGATTCTTTGGTTGGACTCAAGGTTAAAGGCAACCACATTTCCCAACTACAGAACAACATAATCATTCCTTTTCCCACAGATAACGAAGGTCTTCCTGTCAGCCTACAGGAATCCCATTCCCTTTTCCCTTAGTGTAAACAGACTCTTTGCCACAGAGAACAGCACTCTCTTCCTCGGCTTGGCCCCAGGGCAATCAGTCATTGCTCCTCAAGGCCAATCTCAAGTGCTGCAGTAACATCAGAAACCACACACAGCTTGGACTGAGTGCGTGGTTGTGGACAGTCATCGCTTTCAACCCAGGGAGATGAAGTCACCCAGTCTTTGCTCTGGTGAAAATAAAATGTTGAAATACAACATTGGAAACAAATGCTCTCTCAAAGGAAAACCATTATTTTGTAAAAAGAAGTTTCCATTCTAGACCCTTGAATAAGGGGCAATGATCCCAATGGGACAAATTGCTGAGAACCCATTATGAACCAGAGTGTTCCAGTCTCACAGAAGGTAGGTGCAATGTGATACTGTAAAGGAAGAGGACATTGTCATCTATTGAAAAATTAGACATGTGTTCCCCAAAGAGAGAAAAATTGAATCACCTCAGTCTTGAAAGAGTGAGAAACCCAACAGAAGAGAAATAACCAACTCCAAAACATTGAAAAATAACTCAGCAAAGAAAATCGTAGCTTTAAAGTGGCAATTTTCTCTGGTGACTGAACAGTAATCTTCCAAGGAGAGTAGCAAGACTCGCCTCCCAAAAGACTTTAAAGCTTCAGCTGGGAAAAGGCCAATCATGGCTTACAACTTCACTGATTTATTCTCACCTTGAGGCAACTCTGTAACCTTGCTTTCTACCTCGGCTTCCCAGTCAGCCAAGTGGGACATCCTACTTGCAATCTGCTTCATTTGCTAGGATGTCATGAAGATTAATTAACAACATTAATACACTAAATGTTCTTTGGGATGGCCAGGGAGAAAGTGTGATTATTATCATCATTGCTATGGATTACTAAGTAGAATATTTTCAGAACTGTTCAAAATTAGATGACTGCAGGGGACTATGGCTGGGAATAGAACAGGCCAGATGGTGGTCGTTAGATGGTTACACAGGCCCTCCGTTCAAAACCCCTCCTTCAGTATTCTTGCCCAGGGTCTTAAAGTTTCCACAATTATGTTAATACAGTAGAAAGTGTGTTGGCACTGAAGTCAGAACTCCAGGATTCCACTCTACCTGTGTTACTTATTGCCCACAGGGTCTGGTGTAGATTTATGAAGCTATCTTCTTTCTCCGTTTCCTCATCTATAACTTATGTACCCCAAGCACTCCATGTCTCTGGTGCCCCATGATGCTTCTAAGAATCTAAAAAGTTCTGAAAATTGAGCTGATTGTACAAAGACAAAATATTATCTATAAGAAAGTGTGCCTTTGGGTTGGGAAGATGGCTTACTAGGTAAATCCTGTGTTCAGATCCCCAGAATAAAGCCAGGCACAGTACTATGTATCTCTAATCTCACAGCTCCTACAGTGAAATGGGAGGGACAGACAGGAGAGTCCCAAGAAGTTTTCAGGCCAGCTGGCCTGGTAGATGTACTGCAGCAGCAAATAACAAAGATGTTGCTTCAAACAGGGTGGAAGGAGAGGACCAACAGCCAAGGTTGTTCTCTGACTTCCACAGACACGATGAGGAATGAACATACATGCAGACATACACATAGGCAGAACAAATAAATTTTAAAACAAAACATGGATTAGCCATTGTAGAATATTCCTGATTACAGATTATTTCATGAGCCCCAGTCCACCAAAACAAGCATATGTAAGCCAGATGTCTTTGACTCTGGACAGGAATCTGCAAGGATGAGATGATGAGAAAACTGAGGGCCTTGGCAGACAAAGATCTAATTGGAGTTTTTGAACAATCAGAAAGTCAACAAGGAAAACTATCTCTTTCAGTCTTTTCTGACACAGGGCTTCTCTACAGGGAATGGAGAGAAATTTTTCAATGTTTTTAAATAATTTTACCTTAAGATATTAGACTTGCAAAGGAAGTAGAGATCGTTCTAGCTCAATTTCTTTATTATATGAAACTAAGACTTACACTAACCCCAGAGCTCCTTCCTTTCTGATGCTTAGACCACCATTATTGCCACAGCACACCATCTCCAATGTGCAAAACTCGCTTAGGTTCTCTGAGCACAAGTCTTCTGAATTGTTACTCATACCTACATTTTCCATTCCAATCTTACTGCCCAACCTGGGTCCAAACCCCACATTATAGGTTTTGACTTATCTGACAACCTCATGTTCTACCTTCCCTGATTTACTTTCAGACCCCCAATCCCTAAATACTGCTCCCAGAATACCTTTCCACAACACCCACTAAGTAATGCTCACTAACGGTCATTGTATCCAGAAGAGTAACAGCAATTCCTGCTAACTGTGAGTTAAAACACACTCTCTTACCCAAGGGGGAGACATTCCACACCTTCCTCCCTAGTGTTTAAGTTCTAGAAAAGGATTGACAAAAATGATGAATGCGCCACTTCCCTGGGTTTGCTGTTCATCTTAAAAAGAAATCCAATTACAGTTTGCAATTGCATTTTGGTGAAACATAATGAGCTCTTGTTGGAGTTGCCTTATTCAGATAAAATTACTTCTTGGTAATTTAAAGTACATTATGTTTCCCTGATACCTCAGTGGCACCCACAGTGTTTGAGGCCCCTGAGTAACTATTAAACAAACATTGGCCAGCCAAGTATGAATGAGTTCATCACCAAAGGACCATTATGTGGTCCCCCCTAGACAAGTCACTTTTCATGTCTCTCATGATGAAGAGTCAAAGGTTTTACTCCTTGGAAGCAACTCATTTCTCAGGAAAATGAGAGGGAAAATTTCCTTCTGAAGACAGCACTACAGAGAGGTCTCTGTGCTTCTATATGAACAATCAATATTATCAGTCACTGAAATTTCCCAGTCAATCATTCTTGTATATTGACATAAATATGTGTCATCTGTGGCTAGCAAAACTGACAAAGTCTGAAACTTTCAAGGATGACATTTTCATTCAAAGAAAATGGCATATAGGGAATAAAATGTTGTGGCCATAAGAGAGAAGCAGAACTGAAGCTTTAGCATGGCTAACTGTTCACTGATTTCTCTAAGAAAGTAGAGCACAGAACATCAGTATATCTGAAAAATATTACAGTCTTCTTCAGTAATTTTAATAGGCCAGAAAGTTCATCCGTGGTGGGATGCTCCTCCAGAAGAAGGACTAACCTTGGATATCAACTGCCTCCCCAGGATTATAAACTCAACTTCCTGTCCTCCTGAGGGAAAGAAGGAGCCAAGGATCCAGCCATCCCTCCCACCAAACCAGTTCACCTTGGCCGTATAAGGGGGAGGAGCTAAGGGCATATAAGCAGAGAGTACTGGGAGTGGAGCACTCCTGTCCATTGTCATCCTGTGTAGAGGTCACAGGGGTCCTAGCAGGCACCTGAGACTGAACATGGGGGAGAGAGAGGGAGTCAACAATCCTGGAAGTGACCCCCTCAACCCATTTGCTCTGTACACAAACCTAAGTAAACTTGCTAGAATCTTCTAAACTGTGGTTTGGGGAGTGTCTTTCCTTGGTTTGCCTTTGGAGCTTAGAAGTCAGAGGTGGGGAACCCTGTGCACGTTTCTCCCAGAAGGAATTTTTACAACATTGTCTAAGAGTTTTTTAAAAGTGCTGAATGACTTGATATTCTGTATTATTGAGCCAAGAGGCTCATAAAGGTAGGGATTTGCCTCTTCTATGCAATAAGGAGAATGGCCTTCAAGATCTCTGTTCTTGAAATTTTTATCTTCATTGATAATATTAATGTATTACTGGATGGTGTTAACACTTGTAATTTATCTTTGATGATTCCTCTGCTAGTTGTAATCAAAAGCCTAAGGTTTGAGAGGTTTGGGGATAATAGCATTAACTTCTGCTCGACTGCTCCACTCATCTATATTATAGCATGTCAGATGTATTATTCTTAATGCTTTAATAATTCAATGATGAGGAGAATCATTACTGGACAGCGAGTGATCTTTTGGGAAGAAGATCCATTTGATTCTATATCAAATTTGTGCTCTTTTCTGTCTGTGGTAAAGAAAGCAAATAACAAGTTAGCAGTACAAAGACTTGGAGAGCCATAATTAGGTTACTCCTGGAAACGGGAAAGTAGACTACCTCCGAGAGTCAGAATGTGAAACAAGAACTATGGGTCAGAACACAGGTACACAGAAATCTTTGATGAGGATAGGATGGTTTCCAAGACAACAGAAATTTGTAGGAACCTATTTTAATATATGAATATAGTTTAACATTTTATTAGTCTTAGAATTAAGGAGGAAGAAAGAAAGTTAGTCAGTTATGCAAGACAAACAACAATGGAGGTCAGCAAAATCAGCATTAGCAGAACCCAGACAACCCCTGTCAGAAGACATTGAACTTAATATGTTCTAGTCCATAGTGTACTATAACCCCAATATGGTGTTGAATAAAGAAAGATGTTTAAATGGATTTAGGCTTCCATTTATTTATGATGGAAGTACGTGTCATGGGTTAAAAATGAAGCATCCCCCACAGGCTCAGGTGCTGAGACACCTGGTGTTGCTGTTTTGAGAAAAGATTACAATAAAACTTTGGGACACAAGTCTAACTGGTGTGTGTAGACTCCTGGGAGTTGGCTGTGAGGATTACAGCCTGGCTCTCCTCCTTTCATACTCTGTTTCTTGATTGTCTAAGATATGAAGAAGCCATGCCACAAGCTCCTGCCGCCATGAACCAAGCCACTCTGGCTGCCTGCCAGTGCCCTTCCGGTCCCTGAAGCTGTGAGCCCAGGTGAGCCTGGCTTCCCTGAAGCCGCTTCTGTCAGGTGTTGGTCACAGCAGTGGGGAAAGCAACTGAGGCAGCACGTGACATCTCGCTCTGTGGTCAGGACTCTTTGCATCTCACTATTGACAGGCTAATGATTTTTTTTTTTTCCAATCTCAGGTTTCTAGTCAGAAATTCTTCCCCCCTGAGAGGACTTTCACAACACATCTGATCTACATTCACAATGCTCCTATTCACCTGAGTAGTGTTTCCACTTCCTTGTCTCAAGCCCTGCTCAACCAGTTTATCATTATTGGCTCCTAAGTATATAAATATCTCCTCAAGATTCCCAGTGTCGAGGGCCAGCCCCTTCTATAATCTCACAACAAATCACAGTGTCTAACACCTTACAGATATTCAACTAAAAAAAAAAAAAAAACACTTTGCCTTGATTAGTATATGTTGACTCTAGAAAGAGAAAGTGCTGATTAGGCCAGTGTTAATCATGTTCACTGTGCATCACTTCAGATTCCAGGGTGATTCAAGCAGGTGCAAATCACTTTGTTAGACCTGGTCATTCTCTGGGTATTGACTTAAATAAGATTCTCATTGGTCAGGTCTGATTCAACTGGCTTCTTCTCAGACAGTATCATTTTTATGTTTTCACCTAATTTACCTTGTTCATATCTACCTGTACCAGAGGCCTGTCCTATATTCATTTCTCTAAATTTTATAATTTCCATGATAAACAATTTGATTCATCTAAATTTTATCTGAACCCTTCCCACCATTGCCCAAAGCCAGGAGGAGAGTAGAGAATGGGCTTTGAAGTTGACAGCTTAGTCTAGACATCCAAATTATGAGTATCAAAGGACATTTCAGAGACCTTAGAAGTTCATGCATTGGCTATTAAAAAAGAAAGAACATGAAACCGAAAAACATTCTTCTACCGTCCTCTTTGGGAGAGGTTGGTAGATTTAAAAGTGGGGTATTAAGAACAATGTAATCAGATAGCAGGATAACTGTATCCACTGCTAAGAAACAAAGAAATGAAGAGCTGGGAGGGAGGGAGGGAGGGAGGGAGGGAGGGAGGGAGGGAGGGAGGGAGAGAGAGAAAGGGGAGACAGTACATCTCTCCTCCCGAAGAAAGATTTCAAGGCTCCCAAGGAAGTAAAACTCTCCTAAATGGCTAAGAAGAATTTCCAAATTCATATTTTAGGGAACACTACTTGTTCCTCAGAAAATAAGAGATTCATCGAGGTGCTCATTGAGGCCCTTCTAATGGGCTCAGACCTGACCAAATAAATGCATAGGTTTGTAGCCCTGAAAAATATAACCAAGATGTGGTGGAGTCCAGTGAGGCTCACTAAGTCTACAAATTGCTACTCAGTTTTGGTGACTAATTGTGAAAAAAAATGACTAAGTTGGGGGAAAAGTGAAATGCATCTCTAAAAATTCCATAGATTTCATTATAAACTTAGAGGCTAAAACACTTTAGTGTTTTTTTTTTTTTTTCTATTCTCCATTTATATCCCATTCTAGTTACTTTTGAAATGGAAGAAAAAAGTGCACAAAGTTCAGTCCAGATGAGAGCAAGGACAATATCCACTCTGGTCTTCAACTGGAACCCTAGTGCCTAACACATAAGCTGGAAAATAAGTGTTTATTCAATTGAATTAATGTAGAATGGCTAAATGGATTATATAACGGAGGCTAAGATAGCTGTCTGATTTGACTATGGTTTGAGTCTTAATATAAACAGATGAGCCAAGCGTGATGGCCCACGCCTTTAATTCCAGCACTCAGGAGGCAAAGGCAGGCTGTGAGTTCAAATATATATATACAGATGAAATATGTACAAGGTAAAATTCACAAGTTGAGAAATTAATGAAGGCAAATCCTTTACACCTATACTCCCACCTATACTCCCAGTACCCAGGTGACTGAGGCAGAAGATCTTGGCTTCAAGGCCTGCAAATCAAGACTCAAAAACACAAAGAAAAAACAAAGGTATCAAGGATGAGACAGTTTTAAATGCATCTCATTCATTTTAATCAACAATATAAAGAACTGCATTTCCTTATACTGAAGATGTTCATAGGTATAGTCTCAATTATTGTTGCTAACATTTAATGAATTGTTAAAATGGAAGAGGCTTCCACAGTTCAAAGATAAGAAAATATTCAGAGTTCTATAAAGCACTAAAGGTACTTAATTGAAATAACAGATAAACTTGTTGCCAATCCATAATCAAATTAACTACTATCTTTTTCTGAGTATTAGAATAAGATGCTAGTAATTATAAGAAACCATCCAGACAGAATTACAAATGATCCTGACAGAAACTTGAAAGGATAGACGCATGCTTGCTAATGACAATTCTTGGAAGGAAAACTAGGAGAGGAAATTAAACTTATGGAATCTGTTTTAATCCATACGATAGTATTTCCAAGTTAGGAAAGTCAGTCCATTAAAGATGATAATTTATGACTCAAATATTGTTGAAAAGAAGAGGAAGTATCACATAATACATAGGGCAAGGATAAGAACATGAAGGAGGACAACACATATTAAATTAAATCAAAGAACTTTACACATTTTACTTCAATCAAACAACTGTATATAAAGCACTAATTAAACACTTATAGCATTAAGTGAAGATGTCACCTTGGAAACTTTAATGCCATCAAATACATTTTATATAATAAATATTGCTAAGCACTAGCATGTGGCAGACTTTCTAGATATAGGGGAGGCAGTGAGAAACTGGGACACCAGGTTTCCTATGGTCACCTTACATTCTAGAAAGAGGGACAAGCAGACAATAAGTTAAAAAAAATTAAGAAAGTAAATAACTCTGAGGAGTGATAATGTGCTTGAAATTCCAGTATAAAATCTACGCAAAGCGAAGAAGACATGTACTATAACTGAATAAGAAAATATTTGCATCATAAATGACAGAAAAGAACAATTCCTTAACGATTTCAGAATGCATGCATATATTTTTAGAAAATTTTAAGACTCCACAAGCTAAGTGATCAAGCCTCAAACCAATAAGATTTACACAGGAGAAAGCACAAATAGGAAACAAATGTCTGGGATAATATTCTAGCTAACTTGTAATCAAGAAATGCAAATTTAAGCAACTTTTAAACATCTGCTGAGTTTAAAAAAATTTTTTTGAAAAAAGGAAAACCAGACCCACAGGAAGGATGACAACATAAACACTGTCTTCACTCTCTTCAAGGAAAATAACTGAAATTACCAGAACTGAGGAGATGGGGTGCTGCGTATGAACACTAGCAGTGCCCTAGGGAGTGGTGCCAACCGTACATAAACTCCACAGTGAAGATTTCTGTCAGTTTCAGTATCACCTTTTCCTCAGTGCAGTTGCGAGAAGGAAGGGATACGATGGCAGAGCCCAGGGGCAGGGGCAGGTCCAGAGCAGACAGAAGGAGGTCATCCTCAGAGTGCATTTCCCTACAGAGATGTACAGGGCACACTGTGCAGGCCTGTTGGCCTGGACAGGATGAGAAAGCATCAGGCCACCCTGCCATTTTTGGTGGGAAACCTCTGGCAAATTGACTCTGGCCCTTACTCCACTCGGTATGGGCTTCAGACTGTGGAGTCAGGGTTTTGGGGAACTTCAGTTAGTTCAAGAAGCAAAGGCAGCCTTTGAGAGAAATGGGAATTAATGGAATATGCATAACAGAAGGAAAAGCAGGTGTTTGGGAGAGTATATTTACAGCCACATCAAGTTGAAAGCCCCATGGGCCAAGGATTTTTCTCTTTCCTGAATAACCTCTTACACTATTCCATTGCCCTGAACCTGAAGTACAATAAAGACCTGGAAAGATCCCACCCAATAGACTGGAGACTCCCCAAGCTCAATAAAGCTACCATTTCTACAGTTAATTCAACAGAGAAACTAAGTAAAATATCCATATTTTTAGTGTCATGTTTCTTTTTTTAATTTTTTTTATTTATTCTTGCATGTGTATAAATATACTGTCTGCATGCAGGTCTGTGCACCCGTGTTGTGCAATGCCACAGAGGTCAGAAGAGGGTGTCGGATTCCCCTGGAACTGGAGTTAAAGACAGTTCTCAGCCGCCATGTGGGTGCTGGGGATCAAACCCGGGTCTTCTGCAAGAGCAGTTGGCGCTCTTAACCACTAGGCCATCTCCCCAGCCCACTGTCATGTTTCAAGGAGACTTTTTTGTCTTTTTTCAGTTGATAAAGACATAATAGTTCATGCACTGGTATTCCATCAACTTGCTTTGTGTGGGGAGGAACTCAGTGTCTCCCAAATAACCAGAAAGACAGCTCACCTCTGTGATTACATATGGACAAGCAGCATGTCTAGATAGAGCTGTCTTCATTCCAAGAATATAGGGTTGGGGGGGCGGGGCACAGCAATGTCCTCTGCTCTGAGACGCTAACACAAACCAACGTAGTGGTGAGACACTGGGAACAGATCTAGAATCGGAATCCCAGCTCTACCATTTACTGCCATGCAACCTTATGTAAAATAATTAACTTCTTGCATGATTCATTTATAAAGAAAAGGTAATCAGCATGATTTAATAAGTATGTAAAATACACACCAAAATGTTCAACACTGATAAATATTAGATAGTGCTATCATCATCCTTATTTTATTTGCTTAAGCAAAAATTTTGCAACTAATAAGATAAATAAACTTAAAATACACTATTCATGCTTTGCACTAAATATTCCTCACTGTTCTTCCAGTGACATGAACTTCCCATCTCTTTTAGGGTTAGGCAAAATTGTGTAACTTGCTTTGATTATGGAAGGGGATGAAAGTCTTATGCACTGCATCTGAATGGCAACTTTAAGAGTTAGTGCATGAGTTGGAGAGCTGTATCTCCTTCTGTCACAATGACTTTCCAGCTGGCAGTTATTCGATCAACTGGAATCCTGGAGCAAGGAGAACTTAAAGAACTGACAAATCATGACTGAGAAATGAACCTCATTTACTAAGACACTAAGAAATTGTCATTATTTGTTTATGTGCATAACTAGACTATACGACAAGAAGAGGAGGAGAGGAGGAGGAGGAGGAGAGGAGGAGGAGGAGGAGGAGGAGGAGGAGAGAGAGACGACGGAGGAGGAGGAGGAGAAGGAGGAGGAGGAAGAGGAAAAATAAGAATGTTTTAGAAATTTTACTTGTAAAGAAAGAGTACAGGGTTTTAGACAACAAACTATATTCCTAAAGATACTGAAGATAGGTCTGTGAAACAGTTAAATATGAGACTCTAAGGCATACAGATAAGATCAACAGCAAAGAAGCAAAGTCAAAGAAAAAAATATACAGAAAACAATTGTGGCAAGAGCACAACCTGAATGGAAACAGTCCTGTGCTTTATGTTGGAGTTGAGCTCCACTGTAGAGTGTGTGAAGTAATTGCAGATGTATCCAACAAATGCTACAAAATCATTCATTGTAGCATATTCAGAAAGTAACAGCCAAGGAAGCCATAATTTCCAAGAACAGAACTTTTCCCAATATATCCATGCAAACCTTTGAACTTTATAAAAGGATTTTACAAAAGATGCCCACCACTAACCACGTATATGTCTGTATTGCACAATGCAGTGGTCTATAGTCATACAGTGTCATGAGCATTTGAATGTGATCAGTATAACTAAGGAAAGGTCATTTTAATGCTGTTTAATTTTACCCAATTTTAATAAACGGTGTAAACAGTTACATTGACTACAGGGTTTTGAACTGATCAGCTCATATTTAAAGGATTGGCACAGTTGAGGTTTTGCTGGCATTAAAAATAAGCATAGCTCATGAAAAAGGTAGGAAATAAAGAGCAGTTATAACTAACTTCTTTGAGTGTGTAAGAGTATATGTGCATATGGGTATGAAACAAAGAACTCTATACTAAATGTCATTATTGGGTTCCAGAGAATAGCAGCACAGATTGTTGAAAACTTTCTGCATTGTCGAAGTTTTCCAAATGGCATTGTACATTTAAATAAAAATCTATAGGGGCTAGACAATGGCTCAGAGGTTAAGAGCACTGGGTGTTATTGCAGAGGACCTGGGTTTGGTTCCCAGCAACCACATGGAGGCTAGCAATGGTCCATAGCTCCAGTTCTAGGGGATCTGACACCCTCTTCTGATTTCTGTGGGCATTGCAGGATATGGATACACATACACATGCACTCATACACATAAAAATAAAAATAATAAAATATTTTAATCCACAATTGTTTTCATGTAATATAGATAATTATTAAAAGCTATTACTTATCATACTGCAGGAAATATAGTGATGGTATTACAAATTGGTAGAAATATCTTGGAAAATATTAAATAGGTTTATACCTTAAGAAACTCTCAAAAGAAGAAAATAAGACTTATTCAAAAATTATGTTCTTAGGGAATACTAAAAAAATATTTTGCAGGGGCTGGAGAGACGGTTCAGCCATTAAGAGCACCGACTGCTCTTGCAGAGTACCTGGGTTCCATTCCCAGCCCCCAATAGCAGCTAAGAACCATCTTTTACTCCAGTTCCAGGGGAATCCACCCTCTTCTGACCTCTGCAGCATTGCACAACACGGGTGCACTAACCTGCATGCAGACAGTACATTCATACACATTAATAATAAAAAAAAATTAAATATTTTGCAGTGAGTTGACTACAATTCTTTTAAAATATGTCAGTGATTACAATGGAAAGTGAAACAGGAAAACTCATTCAAAGTTGATTTAGGACAACAATGTTATCAGAGAACATGGAGGATCATCCCAGGAGTTTGATGGCCACATCTAGAAGTGCTTGTCCTCTCTATCTACATTGTATAGAAGAGAACATAGTCATATAACACAGACTTAACTACAGGGATGCTGATAAATATAGCCTTCTTGTTTGTTTGTTTGTTTGTTTTTGGTCTTTTCGAGACAGGGTCTCCTTGTAGCCCCAGCTGTCCTGGAACTCACTCTGTAGACCAGGTTGGCCTTGAACTCACAAAGATCTGCCTGCCTCTGCCTACCAAGTGCTAGGATTAAAGGCGTGCACCACCACACCCGGCAAATATAGCCTTCTTATATGTTAAAGAAAGAGTACCTTCAGGGAGCATCTATCTAGCCAGGGTCTATTGAATTTTCCATTTTAAACCAAATGTATGCATTTCTTTGATAAATTAGGCAAGTCCAGTGGGGAGGTTGCTGCAAATGCATATTTCAGAATTAGAAAAAATATTTGTGGCCAACAAATATATAAAAACATGTGCAATAACACAAGGACATGAATATCAAAACCACAGTGAACCCTCATCTCACATTTAGTAAGATGACAATTATTGAAAAATAAAATATAACAAAAGATAGGGATGAGGAGAAAGTGGAATTTTAAAATATTTTATTATTTTTGTTTTCTGTGTATGAGTGTATTTGCCCACATGTGTATAAGGGCACCTGTGTCATGCAATGTCCACAGAGGTCAGAAGAGGGCAGCAGATCCCCTGGAACTAGCATTATAAACAGTTGTTAGCTGTCATGTGGGTGCTGGGAATGGAAGCTGGGTCCTCTGCAAGACCAGCCAGTGCTCTTAACTGCTGAGCCATCTCTCCTGCCCTGAAAGTAGAGCATTGTTACAACCATTATTAGAAATGTAAAATGGTACATCCATTATGGAAAATGATGTAGGATTTTCTAAAGAAAATTAAAAATAGAGCTTCTCTGCAATCCTATAATTCCTTATCTACTAATCTAAAATAGTTGAAATGAAGACCTCTACAAGATATTTGAACTCTTGTATTCACTGAAGCCTTGTTCACAATACCCAAGATGTGGCAGCAATCTCACTGCCTATTGCATGGATGAGTACCAACAGAAGAATATGCAGCTAAATGCTGATCAACCTTTTTAAGAACATTTTATTGATTTTTGTGGATTTTGTATACTGTATTTTGATCATATTTAGAAACCCTCCCCTATCTAGAGCCTGTTCCCCATCTAGAACCTCGCCTTACTAATCAACCTTTAAAAAGAAGAAAATTTCATCACTTGTGATAACAAGGATGGACTTTAGAGACATTAGCTAATCAGAGGGCAACTACTGAATGATTCCATTTAGATGATGTCCCTAAAATAATAAAATTTATAGAAGCAGAAAGATAATGGTAGTTTCCCCGGGTCTGTGGGAAGAAGGAATGGAGGGTGCATTTCAATGAGGATAAAGTTTCAGTTACAGAAGATGAATAGGTACTGGAAATCTGCTCTTATAACTTTGTGCTTATATTTAATGATACTGCATTATACTTGAAATATTGTTGAATATAGATCTCATGTAGTTCTTACCATAATAAAACTAATTTATACTTTTTAAAGGCCTCTCAGATCATTCCTATTTCACATCATACCAGAAATCCTAGACAGTACAATGTGACACTAAAAAATACAGAAATTCATAAGTGTCATATAATATTTATCTATGTTCTGACTCCCTAGAATTGATCATTTTTAGCATTTTGTCAAACAGCATTTTATTACAATATCATATTGGAGCGAGCATGTATCACACTGTACCCTGATTTTTTTCATCAATATGCTTTAAGAGTAATCCATGTTCATATTTAACATTCAGGCTCATTTATTATGACTACAATAACAGAAATCATAGTATGTACACCACTTGCTAATTAACTACTAATCCTTTACTGGATATTGTGGCTATTCTTCTCTCTAAAAAAAAAGTCTTTGTACAAAAAAAAAAAAAAGCCAGGCGTGGTGGCACACGCCTTTAATCCTAGCACTTGGGAGGCAGAGGCAGGCGGATCTTTGTGAGTTCAAGGCCAGCCTGTAGACCAGAGCCTGGTCTACAGAGTGAGTTCCGGGACTACAGGGAGACCCTGTCTCGAAAAGACCAAAAAAAAAAAAAAATCCTTGCAAGAGGCATCTTTATTGTATCTCCTTATGATAGCATGAAGGACATATCCATAAAATGAAAATTAAAAAGTCAAAAATATTGTGTAATTCATATGCCTGTATAAAGGCATAAAATGTACATATGTCAATTTTGCAGATCACAAAAAGAGAAAGAAATGATATGACACACGACCAAAATCAATGTTCATATAAATGAAAATACTAGGTCACAACCAAGAAGATGGAATTAAAGAAAATTAAAGATAAAAATCTTACATGCATTTGAAAGAATTAAATGCCCATTGCAATGCAGAAATATAATTGACAGCAGCTTATTTGAAAAATGTCTGGGCCATTAATTAACCCTTACTTTTTTGTGAGTCAAATGTGACTGTATTCTATTTAAAAGTATATATTTAGACAGTTATATTAACAGAAGAAAAAAATAGCTCTACAAGTCAAAAGTTATGACATTCAAATAAATGTATTAAAATAAGCAAAAGAGAAAGCACTTTGTATACTACTTAGCAGACAGAATGGGACTAAATGAAAGCTAGAAGAGTTAAAGCGAGAGCATCACAAACAGCCCAGACTTCCTTTCACTAGCGCCCATCGATGATTCTGCCTGCTGGATTGATTCTTCAAGCCATCAACCGCCTACACAGCCTAGGTCTGACCACAAGCAAACCTAGTTGGCCCTAATTTTCAGCTTCAAGAGCTCCCAAGGAAGGTCTCTGCTTAGCTCAGCATGGGCTTTATATTTACCTTGTTAACAAGTCAAGACAGGAATCCCTTCTGGAATCCACCCTTCGATCCCTCTATAAATCATTCCAGATACATGAGATACATACACTAAAATACAGAGATAAACTATTATGTAACTAAAGTGATATTTTCTTACTTGATTTATAATTTTGAGAGTCATAAAAATAGACTGTTCATTTCTCTTAGCAGATATCATGGAAATCACTCACTTCAACTGAATGATGTCTTATCAATGACTGCAGCAGGATAATCAGATTACCTGCCTCAACTTTGTGTCTAGATCATTACAAACTGGAGATTTATTGAGCTCTGAATGTGTGAAACCACATAGGTATGGATCCACACTAAAATATTTACAATCTCATAGGGCACACTAACCCAGGAACAACCAGAGGGTAGATCATAGATGCAGGCGAAGGGCTTAGTCAGCAGCTGGTTCCTGAGCCAGTGTCCTGGTCACCATTACAGCTCGAGGGGCCTCAGTGCAACCTGGATAAGAAAATATATTTGGGGGGCTGGAGAGATGGCCTAGCGGTTAAGAGCGCCGACCACTCTTGCAGAGGACCCGGGTTAGATCCCCAGCACCCACATGGTGGCTGAGAACCGTCTGAAACTCCAATTCCAGGAGAACTCCAGTTCCAGGGGAATCCGACACCCTCTTCTGACCTCCGCGGCATTGGACAACACGGGTGCACAGACCCACATGCAGACAGTACATTCATACACATACAGAAATAAATAAAAATAATTAATTAAAAAAATTTTTTTTTAAAAAAATAAAAATTATTTATTTAAAAAACAAGACTTTCGGTAGACCTAAAGAAGTTCAAAAAAAACAAATTTGAGAGAGGGGGAGAATAAAGAGGGAGTGAGGAGACAGAAGTGGGAGAGAGTGAGGGAGAGGAGACAAAAGAGAGGAACCTAGGATAGAGGCGTCTGTCTGGAGAATTTTGCGAGGCATTAGGTGGTGTGGATCTCAAACCAGACCCAAGAGAAGCATTCCCTTCAGATTCTTTTACAAATGCTGATACTTCGGGGACAGGCATGGTGGCGCACTGGGAGGCCCAGAGGCAGGCCAGATCTCTGTTTTGGTTCAAGGCCAGCCTGGTTCTACAGAGTGAGTTTCCAGGAAAGCTGGAGCTTACAGGGGTACCCTGTCTCAAAAGACAAAAAACAAAAAAAAAAAAAAAAAAAAAAAAGAGGAACTTCAACCCTCAACTGCACACTCTCTTCTAGCTTATCAGAGTAGTATTTTGTGACATATATTTTAGTAATTTTTTAAACTAATGTGGCAGAGCTTGCTCAACATTTTATGTATATTATCTCCCTAAATCCTCATTTTAACCATATGAGTTAGGAACTGTCAATGCTTCCTTAATGACAAAACCCAAAGAGGTCAATTAACTTGACAAACACCATATAGCATCAAGATTTGAACCCAGAGAATCAGACTTAAGAGTCAGCTAATTGTTTTGTTCTACTGATTCTCAAGAAGAGAGAATGAACTAAGAGGATCCTTGGTGTTTCTGATTAATTCAGTGCCGGAGCAGTACTGAGAAGCACTGTACTGAAAGACATAAGGAAATTATCATGTCCTACACGGCACTTAAGGATAAAGACTATTACTCAGCACTCAGCACATAGCATAGAGACAATGCTATTGCATATATTCCAGACAGGAGTTCTAAAAAGAGTTTGCATAGGGAAATCTTCTAGGCCTGCTACAGTAGGAAGAAAGTAGGGCAAAGTGAGTGACTCATCATGCTTCCTGTCCCTGTTAGAGAGTCAGGAATCAGAAAGTAAAAGACGTCTCATTCCTGCCCTGTTGTCCTGCCCTGCCCAGCTTCTTAAATCTGTGGCTTAAACCCACATATATTACCTTATTTGGAGAGGTGAGAATCTCACCTCCTCTCTTTCAGTCCATCCTTTTCTCTAGTTCTTTTTTTAAACGGACACATGGAAGATTGAGAGGAAGTGAAAATCCAAGTAGTTGAGTTTTCTGTTTAGAGTATGGGTAAAATTTTTTTACAAAAAAATTTTTTTTTTTTGGGGGGGAGAGGGGAGGGAGGAAAGGACGGAAGAAGGAAAGAAAGAAGGAGGAAGGAAGGCAAGGACGGGGAAAGGAAGGAAGGAACACCTTACAAAAGATGATAGGAGAGGATTGGCAAGATGGGGGTTAGCAAGAGAGAGTGGCTTTCCGCCTGCCTGATTTTTGTCTGCGGAGGCCCTTCCATGATATAAAAAGAGAAACCACTACCTCAAGTTGTCTTAGACCTTCACACCACACACACCACACACACCACACACACTCAATTCTGACCACTTAAACATAATGAAATAAAATAACTAACTTATCCTGAGAATCGATGTCCTATCGGCACTTTATGCATAATCCTTGTGGGTTTGTCAGAATGGCTTTCCCACTGTTGGCATGCAATATGGTATTATGATTAAGTATAAGGTTTTCCAGTCAGGAAGCTCCGGTTTAATCCTACCTTTACCTTTTATAGCTGTGTGGCCTTCAGGAATAGATTTATCTTGGCTATTTCTATTTATTCTTTTTTCAAAACTAGAAATGGCAATAGCACTTAAGCTGGGGGCAGGAACAACACCACTTCCAAAAATGTTATGAAGCAATAAATACTTGGGCCAGGGATGAAGCCCGATGATAGAACACTTGCCTACCATGTGCAAGGTCCTGAGTTTTGTCCCCATTTCTGAAAATATAACATACGTGCTAAGCACAACATACAGCACATTAGAAAGACCTGATTCATGGTGATCCAAGCAGCTAGGAGATGACTGTGATGGTAAAGTCTCTTTCCATAAGCATGAACTGAGTTTATACCCCCAGCATCCACATAAAAAGCCAGGCATGGTAGTACACAACTAGAATCTTAGCACTGCAGAGGTAGAGACAAGAGAATACCTCAAGCTCATCGGCCACAGCTGATTCCTGGGCCAATCTATTAATCCTTCCGGTTAAGTGAAACGGCTCTTTTCAAAAAATTAGGGTGGAGAACAAAAGAGGAAGATGCCCAGTGCCAACTTCTGTCCTCCAGAAGCATGCACACACAGGCACACACACACACACACACAACACACACACACACACCACACACCAAAATTCTAAGATGGTAAGCTAAGATCACTCGAGCTTGGTTAACATAATATCTACTCAGAGCTTGGACTTGCATTCTTTTGTTTACTGTTTATTATTTTAGTGCATCAGAATCAACGTAGCACTTTAAATAGAAAAATCTTAATTTGAATTCTAGGTCTAGCCTTCAATTGCTGAACAGTTTCAGGAAAATCACTATCAACAACTGATACCAGTTCCTTTGCCTATTAAACCTGGGAGATGATGGTGGATTATTACTTTCTTTTTTTTTTGGTCTTTTCGGAGGCCAGGGTCTCCCTGTAAGCCCAACTGGCCTAGAACTCAAACTCACTATATAGACCAGGGCTGGCCTTGAAAACTCACAAACAAGATCCGCCTGCCTCTGCCTCCCACGTTGGCTAGATAAAGGAGTGCCCTCCACCACACCCAAAAAAGATTGCTTTTTGCATTCACATTATGGGATGATGAACAGGCCATACGTATAAAGCACTAGTTCTCAGATCAGGCACGTGAAAGGACTTAGTAAATATTGGCTATACTTATATATCAGAGCTATTATTCCCATATATGCTGTTCACTTCCTTATGGAGTGCACAGCACTCCTTGCTCCAGTACACTCTCTAGCCTGTGGGTGGAGGGAGGGTTCTAGGCGTTTCCTTTTTCAGAGCACAGAGTTTACCTAGTACTAATTTAGCTAAACAATAAAACACCACCTTGTTCCTCATCTAAATTTTCTCTTGCTCCATTCCCTGTTACTAGAAGACCCTCTTACCTAAAAAAGACCACTGGCCCTCCTTTCCTCCCTCCATACCTACATCCTTTAAAAATCTCTGCTTTCCCACCAACCTTTGCCTCTATCTAACTGGAAGTGAGGAAAGATTCCGCTCCCCGCTTCCAGCACTGATTTTTAACTTGTAATTCCATTTCCACAAAACCACAGGCACTAATGCTTATATACAATGTAAATAATTCATTAGAAATATGTATTTGTTTGATGTTTATATAGTTGCAGTTTGCCTGCAGAGTCTATTACATCAATCAAGGGACTAACAGGACTCTTAGTCACCAAGAGTGAATGGAAAATTCCCTTCTTTAAATAGGTAAAATTTTAAGGCACAAACAGATCAACATGGAAATACTGAACACAAATACAGCTGGGAAATATATAAATATATATGTATATGTATATGATGTTTAAAAATGTACAAAATAAGTCTCAGAGCATTTTAACAGAAACATAGTAGACCTTATTACATTCTGAAGTTTAGAAACTGGATGCTGGGAAGGAAAGAAAACAGGAACGGCAGTCAAGTATACAGTCACTATAACTCACTGTCATGTAACAATCACCTTCAACAGCAAACAGTAATGTTACAATGTCAACAATGATCCTGGCACTCAGAAAAATGCTTCATATTTTATATAGGAAAAAAAGTAAGTCAGACTTCATGAAACTTAGTAACCTAGACTTCAAGAATTGTGCCAGTACTGGATGACTGTGCAATGTCTTACCTGATCATAGGTCAGGAACTACTGCTATGAGAAACAATACCAGTTCTTCATAAGGGATTAATAAATGTTTCCACTATAGGAAGTCTTTTACCTGGACAGGAACTATCTACACTCCAGAGCCAATCAAAATCTCCCTGCTCTCCTCTGGCATCAAGACCCAGTTTCATCTCTGCTCTAAGAACTGGAGAGATCTAAGTTTCTTCCCTTGACTCTAGGAAGATACAGTGGGAAACGTGGGGGCAGACCAGAAATAAGCAAAGACACATGCCTTGTTTAAACTACCTTCCATGTGGACTTCAATCCTGGTACCCTGGACATACATGATGCCTATTTGTAGACTAGAAATAAGCAAAGACACATGCCTTGTATAAACTATCTTCCATGTGGACTTCAATTCTGGTTCCCTGGATATACATGATGCCTGTTTGTAATTGTGCTGGAGGAAGCTGGGGAGAAAATTCTGATCTCACTTGGGAGGAAGAAGCATGAACCAAGAATGTCTTTACATCCAAGGCCATCGTAGAGAGCACAATACTCATTTCCCAATGAAAATGTTGTATATTTAATCTACTGCACAACATCTTAATCATCTTTATAGCCCCTGCCCCATCAGTTCCTCCCTATACCAACCCCCACTGGATTTCATGCCTTCTGCCATTTATGTTAAGGCCTATTAAGTCAAGTTAGTGACCTCTGATGTCCTTCAGAGCAAGTTCATCACTGGGCTCTAGTCAGCCTATCTAGAGTAACTCCCTTAGAGAAGATCAGCTCTTCCTCACCCAGCAGTAATCAGCTGCCCAATAGTTCTTCAGCTATGATTAGGGCCTGCTGCCCCTTTCCACAGTTCTATGCTGAGGTTTTGTCTTGTTTGAATTTGCACTTTATTATTTACAGGTTTGCCACATGCAAATGCCTTGTGCTCAGGGGTATTTAAGAAAGTAAAACAAAACGGAAAGGGTATTCGCACTGTTAATCGAGAGGAAAGGCCAGTTGAATGAGTAGGGAAGTAGGTAAAACAGAGCATGAAGTGGAGCAGTGAAGTGGCAGTCAGATGTGTCTGTTCTATGGGAATTCGTAAGCATAGACAAGGCAAAGAAGTAATGGGTTTCCTACCCTGCATGCAATGGCATAGACTAGAGCATTTTTATTTGACTATTAAAAAATAATCAGGGGGTGAAGAGATGGCTCAGTGGTTAAGAACATTGGCTGCTCTTGTAGAGGACCCGGGGTTCAATTCCCAGCACCCACATGGCAGCTAACAACTGGCTGTAACTCCAGTTCTAGGGGATCCAATTCCTTCTTCTGACATCTGTGGTCATAGCGCAACATGGGTGCACTTATATATGCACAGGAAATACACTTATACACATAAAACAAATAAAATATTTTTAAAATAGACTTGCCAGGCATGGTGGCACACTCCTTTAATCCTAGTACTCCCACTCTGGAGGCACAGGTAGGCGGATCTCTGTGAGTTCAAGGCCAGCCTGGCCTACATAGTGAGCTCCAGGCCAGCTAGGACTAAAGGGAGACCCTGTCTCAAAAAGACCAAAAATAAATAAATAAATAAATAAATAAATAAATAAATAAATAGACTCTAAAAATATGAAAAAAAGGAGACTATGGCATTAAACGTCTGTGATATGCATATTATCTCAATGAATCCTTATAATTCCTTGGTCTAGAAATCATCTCCTCCCTTTTTGGATGAAGAAATGGAGACTTAGAGAAAAACTTTCCCAGTGTTCACTAATTTTCCCCCCTCCAGACCTTGGGACTTTGTGGCCATAATACTAGAATATCCAGCTATTTCTCATTGCTCCCGGCAAATCTGGATAGTCTTCAAACTGTCAGAGCAAGTCATTCCTACATCATTGCCTATACCATCACAATCCAGAGTGAAACACAAACTGTAAACTAGATTTGAATATGTCTCTATATTGGAGAGGAACAGAATGTATTATTCTCCTTTACTCCTTGCTTATGGAGTGTTGACTTCTCTAAGCTCTAGGCTTTCTATTGGAAGTCCAACTCACTCTTCCCTTTCTGTTCTGAAGGTTCTCCAAAGAATCTACTTGGACACTCCTTTCTTCAGTAATATCAGTTGGTGCTCGGGGGGGAAGGGGGTTGCTCTTTAGCCCAGGCCCCAATACCTATGCTTCAGGTGGTCTTGGGAGATCCCCGATCTCCCAGAATGGTATTATTCTCTGGTGAGTTTCTCCAGGAAACAAGTAGTCCTAGATTTCCTGGGCCCCAAATTAAAAGTCATACAGCTGAAGCAATACCCAGAATGCCTAGCAAAGCTGTGATGATTCAATGTAGGGAACCGTGGAATCACTGGTATTCCACTGTCATCTACAAGCCAAGCTATGAAAAGCCTTAAGGCAGTAAACTTGAGAAGAGTAAGAAATTTGGAGGAGAAAGTTCTGTGTGCACACTATAGCTTACTTTGCAAATCACTTGTAACCACACATCAGTTTGACCATAGCCTATGTGTGGAGCCCTATAGGAGTAGAAGCAGGAAATGTACTTATCCGGAAATGTACATTCCGGAAGAAAAGCAAGCAATATTTCCTGGAATCCAGAGTCTAGGAACCTTTGAGTTCAAGGTCTAAGCCAGAAAGAGTGGAAAGTGAGCAGGACCTACCTATCTGCTATGAGGGAAAACAAGGAAGGAAAATTTAAAAAACGAGGACAGGTCAAAATGGCTTTCCTGATGAATTCACTTAAATGTTTAAGGAAGAATTTAAACCAATTCTAAATTGTTTACCAATAATTCTATGAGCCCTGAATTATCCTGACACCAAAACTATACAAAAGCATGTTAAGGGGCTGGAGAAATGGCTCAGTAGTTAAGAACGCCGGCTACTCTTGCAGAGGACCCGGGTTCGATTCTCTGCACCCACATGGCGACCAAGAACCGGCTTTAAGCCGGGTGAGGTGGTGTGCGCCTTTAATCCTAGCAGAGACAGGCAGATCTCTGTTAGTTCAAGGCCAGCCTGGTCTATATAGGGAGCTCCAGGCCAGCTGGGACTAAAGGGAGACCCTGTCTCAAAAGGACAAAAAGAAAAAAAAAAAAAAGCATTTTAAGAAAAAGAAACCACAGAGCAATATCACCCTGGAAAGTAGGTATAAGAATTCATTTTTTTTTTTTTTTTTGGTCTTTTCGAGACAGGGTATCCCTGTAGCCCCAGCTGTCCTGGAACTCATTCTGTAGACCAGGCTGGCCTTGAACTCACAAAGATCCACCTGCTTCTGCCTCCCAAGTGCTAGGATTAAAGGCGTGCACCACCACACCAGGTGATACAAGAATTCTTAACAAAATGGAGCAACAAAAGCTTGTTCTCCAATGGGGCTATTGATCCAAAGGGCCAGAAAGATGGGAGGAAGGCAAATACGAAGCTGCAAAATTGATTTATAGAAAATGTGAACCTCAAAATAACATTGGAATCAAGCAAGGGAGGGAGTTGCCTGGACGACATTCCCAAGTATGTGATCTTATCGGTCAGCACCTTCCCACAGGATCCCAGCAGCAGAGTTCATGAATATTCTTAGCTTGGGCTCCCTTGAAGCAGGGATTCCAGTACACATGGCTTTCCAGAGGGCTGTTCTCCCAGGAAAGCAGGTAAGTGTGAGACGGTAAGGATAATGAAGAGGCAGAAACATAACACAATGTGCTTCCAAACAGTGTCATTGACCTGATCCACAGTGTGTCATGGAGGTAAATTGTGATCATTCCACCCAGCCAGGGATGGGTATCATTTGTACTCTGTATCTGTCAGTCCTTAGGAATAGAAAACATCATATCCTAGTATCACTGAGTAAGATGGATCTCACAGGCCAAGGATAACTGAAAAAGCCAGCAAATGCATTCTCCTAACTGTAACACCCACTGAATAGGTAAAACAGATGTAATAATTGTAGAATGGCTTTGTAAATGACGGTAACTGGCATCTACCACAGAGAAATTCAGGAAGCTACCCGATCTGGAACAGCATGGTAGTAAGGAGGAATAAGTTCAGGAACTATTCAGATGGTAAGATTGGAAAGACAGTTAGTACATAGGGGAGTCAGGTCTAGGACAAGTAAGTTAAGCTGTATAAGAAGTGTAGGATCAGACTCGGACCCTACGGAACTGGAGGCATGGTGGGGCCACTGTCAAGGATAAGGGAATAAGGAAAAGTGCAAGACCCACGGGAGATATAAATTCAGAATGGGCATTTTCAGTTTGAAAAACAGACAGGTGGCTCATAAATAGCATATCTGGGGTTCCATAGGAGTTTCAGGGACTAAGGAGGAGGATGGAGCCAGGGCAGGGAGGAGAAGGAAGCCAAGCGGCCTAAGTCTTGTGCTTACCTTCCCAACATGACAGCACCTCTGCTGTCATGGTTTAAGACCCCAAATTTGAGCTCTGAGGGAGAGAAAGAGGCAAGGAATGAAGTCAAAACTGGGTAATAACAGTCTTGTGGACAACAGCAGGGCGTGGCCGGCTGGAAACTCTCAGGCAATTTGACACCACTCATTTCAAATGCCATTGAGAATGAAGTGCTGGGGGTTATTTTTCTTCTGTCTGAAACCACTTTAGTTGGATATTGTCCCTAAGTATCCAAAACTCTTCAATTCCACATTGCCTTAAAGACCACCAGAAAGCCTCCTATAGAGGCTACAAATGACAGCTTGTGGCTAGAAAAACATGCACACCTTGGGGTGGAGGACGGGGGGGTGTTGTGGGTCCAGCCTTGCCAGGCAGCATGAAACAGCATCAGCAGCCCATGTTCCATGTTCTCCACTGATTCATAGATGGGATTTCCACCTAGGCATTTTGAAAGAGCAGCTGTTTGTTGGCTCCTCTGGTTCCACCTCCAATCCTCCATGTAAAATTAATAGTGCACTCTGGGGACATCCCTCCCATTATCTAGTCTTGGCAGAAAGGGACAATGGTAGAAGCAGGCTAAACTCTGCCATATCGATTTCCTGCATGAGTCTTTCTCTCTCTGCCTCCAGGGAGCCACGACCGCTCTCGGTGCCTATTAACAGTTATAACTCTTAACCTCTCGGTCAGCCTGCCAGTGCGGATCCAAGAGAAGCTCTGGCTCCAATTACTTCCCTAGCACCTACCTGGGTTGAACTGGAGCTTGAAGCTCCACATGCTGAAAATTGCACTTTCCACCAGTGCAGGGACAAGCAAAGAAAGAGGCATTCCATAAAGCCCAAGCTCCTGTCCGGTGTGACAGGGAAGCAGGAAGGACCCATATACAAATTAGCTAGGCCGCTGTGGCTATCAATCAAGCGTGACCTAGGTTTTCAGCATGTACATTAACCTGGACTCTGGTATAGACATCATACTGAAAATCTGTCCCCAGAGGATGCTCCACAGGCATTTAAGACAACTAACCCTGCAAGTGGCAGATGTACAACCTAGAGAGGAAAGGGCCAAGCATCCAGCATGGTATTAAAAAATATGTTCCTATAGGAAACAGGTCTCTGCTTGACTGAACTGTAAAAGTTCTTAGCAGGCTCTTCTCTGCCAAGTGAAATTAGACTTGTAAATGACAACAAAACACAGCAATATTTACTAGGTTCTTTCCAGATCCATAGCTACCATACATAGATAAGACAGGGAAACCTCACAAGACTTTAAAATTTTCTTTACTCTGCCTAATACCCAAAATGAAAATATTATAATCTTCTATTTAATTGTGTTTAATAAAAATTATACAATATGAAGCTGGAGAGATGGCTCAGCAGTTAAGAGCACTGGCTGCTGTTAGGGAGGACCCAGTTCAATTCCCAGCACCCACGTGGCAGCTAGCAACTATCTGTAATTCCAGTTCCAGAGGAATCTGATCTCTGCAGGCACTGCACAACACAGGTACACTTACAAACATGCAGGCAATGCACTCATACAAAAAAATAATAAAGTGAAAAATTATACAATAGCGAATTTAGTTCAGTCCTTATTGTGTTCTTTATTCATCTGAATTTCTGTTAACTCCCATCTTCCCACTCCTTTCTATGTTCTCCCTTAGAGCAAAAACACACAGAAAAATCCATTCTCCCAAGATTGTCTTGTGGCCCATGAACAGAGATCCATAATCAGTCAAGTGGTGTGCCTAGTACTTCAGAGCAGGTCTCTGGGCCCAGGCTGCCTGGGTTTGTTTCCTGTCTTGCCATTTATTGACCATGCAGTATGGACCAGCTTAACCTTTCTGAGCCTTGAGGTTATTAGGTGTTAAATGATAATAACAGTGTTTACTAAATAGGATTAGAACCAGGCTTGGCACAGGTGTGAATTTTTATGTCTTCTACTCAGGCCACCCTAGTCAGCATTTTATTTCATTCTCCTATGGTCCCAGGTGTAGTTACTAAAGTACCTTTGAACTTTGTTCAACTCTTGGAAGCTGTTCTTTGACCATGAGACCAATAAAAGGAGTTAAGTTTTCCAGGAGGCCAGCGGGGAAGGTAGTGTATACTTCATAGTCAACCACTGCCCTCAACACAGGTGACCCACAATTCCTAACTATCACAGCTGGAGCAAATGAGCCATCACTTCCGGGAGGAAGGTTGTACTTCCACAAAGGTCAGACATAGACCTGGGACTTGAGCCAGCTAAGAATATGACTTAGAAGCCAGCATGGGGTCTGAGAGTCTCCTTGGTACTGAACCTCTGCACTGTTTTCATCTTGCCCTTTCCAAGTGGGCAGAGCCCCATTAGCCAAGCTGCTTCCAGACTCTACTCTCTGGGAAGGGCTTTGTGGATTGGTGCCTGGATAATCCCCCTTCCCACCCCATTGCCAGCAGGAAGCTCACTACACCTTGAGAACAACTGACTGTGGGAGAGAAATGACCACATTACACAAGCTAAGTATTCTGATTAGCTGTCTATTGCTGGTATAAACCATTAACCAAAAGGGACTTGAGGGAGGAAAGAGTTTATTACATCTTACAAGTTAGAGTCCATCCTCAAGGGAAGCCAAGGCAGGACCTCCAGGCAGGAAGCTGGAGGCAAGAACGGAAGCAGACAGTGGAGGAACACTGCTTCCTGACTTCCTTCCTTCTTGCTTGCTCAGCTACTTTTATTATGCAGCCCAGGTCCACCTGCCCAGGGATGGTACCAGCCTTAGTGGCTGGAACTTCCTACATCAATTCTCAATCAAGAAAATGCCTCACAAACAAGCCCACAGGCCAGGCTGATGGGAGAAATTCTTCAATCCAGGTTCCCTCTTCCCAGGTGACTCTAGTTCGTATCAACCTGACACAACTAACCAGCACACTTAGAAAAGATCAAAGGAAAAGAATGTCTGGTACTTTCACAAAATGCTCAAGGAAAGAGTGATACCATTAGGATAGAGCAGGATTTTTAAATTGGGGAGGATGAGCTAGAGAGACAGCTCAGCAGTTAAGGCACTTGTTCTGCCAGAGGTGCCGGGTTCAGCTCTCGGACTCACATTGGATGGCTTACCTGTAACTCAAGTTCCAAGGGCTCTGACACCCTCCTCTGGCCTCCAGGAACACCTGCACGCATGTGGTCCATATGCATACACTCAGGCACAAACACATATACATTAAATTTTTTAGTTAAAAAAAAAAAACTTTTTTGACTTATAAGATTTTGCTAATAAAACCTCACATTAGGTCCAAGGGTTAAAAAAAGTCACAAAATGTGAGACTTCTGCATGAAGGGCTGTCTACAAGCTGGTCACCTGGTCTCCACTAAATCCTGAGGCAGTTTCAGAAGCTTACATGCACAGGGCACAGGCTTTGTAGAAAACAGGTCTAGTGCTCAGCAGATGTACACAGGAAGCCTTCACCTCCAGGGGTCCTCTCTGGGGACCCTTTTCCAAGGCTTCTGGGGGTTCTTCTTTGATACATTCCTCTTATTCCGCTTCCACTCAGGGAAGGACTATTGCAGTACCACTGCTAGAAGTTGGACCAGGGGATAAAGACCTTAAAGAAAATTGATGCTGACACCAAGTATGGATTAAGAAACAGAGAAGATCCCCCACATGAAGTCCAGTAAGCATGCGTCCTATCTTGATCCCCCTGCACTGGCCTCCATGATACAGCCCAGGTAGTCCAACAATGGCAGTCTATATTCTGACAAGGCTGAAATCTCCTTAGCTATTTAGTCCTCAAGCCGAGTATCTCAGTAGGCCCCATCTGTCATCGAAGGTTTGGAGGATTCATGTATTGCAGAGTGCAGGGACTTGAGTGGGGTGGGGGGCATGGAAAGGGAAACAACTCTAGATTCGATTGAGAAATGATATATGACTTATGGAAAAAGTTTAATAACAATAAAAAAACAAAAAATTAATAAAATATTTTTAAAAGAATGACATGTAAAAAAAATTTTCAACGCTGAAAAAACAAACAGAAGAATGGGGGTAGGGAATATAGCGAGGAGGTGGAAATAACATAATTTTGAAGAAATTACAAAATAAATGCATCAGGGCAACTCAAGTCTTGAGAAGTTTTCCAAGAAGAGAGTGAGGACCTGCTCTTGGAACCGGAAAGTGAGTCACTGGGGAGCTTTCCCTAGATGTGCAGCTGTGTGCCAAGCGGTTGGTGCTAGGTGTGCTGCGTACTTCAGCTGTATCCTTCCAGCTTGTGTTTCTAGACCAGACACACTGTTTTCCCACAGGGACTGCCCTTTATACATGGCTTTGGAGTTCTGTTTTATCCATCCAAGTACCAAGGGTAGAGATGGAAGGGTGTCCTACCCTTATCCTAAAGAAGCACAATGCTGGCAAGTACCTGCAGGCATGAAACCTGGGGAATGACAAACCTACATAGACAAGCCAGGATTCCTTCCTCACAGGGTAAAAGAGAGTTTGGTTATTTCATAAAAAGTCTCCCCTAGTGGAGGAGATCAAGGTCATTATGGACTGGCTTTGATAAACTGATACCAGGTTGTACTGCAAACCACTTAAACGTTGGGTGGTGTCCAGGAACCAATAACTGTGAGCTAACAAGCTATTCATCAGTCTAGAAGTTATTAGGAAAGTAGTATTTTATCCACGCATGTTTGTACATGTGTACATATAGATACTGCCAAGTGTACATCTAGCCATAGACCTAAACACTCATACTTAAACATGTCTTTCTCAGTCTTTCTCTCTCTCTCTCTCTCTCTGTCTCTCTGTCTCTCTCTCTTCCTGTCTTTTAAAAGAAGAAAAGATCCTCATATCCTTTCCAAGGTCCCACAGCAATGCCAAGACCCAGGTCCACTCAAATATAATTTTATTACCTAGGGAAATACAACTCTGTGTGACCTTTTTCATGCTCTTGATTAGAACTTAGATACTGTTCCAAGTTAACCTATACCTTTTTTATCTGGTACACATGACTTCTCTCCAGCAATAAAGATAACCCCTAAGGTTATGGTTTTATTGCTCAATATTACACACTTTTGCATCATATCTAGCAATCTATTCCTAAGATAGTTCACATTCTTGTCCTCATTGTCTATAAATACTTAGTTCTTCCATTTTCTTTGAATTATCTTTGCCATATTTTTGGTTTCCTCGCTAATGAACTGAATACATTTTGACATGAATTCATTAAATTTTCTATGAAAGCCTTTTTCTAACTTAATTTGAAAATTAGACTTTGAAAGTAGCAGCTATTTGCATATTCACGGCTGGTCCCCTTGACTCGGCTCCAGAGCCTGCCCCTCTGTGAATCTGCAAACAGCTCCCCTCATGCTGGAATTCCCCATATTCCTAACGCATTGCTAAGTCTACCATGTCATAGCACCTTAGGTGTACTAAGACAGATCACCCAGGCAATTGTTCACTGGGCTGTGTGGAACGAGACCCTCAGAGGAACACATCTTGATGAAGTAGCAGGAATCAGAGAAGCCGTCACTGAAGAGGGTGGGGGAAGTAAGGAAACCTAGCAGGAGGGGGAGCAAATGTGATGGTGTAGCACTGAAAGATGGAGGAAGAAGTGGAACACCTAAGCGGAAGATGAGGGGAATGTCACATAAGAAACTGACTGCCTGCTTCACAGTTTTGAGCCAGGGTTCGCCTGGACTTGTTATATAAACATGAATGAATGAGCCAGTGAAACATAGCCAAATGGTTAGAGACTGGATCCAATGGCTTGTGTTGATATCATTTAAAACCATATCTAATCTATTAGAGCTGCATGCCAGGTGACTTCAATAAGAATGCCTGTTACCCTATGTGTGCATTACCGATAACTGAGTCCCAAATATCATTGACCCTTTATTTTCCTTTGACTGTGACTTTGATAAAATCATATATTCATATGTAGCTTCGAATAAGCCATTGCCTCTATTGGGAAATTCACCACCAGCCTCTCTGACCATTGTCCTACATAATGTCTGTATCCTATAATTCAGCGTGGAAAGTCACTCAAGTTCCTTCTTTCCTAGAGCTAGGAGGCCTTAACTTCCTGTTACATTAGTTCCAGAGAAACTCAACCGAGCAAGCAAATTACAGATCTAAAGTCAGGACTATGTCCCTCTCCCATCCCTGACATGGGTCACGCCTAAACGAAAGTCAGCATTTTTCAGATAGTTCATCAGCAATACCAAGGGACCTTTCCAGCAAGGTCACTGAGCCACTAATGCAATCATGTGTATGAGTGCCCCCAGTCAGGCTGAGCTAATTTAGTATGAAGTAATCAGAGATAAGAAAAAGCCACAGGAGTCATAAAAGCATATAGGTCAGGGGCTCTGCCCAAGAGCAAGGTGAAGTTTACTGGGAAGTGAAGGTAGTGTACCAAAATGATAAGAAAAGTGAACCAGAGAATGAAATGAAGGTTTTTATGAGAAGTTCAAATAAATAATAGAACATCCCTTTTCCTAGGATAGAATTAGTAAGAAGTCAACTAAGGACTCAGTAGAATTTGCCAAAACAGGAAGAAAGATAGATTACTTGCCAGAGGATCTCAAAGTTTAAAAACAAAAATAATGAATACATATTTTCTGCATTCACCAGGGAGAATGGCACAGCAGGAGTCCAAGCAGAGTGCTTTCCTGAAGAAGGAAAAAGCAGTCACTGGGGCAAGAACATCTCTAGGACATGGGGAATCTGGAAAGATTAAAGTTAGTCATTTTCAGTGCTCCCAGGGGTCACACCCTCGTCAGAGTCTCAGTTCCAGACAGCCAGGGACCAGACATTGTCTCTGAGAACAAATCTTCTCATGCCATGATGGTAGGACCCTGGCAATATGTCAAAGCTGGGTGTGAACTTCCTTACCTATTGCCAGGTTTCACCATTTCTCTCTTACTTTACCTGCTCATTCTAAGACTAGAATTGAGTTGAACACTTCTAATATTAACCAGTGAGAGCTAGGAAGGAAATTGAGAAGAATTTTTACTGAAGGACTGCAGGTTCAACTTTTGCACCCAACTAGGCACCAAACAGTAATTCTACTCTGGCCTGGTGAGGCCCACCCACATGTACTAGTTTAGTGAGAGGCATTGAGGAAAGTCATTAACTATTGGGAAAACTAAATTTCAAGTACACTTTTAAAACGATAAACATCTTAGAAGATAAGCATATACTTGAGCCCATTTTCCTACTTATGGGCTGAGGCTCAGAAAAGTAATGCTTTAATTGCCTTATGGCCATGGCTCAGGTCCCTGGGCCCTTTTCATCTTGAGACTGTAATATTCCAGGTTCTGAGGTACTACTACTACATGTTCCCTGGGGGATTGTCCTCTGACAATGAAGTCTTCTGGACTGCAAGTTCTTTGCTTCTTCCCTTTTCCCATCCTGATTCCTTCCTTGTCTCTCCTGAGAATATTTCCCTAACGAACCAGTTGTGTTCAAATCTTTATGAAACTTCTGTTTGTATAGAACTCAACTGGGGGCTGGAGAGATGGCCTAGTGGTTAAGAGTGCCGACCACTCTTGCAGAGGACCGGGGTTCGATCCCCAGCACCCACATGGCGGCTGAGAACTGTCCAGGAGAACTCCAGTTCCAGGGAAATCCGACACCCTCTTCTGACCTCCGCAGCATTGCACGACACGGGTGCACAAACCTACATGCAGACAGTACATTCATACACATAAATAAATAAAATTAAAATAAAATTAAAAAACCCATCTCTTAAAAAAAACTCAGCTGTTGGGGCTGGAGAGATGGCTCAGTGGTTAAGATAGCCGACTGCTCTTACAGAGGACCCGGGTTTGATCCCCAGCACCCACATGGCAGCTGAGAACCGTCTGTAACTCCAGTTCCAGAGGAATCCGACACCCTCTTCTGACCTCCGAAGCATTGCACAACACAGGTGCACAAACCTACATGCAGACAGTACATTCATACACATAAAATAAATAGCTTTAAAAAAAACCCAAAAACTCAACTCTTACTGGATCTAACAAAATTAAGATATGTTATTACATGGAAATGTACACTAAAATATTTAAAAGGTATTTCTTTAAGTGCATATGCATATATAGGTATTTAATTCTTTCAAATGTTAGAAACTGAATTATGTCCTCTCCAAAATTCTTTTTTTTTGTATTTCATTTATTTATTTTTTAATCAAATCTAGACCCGTGTTGCCCCCCCCCGTTCCCCCACCCCGCCAGAGCTCATGCATTCTGCCAAACATGCTTTTCATCTCTTTCTCAATCTTTCTCAAAATTCTTATGTTGAAGTTCTAACCCCACTTCTCAGAAAGTGATTATATTTGGGGATATAGTCTTTTAAAAAGATAAATGAATAAAAATAACTCCATTGGGGGACGTTTTGGTCCCATCTGAGTAGTGAGTATCCTCATAAGAAGTTGGACACGAGGCAGTACACCAAGAACACATATTGACAGAGGGACAACAGAGGAATGACAAAGTGACAGGGTAAAGATGGACAAAGAACAGACGCCTCAGCAGAAACCGAAGCTGCTGAGTCTTTAACATTGCACATCTAGTTAGAAGGTGGAAAGATGATTTCCTCATATTTACAGCACCCAGTCTGTGGATTTTCTTACAGCTGCCCCAGGAAGTACATAATAAATATATAATCTACAAGTAGGAAATTAGGCATATGATCTACCTTACACAAACAGGTGACAAAACATTTCAGAATACAATAAAACATGTAAACATCATCCATAAGTCTTTAAGATAAAATATATCAGCACAAACAAATGACTTAAATAGGTAAGTCCATTTCACCATAGGATAAAGCTTAGATGTTAGTCTTGCTCCGTACCTAGTATTGCCATCAGCCCTTAAGGAACTGTCCCATTTTTTCCTCCAACAAACCAGTGATGTAGACAGGATTATCTTCTCTAGCTAAACTGATGACAACATGAGACATGGAGAGGTGAGATAAGCATAGAGTTGGCAAGTAGTTATCACAAAAATGATCCCCAGTGATTTGTCACTACACCCAGAGATGAGTGCATTTCTCAACCACGATGAGTGAAGCTTCTTTTTGCAGTAGGTGGTGATCATTAACACACAGACCCACACACAGACCCACAACTGGTCATGGTGAAGAGAATAAGAAACTGCGTGTTCAGCCCTAAACAGGAAATTTATATCATGCACCATCCTCCTAAGCCTCAGGGATCACAGTGAAAAGGGAATTGAAAGATAGTAAGAGCGAAGAGATGGTAGATGACTATGCTGAAACAGCATTTTCCAGACACAGCAGGACATTTGCACACATGCACTCACACCAGTTGTGACACGATGTACAAGAACTACACAAGCTCAAGCCAGACAAAATCCCATCATAGAATGGGGAAGTGAGCACAGTGTCCCACTCCTAGCTAGGGCTCTTTTGGGAATTGATAGCTGCTAGGAGAGGTGGTTTTCTTTAAGAGTAGACCCCTCGTAGGTCAGCCATGCTCTTATGGATGGCCCCACATCCAAGAGTATATGTGCAACACAAATTAGACCCAATGGGATATTAAAGAAAAAAGACACAACATTGGAAGGATAGGAAAGGGGTAGATCCAAAAGGAAGTAGGTGAGATGGGTGACTATGACCAAAATGCCCTGCATGAAATTCTCAGAGAATTAGTAAGAATATTGCAATGACTATCTGGCCACCAATGCATCCTTTTCTATAACTCAGGACCGCTCCTGGGAAGTGAGTACAGTCAGGGCCTCTCCAAAGTGCAGCTTCCTCTCTCCTGAACCCCTCTCTGCACCCATCTTTGTAGAAATCTGCACAGCTTTTATCTTCATCAGAGCAAACATTGACTGACAGAAGAGACTCGGATCTATAAATTAAAGAGAGGCCTGAAACTAAAGTGAAGAATTCATTTTATTTTTGTTAAACGATGTCAAAAAAATGACACTTACCATTATTCACCAATTCAACTGTCCACATTTAAGAAACGTTGTGTCCCAGAATTGAAGAAATGAACCATTTTCTACCCTGATGGTGAAGAGTAGATTAATGCTACCTTCTGGTGGAATAATTTATGGCTATTACATCAAAAGTCTAAAACTTTAGGATTCTGTAAAACTTTTGATTTGAGAATTCTTTTGGAAAACTTCTTAAAGAAATAATAAGGAATGTGAGCCAAGATATACAACAATAGTAGTCAATATATACTAAGAATTATCTATCTCATCTGTGTGATAGCTATTTGTATATATGTATATATTATATATATATATGAAAGCAATTAGCAGAAATAAAATATCTATGAGTGCCACACATGGTGGCACATGTGTTCAATCCTAGCACTTGGGAGGCAGAGGCAGGAGGATCTCTGTGAGTTCAAGGCCAGCCTGGTCTGCATAATGAGCTCTAGGTCAGCTGGAACAAAAGGGAGACCTGTGTCAAAAAAGACCAAAAAAAAATCTATGAGTGAATAGAAAAATTGCATTTTATCTATACATAAGTTACTATGCATTTATTTCAAATTACATTGCAAGAGAATATTTAACACCAAGGAATGATTGTGATCTAATATACCGTGTGATTCCACTCTCACTGCATTTTAAAGAACACATATATATATCAGGCATGGATTTGCTTGTTCTATGCAGGTGCAGAAACTATCACATTTCTTCATTTTTCTAATTTGGACAAAAGCTGGCGAAGAACCCCATCTCTGTGGCTGAAAGGAAGTGCCATCTAAGGAACAGTTGGGGCTCTCACACACACATATGCATCTTTATTTAAATCATCTTCATACCCAGGGCTTATGTGGTACTAAAAAGAGCCAGCCTACCTGCCTTCAGGCCATGGGCATTATTTCGTGTGCCATTAATGCCTCAAAATATAACTTGATAAGGAAGAAGGTCGCAGTTCTGGGAGGAAGGTGAAAAGAGAGGTGGCTTCATATCAAGGCACTTCCCACAGATGTGGCTTTGGTGACTGTTCTCACGACAGTAAAAGTTGGAGTTCTCACCACAGGGTTTGTCCACTGCTGGGGCTGTCTTTGTGAGGGCCAAGCACAAATCTCTGATCCGTGGTGCACCTGCTGTCTCTCTACCTTCTCAGCCTCTCTTAGACATTTACTATCTTATAAGACCATGCTACCCTTTATATTTCAGCTCCAGATTATCTTTCTGTTCCCCTTGCAGGGCAATTCTGATTTAATCCTATGATAAGCCTAACCTTCCAAAATAAAGACCTTGGTTTACTATTTCTTTCATGACCCAAATAAACTACTAGTTTCCATTCATCAAATCCAGTCTAAAAGCATCTACACAGAGAGGTGCTCTCCACACAGATTTGAGCTTAAATCTAAGAATTTACACACAAGTGATTCTTTGATTTTTTTGTTGTTTTCCCAAAGGTGTATGTGTGTGTGTGCATATGTGTGTGTGTGGGTGTGTGTGTCGAAATGGAAGGAGTAAAGTGAGAGAAATGAAGTTCACACACATAATACATAAATAAATGAATAAATGTAAACATGTTTTATTTTATAAGCTTATGTAACTATACATACACACATATGTAATTACAGAACATGAGATGATAATGTTTTCCTCAAGAACCATAGATCTAACAAAAAAATCTCAGTCCCAGGCATGAGAACCTATCTGTGGGTTATTGGTCAGGGTAGTACAAGTGATTTCCAAAGCATACTAGCTACTGCTGTTGCCCTTGGCTGTCTCCCAGAATTTGAAGGTAAGGCCCTATTGCCAATGAGGACACCACACAGTTCAGACACTAGACCTGGAGGAATCCACTCGAACCGACTTGGAAACTTTCTCCCCAAAGTTCAACCCTCCTAATATCTTATCCTAATAGTCTTACCCAGCTACAATTCCTTTGAACCAAAATAATGATTGTGCCAGCAAGATACCCCTAATGAGATAGTAGCAGCTTTATCTTGAAGTTAATCAACAGTTATCTAAGTGGATTCTTTTAAAGTTTTTCTTTGCTGGGGCTGAAGAGATGGCCTAGTGGTTAAGAGCGTGGACTGCTCTTGCAGAGGACCCGGGTTCGATCCCCAGCACCCACATGGCGGCCAAGAACCGTCTGAAACTCCAATTCCAGGAGAACTCCAGTTCCAGGGGAATCCAACACCCTCTTCTGACCTCTGCGGCATTGCACGACACAGGTGCACAGACCTACATGCAGACAGTACACTCATATAAATAAATAAATAAAATAAAAATTAAAAAATTAAAAAAGTTTTTCTTTGCAAAGGTTTATTGTTTGGCCAGAATTTAACTATATTTGTCTATTATTTGGCCCAGTCCTTATGTTGTTGCGGTTCTCTCCCTATTGTATTGCTCCAAAATATAAATATATGTACCTATATAAATATATGTACCAGAATTATGTCATATATGTACCAGAATTATGCCATCCTGGAATAAACTCTATGTTAACTCTGATATATGTTTAGGAGTTCACATTTTCCCTTTAATTTTATATTACCCTAAAATATGAATATATACCTTCCATCCATATACATTAATTACCATGTCTGGAAGTAAGTGGTAAGCTAATTCTGGGGCTCCTTAAGGGATTCACATTATAACATCACAGTTGCTTTCAGATAGAAAGAAATATAACAATAACGCTGCTCAGCTTGCCTTTCAATTGGGGGATTTGGTACTAGCATCTACAAATGAGGGAAACCATTCCCCATCTGTTGTTTGGGGACTGTGTTACTTCACTTAGCATAATGGCTTCGAGTTCCATAAAAGATCAGCAAGATGGCTCAGGGACTAAAAGCACCTGCCGCCAATCTTGTTCACTTGAATTCAATCTCCAGAATTCATGTGGCGGAAGGAGACAACTGACTCCCACAGTTGTCCTCTGTGCACACCATGGCACACACACACATGTGCACAAACAGACATACCCACCAAAAAAATTTAATCCCAAGGTGACAAAATCAAGGGTAATCTTGACTCAGGATGTGAGCATTGTTTACTTTTCTTGTCTTCATTTTAAGGTTTTTCTTTTCTCCTATAGATTTTCCAATCTTAATGCTAAGTATCAGGCATTATATTTAAGAAAATAAGACTTAGCAATAACTCTGACATAGATAAAATTCCACTGGAATATTGGTTCACAGTCACAAGTTCAAAATAACACTAAAGTCCTTTTGAAAAACAATATGAAAACTTACCACCATAGAAATTACATATATATATATATATATATATAGATGGGAGTTGCCTGATAACATGGGAGTGTTGGCCCTACTAGACACCACAGGCTTGCAAAGCAAAAGCTTAATTCCAGGAATGGACTCCCTCTTTTGAAGCTGCTGGCCAGGGGTCCCATAGACCTTGAAACAATACTTGCTCCTGCTCTTTGTTACCCACCAGAACTTCATGGTAAGACCCTAATGCTGAAGACACATGAACTATACATGAACTGTAAAATAAACAAACTGTAGAATAAATCCTGGTGCTGACCTCAAAGCCTCATTTCTCCTGTCTAGCCTTCTGGAAGGCACTGTACACACGACCTGAAGATAAAATTTAGCATGAATTTTACTCAGCTGTGAATCCTACAAGCTACAACAACAACTGTCCCCACAAGATCTGCCCACCAGTGCCATAGTGGTACAAATATGATAGGAGTAACCAACTACTCTATACTTGGATTTAAGATCTGTTTCATAGAATGAGGCACATACCTGACATTGATATCAGGTCTAAAGCTGAGATTAAATGGGCCACAGGCCATGAGAGAAAGCCTAACACTATTGTGCTAAGTAAATACAGCATTAAACTATTTCTAATGATACCATTATATCCATAGATTAATGCAGATCAACTCTCAGCATCAAGCCTTCTTTATTCAGCAGATGGTTATTAACACCGAGAACCACAACTGGCCAATATGAAAAGAATAAGAAACTTCAGACTTTTTATGTCTAACTAGGACACCTATATCAAACTTCTGCCTCCAAAGACTGAGGGGATCATTGCAGGAGAGAGTGGGAAGATTGTGAGAGCCAGAGGTGGTGGTCTGCCACAAAGAAACAGAGTTTTCCAGACACTTGGTCAGTTATTCATATGAACTCACAGCAATGGTGACAGCATGCACAAGTCCCATGCAACCTCATACCAGATACAATCCCAGCATTAGAGCTGAGAAAGTGGCTAAGAAACCTCAAACCTACCTGAAGAACTATTAGCATCAGATGACAGTTGGGAAGGAGAGATTCATTCTCTTTCAAGGATGGGATTCTCTTTGGGTTTACCAGCTCCAGTAGATGAACCTACACTGAAGGGCATTTGGGGGCATAAATCTCAATCTATAGGCCTTTATATAGGTCTAGATATGAGAAGGGGGATTTAAATATGATCAAAAATATTGTACAACATTTGCAAAAATTCATTTTAAAAACGAATTTTGAAATTATTATTGTCCTTGTTCCTTCTTTCTGAACCAGAGACTCTTGTGACAACTCTCAGCAGCCCAACCAGCCAATAGGAAAGGAGATAGTGATGATGCCAAACCAGCCAAGAAGTCCCATAGGGAGCCCATGAGGGCAAGAACCCCATACCAGCTCAAGGTCATTTTCCATTCTCCATATCCCATTTCCACCTTCTCTCCCCTTTTCATACTGTTTTTCCACCTGAGTACCCAGACAGACATTAAAATTCACATCTTTCCTTAAGAAATTTCCATCAGAAATCCATCATTACCCTTGGCTCCATGGATGCATAAGAAGTTAGCTCGATAAAGAGAAAAGGGAGAGAGAAAACAGTGATAAACTGAAAGCATATACCAACACACATTGGGCTCATCTGATTCTGAATGCCTTGTATTCATTACGAAACACAAGGGTTATATGGTACACGTGCATTCGAGGTGTTCTTTCTCCTTTTCTCAAGTTGCCTTTAGTCATCCTGAAATCATGACTAGGTTTTTTTCGAAGAGAAAAACAACCACTCTGCAGCAAGATGAGCCAAGACATGAGCTAATAAGCTAGTTCCTGGCTCCAGGTCCTGCTTCCTGCCTGGGCTGTGCACGTCTTTGGTTTCAGAGCAGCCTCCAGTCACAGAGAAAGAAACCATCTGTGCATGGAAGACGTGGAGACAACGAAATTGGGTCCGCATTCAGTTGATATGAAAAGTGTCTTTAGATTATCAGCTACAACCACGAAAGCAAAGTCTTCCACCTTTCTTCCCCCAAAGTCACACTATTTCAAATCCAAATTAATTGACCGTGGTAACACTCAAGGCTACAACTTAATGAATTCAGTATTTATTGAGCACTGCTAAATGCCAAGCATTATACTTATTTGTCTTTGTAATAATAAAGGTCTAAGTCAAGATAAGCAATGTAATGAGTGCTTGTTTGTTTCACTATGTGGATATTTCCCTACCCAGAATGTGAGCCTTTAGGGGGCAGGATCGTGGTCCAAAAAACTTTTTGACACTTAAAAGTCACTGTTGATACTAAGTAATTAATTAATTGGCAAGTCGATAAAGTAATCAATTCACAACAAAAATGTTAGTTGACTCTGGCAAAAGTAATACATTTGTGTAACAGAAATATTTTAGCTTTGAGAGTTAGAGTCAAATTGAAGTTTATTTTCCCAGATTTTTTAAAATTTTTATTTATTTATTTATTTATTTATTTATTTATTTATTTATATGAATGTATTGTCTGCACCCGTGTCGTGCAATGCCACGGAGGCCAGAAGAGGGCGTTGGATTCCCCTGGAACTGGAGTTCTCCTGGAATTGGAGTTATAGACGGTTCTCAGCCGCCATGTGGGTGCTGGGGATCAAACACAGGTCCTTTGCAAGAGCGGTCAGTGCTCTTAACCGCTAGGCCATCTCTATGAACTTTTAAGAGGAGCCTAGTATGAGGCCTTTCAGCCATGGGAGCAAGCACTCAAAGGGTAAAGTAGAATGCTAATCTCTCTCTCTCTCTCTCTCTCTCTCTCTCTCTCTCTCTCTCTCTCCTTTCTCTCTGGTCTCTCTCTCTCTGTCTCTCTCCTCTCTCTCTCTCTCCTCTCTCTCTCTCTCATCTCTCTCTCTGTCTCTCTCTCTCTCCTCTCTCTCTCCTCTCTCCTCTCATCTCTCTCTCACTGCCCCTCTGCTCTGAGATGTGATACTTTGTTCCTACTATCCTATGCCACCACTTACCACCTTGACTAGAGACAAACCAAATGGTAATTCCTGCCTGCTATTGGATGTTAAACCTCCAAAACTTGGAACGAAATCAACTAGTCTTTACTTCATGAGAAAGTTGTTTTAGGTATTTCACTCTAGTAATACAAAGCTGACTAGTACAACTATCTTTAAAATGATGATAATGTTGCCTATTTCCTTGTGGTCTTATAAAGGTTAAGTTGCTTTGGGAACTTCCTGAAAGAGTAGTCAGAACATACTATCTTCTCTATGTCTCCCAGTTTCATTGGAAGAAAGAAGTGAATTACTCCTGTTAAGAATTTCACCGCCCCCCCCAAATTATAAAGGCCTTTTGCCTACAAGTGGTATATATGCAAGGAGAAAGGCAGTAAGTCCCTGTTGTTGAAGACCTGGTGTGAGCATGAAAAATGTTATGAGACGTCACTTGCTAGCATACAATGGACCTCTGGAAATGTAGAGAGTTGTTACCAAAGGCCACTAAGCCAATAAAGCAAATATTGGGCTCCCTGAGACAAGCAAGACTCCTCCGTCCATATCAGCTACACCTCAACAGCCTTGAGATACTGTGCACAGGTCGCAGCCCAAGTGTCTATATTTATCCCAAATCTGTTTGGCTATTAGTTCTCTCCTTGAGGAATAACTCACAACAGATGCCACACGCTTATGTCTCTAGTGGTTAGGAGATGTTATAAGCCACAATAAGGACTTGACCCTTTATAGAGAAACCACCGTTTGCGGATTAGCATACCATCCAAGCCATCTGTGTCTATGCCACAGCTTAGCTTGCCATAAATCATTGGTCCTGCTTAAATGCCTTTACATCCAATAGCTTGTGCTTCGTTAGTATGACTAAAAAAAGGGTATCACTGGGAAAGTGTCAATCCATGAAGGGAAACAAACCTGAACAGACTGGAGTCCAAAATGACAACTCCAAAGAAATTAGACTGTTTTCTTCTCACCCACTTGTGCCCCTTTCCCAAAGCCCAGGGAACAAACTGCGGAAGAGGAGGCGTGGTAGATTGTAAGGGCTGTGGAGAGATAGGGGTGAATCATGAGACTACAGGAATATAGTCTGGACTCCTGATTGATCAACATGCCTGTGCATACAAGCTTCTCCAACTGGACTATGGGAACCTTGGGTTGTTCAAAATTTGGACATAGATACTTGCAAAATGCACCAATTACCTAATTGTATGACATAATGAGTAACATCAATGTTATCTGCAAACAACTGTGTCATTATATTGTAGAATCCCTTAAAAAATAAAAAAAATAAATAAAAAGAAAATAGAAAAGAAAAAAATATATATGAAAATAGAAAAGAATTTAAATAAAAATAAAAGTTTTCTCTGGTTTGTCAAAAACAACAAACAAAAAGAATTTCACTGTACATATCCTCCATCCATATTGCAAAAATTCTTAACTCTGAAAATAAATAGTAGTTTAGTTCTAGAACCTGTTAAGGGATTCACAATATAAGAGCACAGTTGTTTTCAGATCACAAGGAATATAACATTAATGTTGGATATGTATGCATATTTTAGAGTAATATAAGATCAAAGGAATGTGGAAAAAAACTAATTTGTCATGGCATTATGTCTAACCACAGTATTTATTTTATGGGAGTGCTTCTTAGTATTTCTCATATAAGGCTGCTTGAGTTTTTGTCCAAGCCTTTTCTAAACTATTATAGAGGAGTTACAAGTATCAGGCTGGCGTAACAGCATTTCTGGATGTTTAATGACCATACTTGATGCCCATACAAATTTGGCAGAGGGTCTTAAGGGATAACTTTGTTCCTTGCCCTCAGAGGTCAACTAAATCCCAGGGGACTATGCATGGGGGCATCTCTTGAAATGTCCTGCAAATGTGAGTCACCAGTCTTCCTGTGCAGGGAGGTCTTGGAGATCCACTAATGGGACTTCAGCCACTGTCCAGTCTATAAAAAGGAAAGTCCTCTTATGCTTCAAAAAGGGAAGCCTGGTCTAGCAAGACCTGACATTGTCCTCAAGTGGATGGAATTGGCGATTGAAAACCCAAAAGGAGCCAGGGGCTCCCTCCCCCGCCCCCACAAAACTCGAGTGACTCTTGAGGACCAAATCCTCAACTGACCTTGAGAAAACAAAAACCTTGGTTAATCTGGGCTATGTGGCCTTAAACATCCAAAAGGAACGTATAACAAAAATATATAAAAAGTAAATCCTGAGAAATTGTATTTCAGGTATAAAGCTTGAGACCTTATTAAAAAGACAAAAAGTAAAAACATAAAAGAGCACAGTTGTTTTGCCTGTCTTACTGGCAAGTGCAGCTACCCTGTGGCTGCCACTGCTTTTGCCATCCTTCAAAGACATGAGACACAGATTTTCAAACTTCCAATATGGACTGAAGACTCATGTCTCTCCAAGAATCCTCCAAACCTTTAGTGCCAGATGGGAATTGCTGAGACATCCAACTTGTGGACTGAGCTACTACTGGGGTTTCAGCCTCTTCAGAATATAGACTGTCATTGTTGGACTACCCAGGCTGTATCATGGAGACCAGTACAGGTGGATCAAGACAGGACGTGGTGCTTACTGGACTTCATTTGGTGACCATTGGAAGGGAAAATCCCATTGTGGAACACAAGGGCAGAACTGATGGTGGTTTGGGCTTGCCAAGGAGGAGACTTCAAGCATAACATCTTTCAGCCTAATAAAGAAAAAAATCATAAGTTGAGGATGCTAAACCCTATAATATATGTGGCATGCATATGTGCATATTTTGGAATGATGCATATTGGAAGGAATAACAACAACAACAGAGAGACTGTGTCAAAGAACTGACTGAAACGGTGAACTTCTGCTCGAAACAGTAAAGTTCCTCATCGAGAATTTTGAGAGAGACTGAGAAAAATATTTTTGGAAGAATGCATGAGCTCTAGTGGGGTGGGTGGCATGGGCTAGGTTTGATTTATAATTTTGTATGAAATGCACAAAGCTTTGATAAAAAATTGGCTTTGGGAAAAAAAGAATCTCAGTGTAAATACTTCTGAGCTGTCAACCCCTAGGAACAAGGTTGTAACAGAATCTGTAAACAACAGAACATCTTTTTCTCACAGTTCAAGATCAAGCTACCAGCAGATCTTTGTGTCTGGTGAGAACACCCTCTTGATTTCATAGAAGGTGACGTCTTACTGTCACCTCACATAGTGAGATAAGGATGCTCACTCAGATCTCTTTTCTAAAAGCAGCAATCCTATCTTCTAATTCTATCTTCATGACTTCATTACTTCACAGATACTGTCCCATGTTGCACTTTGCATATTGAGGACTATACTACAACTTATGAATGGTGGTTGCACCCTAACATTCACACCATTACAATAACCTAAGTTCCTAAATCATGGAGAAAAAAAGAGAAAAATCATGCTAGTCCCAGTTATCTGGGAGGGAAATAAATACCCCCCTTCCTTACAGTCAGATAGTTTGGTCACCCCCTCCTTACAGTCAGATAGTTTGGGTCTTTATTATTGCAGGAAAAAAAAAACTAAATATAGTGGAATACAAAGACATTAAAATATCTGGGATTATTCATGTTTTATTAATGACAAACATCACCGTAGGTAGATTTTCAGCCTCTTCTGAAATGCTTCCAACCATAAGGACAAGGCTGACCTGTTTGGGAAGTACTGCTAGCCCACCATGGTATCAGCTTGCTTGTCCTCAGAATACAGGTCCCCACCGGCATCATGGATAACCAATCAGAATCCAGCCTCACCCCTCACTTTGATGGCTCCCCACAAGGGTCATTATATATGAATCCTTCCCTGCTGAATGATAGTTCTCTGGAACCCCCTCCCCCATCTGATAACAGCCCATGGATTTCCATTTATTTTATTGCATGCCCTCCCTCTTTATTTCAATGGCAAATTCACTAATAGCAAGAACCATGTTTTGATATATATTTGTGAGATTTTTGTGTTTTAATCAAATTTTGAAGATAATTTCTAAGCATGAAGCATCATGCTCTGCACTCTCAAAAACACATCTGGTCTTTAATGGCTCATTTATAAGTTTTCCTACAAAATGATGTCCTCAAAGTTAAATATAAATCATAATAATCTCTGTATCCACAGTACCTGACTCATGGGTAAAACTCAGACAATATTCACTGATTTATAGATAAATGGATTTTAGTAACACTCTGGCATCTACAGTAATGTCTTGTAGTTCTTGCTTCGATGCCTAATGATAATAGGTTGCCAAGGAGGGAAGCTTCTTTTTTTATTTATTTTTAAACTTTTGGAGGGAAGCTTCTTATCTTTGCCCTTTCAGCTATATTCAACAGAAGTTTGATAAACTGATTTACACAAGAAATCTCTTATACTAGGGAATTTTAATGAATACTTTGGAAATTACTGAATCTAGACATTCAGAAGAAGCCATTAGAGCTGCATGGCTTACTCTCCGTGTTTCAGTTGTTTCTCCATGCGATAACTTTCAGTTGTCCAAGACTTGGACTAGCAAATGTGACGTCCAACAAAGAACATGTTCCAAAATATGTCTATCAAAAGGGCACAGGGCATATTTTGTTAGTTTAGCCTGACACAAATATCCATACTTCAATCGTTATGGCCAACGAGTTTGGCCACTTTACTGGATATATCCAGTTCACATTTCTACCCCTGAAGCAATGGGAAAGAATTGAGAAAGTTCCCCATAAGTCCCAGAAAGAAAAGGTTTATATTGCATAAAGGAAAGAAAAAATTCTGAAACAAATAATAATCCCAAATATATTCATCACCATATCATAGCTGATAACTGCTCGTACATCCAGTCTGCCCAAAGCTTTTCCCAGGGTCTTGCTATTTCGATTTTTCTCTTCTCCATATACCTCTATTGTCATCCTGCATCTACCTTAAAGACTTTCTTCAGTGTTTCCCATCTCATTAGAGCTTCCCTGATTTATCTTAGTTTACCAGACAAGGCAAGAGGCCATCTCTGGATTTGGGCACTGCTTTGCCTCCTGTTTCTAGCCTATAATGCAGGCTACCTGGAGCAGGTCCCTGGAGATGCCACATAAGAGTACTCTGCTTTTAGGCGTGCTTTAATGACAGAAAAGAAATTCAAGTTGACCTTATTGACTGGCCCCCATCAACCTGTCAAGAAAGCACTTGGTAATTAATCAAGTGATTTATCTTTTAATTGAGATCAGGGTTATTCTCCAACTTCAAAAGACACAGTCTACTACAGCCACTGAAGAGATAGGCTCCTTGAACATAAAGGTCCCTAAGTTCCCGGTTTGCCAAATTCCTCCGTATTTGTTGAACATGATTGGTCTCTAGCAAAAGTAAAGCTCAAGTTTATAATTGAGAGGCTCAAAAGATGAGTCCTGGATATCGTTCAGTCCAAACTACACTCAAAGTTCTTAGACATGTCAGCCTGGATTTTGTATAAGAATTTAACACTTTTTCCAGCCTGAATGTTCCCTGGTATCTGTGTCCCTCTGTTTTCTCTCTAGAGCTTTCTATGGTGTCTTTGACACTCCAAGGATTTCACTAATTGAGCTTTATAATTGGCCAGTCGTTTTTCCCCATCATTATCATGTTTCACAGTAATAAGAGATAAACATCACCATTTGTTCTGAATGGTGAGGAAACAGAGATTCAGGGATTTTAGTTTACATTCTAGTCAAGTGGCACAGCATACCTCAAGCCCAACTGCTCCATCAGCCAAGCACTTGCTGTGCAGGGATTAGCACCTGAACATGGATCTCCAGCACCCACACAAAAGCTGAACTTGGTAGCATGTGCCTGTAACTCTAGAGCTGGGGATGGGGAACTTGGAACTCTAGCCAGTCAATGAGTCTTTCAATGAAAGACCCTGGTTCAAAAAAATAAGGTAAAGAGCAGTAAAAGACAGGCTAAAGAGACAGCTCAATGGTTAAGAACACTGGCTGCTCTTGCAAAGGATCCACATGGCAGCTAACAACCAGCCATAACTTCAGTTCCAGGGGATCTGATGCCCTCTTCTGACTTCCATGGGCATTGCATGACATGGGTGCACTTATACACATGCAGACAATACTCATACACATAAAGGAAAAATAATAAATAGACTCGGCAACCAGGTGGGGTCTGGCATGCAGCCTTGCTGCCCACCCAGAGGATCTTCCACCCACCTCCAGAACCATAGAGAAGAACTGTGTGCATGGATAGAGGGACAGACAGCAGCATGCACATTCAGTGGCCAGGTGGGGACCTGCATGCAGCCATGCTGCCCACTCAGGGGATCAGCCACCCACCTTTGGAACAATAGAGGATAACTGTGTGTGTGTGGATAGAGAGAGAGACAGTCAGTGGCATCCACATTTGATGGCCAGGTGGGGTCCAGTGTGGGCCAAAGGAGTAACACCCCCCTCCTCTGCACTCAAGCTACTGGTACTGTGGTGGAGAGGATAAGCTGGTGCTATGGTTTGCTATGGTTGGGATGATCCAGCAGGTGCAGTGTCAGTGATTCTAGCCTGCACAGCCAAAGCTGAGGAAGAAACCAGCAGGAAGCAAACTGAGTGGCCAACCAGTCCTCTATATTAATATTTGAGATTAACAACAGAAGCCAAACAAACAACAACAAATAAAAATGAAATCTGCATGCCAAAGACACAACAGAAAAACAGCAATATGGGAAAAACTCATAATAAATCCCCACCAAACTCAACAAATCCTGTAGAAGATCCAGACAATGAGATCTCCCTGGAAGGAAACTAAAACAACAAACTTAAAAGAACAATTGTAGACATAGTCAAAGAAATAAAAATATATAAAGAACAAATCAGAGAACTAAAAGGAAAGAATGAAAAACTCATGAAGGAACTAGAAGGAAAGACTGATAAACTCTGGAAAGACCTAAAGGGAGAGAATAACAAACTCCAAAAAGCACTAGAGGAAGAGAAACACAAACTATGAAAAGAACTAGAGGGAGAGAATGACAAACTCCCGAAGGAAGTGGAAACACTGAAAAGATCTCAGGTTGAAAGGAAAAAAGAAACTGACCAGCAAAGCAAGGAGCTACAAGAAGAGAAGGAAATGCTCCAAAAGGAAGTGGAAATACTGAAGAAAACAGCATGAAATGAAAGGAAATTGAACATTCATCCAACCAGCAGGAAAGGATGGGGAAAGAGCCTCAGAAGCAGAATAGATGAAGCAGAACAAAGAATATCAGACCTACAGGATAACACAGGGCAGCTAGAAACCTCAAGTAAAGATTATGAAAAAATTTAAAAAACACAAGAGTGGAACAACCAGGAAATGTGGGACACTATGAAAAGACCAAACCTCCACATCGTAGGAATAAAGGAAGGAGAAGAATCGCAAGAGAATAGTATTGATCAGATCTTCAACAGAATAATAGAAGAAAATTTCCCCAAACTGAAAAAAGACAAACCCATACAAATACAAGAAGCACATAAAACACCAAATAGACAAGACCAGAAAAGAAATTCCCCACGTCATATCATAGCTAAAACACTAGATGCTCAAAACAAAGACAAAATACTGAAAGGCACAAGAGAAAAACAAGTTACATATAAATGCAAATCCATAAGAATCACAGCTGACTTCTCAGTGCAAACTATGAAAGCCAGAAGAACATGGACCAAAGTATTCCTAGTACTAAATGACTTTAGATGCCAACCAAGATTACTATAACCAGCAAAAATGTCAATCATAGTTGAAGGAGAAAGAAAAATCTTTCATGACATAAACACGTCAAAAAAATGACACTTCAGAAAATACTTGAAGAAATTCAAAAAACAGAGGAAAGGAGCAATTATCCTCAAGCAAACCAAGAGATAAATTAACAAATGCATAACAGAGTAAATAAATACCTAGATGAAGAATGCAAATGAAAAAAGAGTTGAAAGGAAACAACAACATCTCTCAATAATAACCTTAAATATTAATGGTCTAAACTCCCCAATCAAAAGACATAGACTTGGATAATAGATTATGAAACAGAATCCATCTATATGCTGCCTACAAGAAACCCATCTCACCCTCAAGGACAGACACCACCTTAGAGTGAAAGAATGGAAAAAAATATTCCAAACAAATGGTACCAAAAAGCAAGCAGGAGTGGCAATTCTCATATCAGACAAAATGGACCTTAGAGTAAAATTATTCAGGAAAGGCAAAGAGGGCCATTATATCCTTATCAACAGAACAATTAACCAGGAAGATTTCACAGTCTTAAATGCTGATGTACCAAACTCTGGTGCACCAAACTTTATAAACACAATCCTTCAATACCTCAAGATACAGATTAATCCCAGCATGTTAATAGTGGGGGAATTTAATACCCCACTGAGTCCCTTGGATAAGTCAACTGGACAAAAAATAAACAGAGAGACATCAAAACTGAACAATACAGTACACAAAATGGACCTCACAGATATCTACAGAATATTCCACCTGAACACCAGAGAATATACTTTCTATTCAATGCCCCACGGAACATTCTCCAAAATCAACCACATACTAGGACACACACAAAAAAACCTCAACAAATACAAAAGGATTGAATTTCATGAGTTCTATCAGTTCACACTGCAATAAAGCTCAATATTAACACTAAAATAAGCCCTACTAACTATAAGAACACATGGAGACTAAACAACACAATCCTGAATAATGAGTGGGTCAGGGAAGAAATAAAGAATGGAATAAAAACATTCCTGGAAATAAATAAAAATGACAATACAATAAAAACAAAACCTGTGTGATACATAAAAATCAGTCCTAAGAGGGAAATTTATAGCCCTAAATGCCAACATTAAAAAAACAGAAAGATAAGCCACACTTTTAATCCTAGCACTTAGGAGGTAGAGGCAGGCACATCTTTGTGAGTTCAAGGGCCAGCCTGGTCTACAGAGTGAGTTCCAGGGCAGCTGGGGCTACAGGGAGACCTTGTCTCGAGAATACAAGAAAAAAAAAAAAACAGAAAGAGAACAAATAAACAACTTAACACTGAAGATAAAAAAAAAACTTGAGAAACAACAACAAATGAATTCTAAACCCAGTAGACAAGAAGAAATAACAAAAATCAGAGCAGAAATCAATGAAATAGAAACAAAGAAAACAATACAAAAATCAGTAAATCCAAAAGCTGGTTCTTTGAAAAGATAAACAAAATAGACAGACCTGTAGCCCAGTTAACCAAAAGAAAGAAAGAGCAACTCCAAATGAAAAGCATGTTGTTTCATCCAATGAAAGAGGAAACAACACAACAGATAAAGAAAAGATCCAGACAATCATATGAGAATACTTCAAAAATCTACACTCCACTAAATTTGAAAATCTTCACCAAAGCTTAACCAAGAAGAGATTAACAGCTTAAATAGACCCATAATACTTGAGGAAATTGAAGATGTAATAAAAAGCCTCCCAACTAAAAAATAAAAAAGCCCAGACCCAGAAGGTTTCAGAAAAATTCTATAAAACATTTAAAGAGGTCTTACACCCATTACTACTCAAACTTTTCAGAAAGATACAGAGAGAAATATCCCAAATTCCTTCTATGAACCAGCATCACTCTAATGCCAAAACTAGGCAAAGATACAAACAAGAAAGAAAACTATAGACACATATCATCAATGAACACAGATGCAAAAATTCTCAACAAAATACTTGCAAATCACATACAGACCCACAACACAAAGATCATCCATCATAACTAAGTTGGATTCATACCAGAGATGCAGGGATGGTTCAACATACATAAATCATAAAACACATAAATGGACTGAAAGACAAAAACCACATTATCATCTCAATTGATGTAGAAAAAGCTTTTGACAAAATCCAACATCGCTTCATGCTTAAAGTCCTAGAGGGAATTGGACTGGAGGGAGCATTCCTCAATGTAATCAAAGCCGTATACAAGAAACCCACAGCCAACATTATCCTAAATGGAGAAAAGTTAGAAGTATTCCCCTTAAAGGCAGGAACACAGTAAGGCTGTCCATTATCACCACTCCTCTTCAATATAGTTATTGAAATGCTTGCTAGGGCAATAAGGCAAGAAAGCTAATTGGAAAAGAGAAAGTAAAAAAACCTAAAATCCCCCTTGTTTGCCGATAATCTGTCTAAGTTTACCTAAGAGTGCTTAAAAACTCACCAGAGTTTAGAAAACTCCTAGAAATGTTATTATTAAAAGTTTCAGTAAAGTAAGGACAGAACAGAATACAAAAAAACCTAAAAACAACTTTATACACCACTAGCACTGGAAAGAATAGAGTTCTGCTCCTTTCATTACAACCAACATAAGAACAACTGAGAAGGACGATTTAAGGAGACTCTTCCTATTCACAAAGCCTCAACAAAAAAAAAAAAAAAAAAACTTGACATGAAATAAACCTAACAAAGACACCAAAGCCCCTCTAACAAACAAAATTTTAAAAAAAAAAACTAAAAAAAAATAAAAGTAGACTGGAAAATAACATCAAAAGATAGAAAGACCTTCCATGCTCATGGCTTGGAAAACATTATTTATAGTAAAAATGTCCATTCTACCCAAATTAGATATACGATCAATGTGGACAATCCCAAATCAAAATCCCCATGAGCTTTTTCACAAGACTTGGGAAAAAAAATAAATCTCATATGGCAACACAAAAACACCCAGAATAGCTAAAGCAACCCTAATCAAAAAGTTTACCGACTTCATAGTATTATTTACAGGGGCTTATATCATCAAAGACCGCCTGTTACTGGCCAAAAAAAAAAAAAAAAAAAAAAAAGCAGACCCATTGACTAATGAAACAAAATTGAAGATCCAACCTTGAGCTCATGTAACTTCAGCCACCTCATATTTGACAAAGGGGCCAAAAAAGCTCAATGGAGGAAAGATAGCATCTTCAGCAAATGGTGCTGGCAAAACTGGATCACCATTTGTAGACGAACAAAATTAAACCCCTACCTCTCACCCTGTCTGTACAAAAATCAACTCCAAGTGGATGAAAGATCTCAACCTGAAACCTGAAACCCTAAAAGTGATATGTTTACTGCAGCTCTCTTCACCATAGCAAAGAGCTGGAACCAACCAAATGTCCGTCAACTGATGAGTGAATAACAAAAATGTGTTACATCTACACAATGGAGCTCTGTACAGCGGTAAAGAAAGATGGACATCATGAACTTTGCAGGTAAATGGATGGAACTCGAAGCCATTATGCTAAGTGAAGTAACACAGTTCCAAAAAGGTGAATGGTTTCCCTCATTTGTGGATGCTAACACCAAATCCCCAGTTGGCAGGCAAATTGAACAACTTTATTATTTTTTTTTTCATTTTATCCAAAAGCAACTGTGCTATTATAATGTAAATCTCTTAGTGGGCTCTAGAATTGACATATCACTTATATTCACACATTTTAATTACCATATATAGGTGGAAGATACGTATTCATATTCTAAAAAAAAAAAAAATGCAAAGTTATACTTTTTTTTTACCTGCATGCAACTTTACTGTTAAAATGTGAATCCCTAAACATGATTTAGAATTAACCTATCATTTATCTTCAGACTTTGCAATTTTGATTTATGTGTGGAGTGTATATATGCATATTTTGGAATAATATGAAATTAAAGGGAACAAAAATGAGAGAGAAATACATGTTCAAAGAACTGAACAAAACAGTAAACTTCTGCATTGAAAAGGTTATAAAAGACTGAGAAAAAGATGCAAGACAGCACTTAACATGTATGGCAGAATCCATGAGCTCTGGGGGGTGGGGACAAGGGGTGGGCATGGATGGGGAAATGAGTCTAAATTTGATTAAAAAATGTTGTATGAAATGTGCTCAATAAAAATTAAATTAATTATTTTTAAAAGTGATAGGTCAGGCATGGTGGTGCAAACCTTTAATTCTAGTACTCAAGAAGCAGAGCCAGGCCTCTGTAAGTTCAAGGCCAGCATGGTCGACATAGCAAGTTCCAGGCCAGGCCAGCTGGGGCTACATAGAGATCCTGTCTCAAAAAAGAGCAAAAAAAAAAAAAGAAAGAAAGAAAGAAAGAAAGAAAGAAAGGAAGGAAGGAAGGAAGGAAGGAAGGAAGGAAGGAAGGAAGGAAGGAAGGAAAGAAAAGAAAAGAAAAGTGATAGGAGACACTCTCTGTCAAGTTCTGAGCTACACATATGCACATACACCTAGATACATAAGCATATGAACTACTCACAATTACACACCAAAACAAGAAAACCACCAGAAACACAGGGTAGTGATAGCTGGCAATGGAAAAATCCCCCAAATAGCCAACTCACTCAGAGTCTATAAATCCTCAGGAACTTGGATTTATAGATCTCAGAGCTCATTGCTATTCTTTCTGCAAATGGACCAAATGACCATTGAATATGTTCTTCTCTGTCTCTCCATAACATTACAGATCCTATGTACCCTGTGTTAGAGTTCACAGATGAAGGATCCTAAGGCTGAGACTCTGGTAGGCCATCATACTATTCTTGTTCACAAACTTCAGGGAAAAAATAATACGTCTTGTGGCCAAGTTTTTCTGAAGGATACCAGGTGTGCAATTTGCAAGCAAATACCAATCGACATGTCTATTGATTGCTTTGACCAGCTAATTATGAGCTTGTAATTCCCTGAAGCTCTAAGATTTCTTCCCTATTGCCCATACTGAAAGTCTCAACTCATCCCTAAAGAGAAATATCTCCTCTCATCAACCTTCCTGTGTCCTTCTCCAGCTTGCAGCCCTCTTAATAGTTGTGTCTCCAGATTTCAAGGGGGACTTTCAGCTTATTGCATAATCAGCTCTTCCACGGAGACTACCCCCCCCCAACATTACCTCAGGGTGCTGGAACTTTACTGTGAGCTGCTGACAGATCATTAAAGACCCCAGCTGTTCCTGAGCCCTAACAACCCCTTTCAACTGGGTCCCCTTCCAAGAACAGCTGCAAAAGCTCCAGAAAGGAAGGGTGGAGACATGTTTAGCATGATAACAAATCAGTAGGGAGTGGCCAGTTTCCCAAGAAAAGCTGTGATACAGATGTAGCTACCCAGCAATTCTCTCCACTTCCCTGGAGAGAGGCAAAATTATGCTAACTCTGTGTGGGAAAACGCCTGATAGAAGGAAATCAAGAGTCATAGCTCCACCCTTGCTCCCAGCAGAAGAGTTGGAAAAGCTCTTTTGCTGTCTCCAAAAAGATTCACAAAAAGACCTGTCAGTGGATACATATATACATGTAATGTGTACTTGACTGCACCAAATTAGCAGTATGAAAGAAACACTGGTTGCTAACATCTGGTCATATTCAGGGTAATGGGCAAAGTGTTCAACATATGTTTCCTTATGTATTTGCATGACAAACCACAGATGGTTGAGGGAACTAAGGCAGCAAGAAAATGAACAATATTTTTAAATTTGCACAATTCAGAAGGAGCAGAGCTGGGATTGGAACTGGAGTCTGTCTGGTCAAAGCCTCTACTCTCAACTACAGTCCTATTTTGCTGCCTCTATGGCAGCCAATGACAACTCCTCTAGATCCCTGATTAGTAGCAACCTGGCATTAGTGGACCTCGGTGGAGGTGGGTTCAATGGGTTTCTTTTTAATGAAGATCCATCCATATCACCCTTCTTTTAACTTTAGTGATTTTTCTTCCTTAAAATGTTCTTTACTCCCAACCACTTTATTTAGCTAACTTCTAATGATTTTTCAAGGTTTATGTTTATCCTTATGTACAGTAAGAAAAAAACTAAGATAAAACTACAAGATATCTCTCTTCCGTCAGCCAGTGGACAAGCTCAACTGCTACTTCTACATGCTTGTATGTTTCTCTTACTACAATTGTCAGATGAATTTTAATATATCAAAGCTTTTAATTACTCCCTATAGGATGAGAAGTAGGAAAATTTCACTAAGCTGCGATTTTCAAGGCCTCAGAGAATATTGCCTCAGTATTTCTGTTAATCCCCAAAGGTTTTATATCACCACATTTGTTTCATTTCCAATACTCTAGTTTCCTCCATTATTGCTTTTGCTTATCACTCCCTACACCACTTTGAAATGAAACTTAATACCTCCTCTGATTTCTATAATCAATGTCAGTTTTTCATGACTGTCATAGTTTTGAAGGGAGGGCATCGAGGAAAATCAAATCTGCCTTCTACCTTCTTGTTTACACTTATCCTTGGTACTGCATCTCCATCTTATGAGCAATACAATTCCTAAATTCTTCATATAGTCTATGTAATGTCCCTCTGATTCTTGGTACCAAGGACCATCGAGGCTTTTGTGTTATTTACTTTTCTGTTGATGTGATAAGACACCATAGCTGTGACAACTTATAGAAGGAAGAGGTTATTTGGCTTATAATTCCGGAGAGTTTAGAGTCCACACTGGCAGGGGATGGACAGCAGCAGAGGTGGCCAGGGCAGAAAGCTGAGCCATCACATCTTCAAAGAGTTCCCAGGGAAGCAGAGAGCAACTGGAAATCTGGCAAGGCTTGAGAATGCTCTCAAAGCCTGTCCTTTGTGTCCTGCAGCAAGGCTATACCCCCTAAAACCTCCGCAAACTGTGCCACCAACTGGGAACAAAATGCTCAACTACCTGGAGCCTATGGCAGACACTCATTCAATCATGGTCTTGTAATGAAGAAACCATGAGGGACTGAGAGTTGAATATGGGTAGCTAATATCCTACTCCAACCCTCATATATTCAGCAAGTATTTAGTTTAAATGCTATCTTTGGTTTGGTAGAATGCATGAGCTTTGGTGGGGTGGGGGGCTAGGGAGGGGGACACGGGTCTAAATCTGATTTGTAACATACCAGAAATATATATATTTTATATATGTAATATATAAAATATTACATATATAAAATATATATATATATAAAACAATATATATATTTTTGTGTTACAAAATATATATAAAACAATAAAAAAAGAAAAACATGCTATCTTTGAATTAGGACACAGAGATAAAGAATAGATATTATGTCAGTCAAAGGGACACAAATCAAGTTAACAATGACATGATTTCTGATTATAGTGAAAGAAATATTTCTGGGTGAATAGTGACTAATTAGGACATAGTGGCCAGGTGTGTCCTGGTTATAGAGGTGACTTTCAACCTGAGAGTTTAGGAGCTAAAGGAATTAGCCATGTGAGGTGCTTAAGAAAGTATTATTATAAGCTGAAAGAAATGATAAAGGCAGATATTTCAGAGTGACAACATGTTTTGTATATTCTAAAAAAAAGAAAAAGAAAGAGAGATGAAGGCAGACAGGAAGGAATTTTTCCCTCTAATGTGACAGAAGTCTGTCTACTGGAGATTTTTGAGATAAAAGATAGATCAAATTTTCAAAGCACTTTTTCCAAAATAAATAAATACTTCTTCATATCAAAAATTGTGGTAAAAAAACAAATTCCTGCCTAGAATTCAATGTTTCTGTAGTATTTGGAAGATTTGGCAATGAGCCAGGTGTGATGGTTCATGCCTGTGACCTCAGCACTCAGAAGGCAGAGGAGGAGGAGGAGGAGGAGGAAGGAGGAAGAAGGAAGGAGGAAGAGGAGGAGAGGATCTAGAGTTTCAGGCCAGCCTCAACTATAGCGTGAGAGACTGTCTCATATTAAAAATAAAAATGGAGGCTGGAAAGATAGCCCAGTGGTTAGGAACACTTGTTGCATAATCATGAGGACCAGACTTCAAGCACAGAATACACAAAACAAGCTGGGTATTCTTCAGATATCCATAACTTCAGTTCTAATGATGTCTTGGACACCTGCAGTGTATGCATGTGCAAGTACACACATGTACAAATGCACACACGCATAAATAAATAAAACAAACCTTCATTTTTATAATTTTTATGGTGAGTGTGAGCATGTATGTATGTATTGGGTGTGGTCAGAGGGGCAACCTGTTGGATTTGGTTCTCTTTCTACCATGTGGGTCCCAGGGATCAAATTCAAGTTGTCAGGCGTGGTAGCAAGCACTTTTACTAGTTGAACCACCTCCCTGGGACAGTAAAATGAATTAAAGAATAAATAAATAAATAAATAAATAAATAAATAAATAAATGGCTGGAGAGATGGCTCCGTGATTAAGAGCACTGGCTGCTGTTACAGAGGACCTGGGTTCAATTCCTGGCACCCACATGGTGTGGCTCACAACCATCCTTAACTTAAGTTCCAGTGGATCCAGTGCCTTCTTCTAGCTTCGACAAGCATTCCACACATGTAGTGCACTTAAATACATGCAAACCAAACATTTATACACAAAAGAAAAATAAATATATAAAGGAGAAAGAAAGAAAGAAAGAAAGAGAAAGAGAGAGAGCAAAAGAAAGAAAGAAAGAAAGAAAGAAAGAAAGAAAAAGAGAGAGAGCAAAAGAAAGAAAGAAAGAAAGAAAGAGAAAGAAAGAAAGAAAGAAAGAAGGAAAGAAAGAAAAGAAAGAAAGAAAGAAAGTGAATCCATTTGGTAACAAGTGTGTTCTTCCTCCAAGATGTAAAACTCATTCAGAGAGTTCTTGGGTTCTTCCTTTGACTCTTGGCCCAGTGCTACTCTCCCTCTACTTCTCCTTTATGTTATACATGTGGCATCAAGCAAAGTCTTAATTTTAAAACTGAAGTTAATTCTGGCCCCATCTAACCTTCAAGTATTTAATCATAATACTTCTACTGAATCTAAAATAAACATTTGGTAAAGAATTCTGGTAAGCTATTAATTTGAAGATATGTGTTTAAAGCACCAACAGCATTAATGTCCTGTTGAATATATAACATGTACTCTCATTATTAAATAAGCACATTGGAGGCTTTGCACCAGGAGAGATCAGAAGAGACCATTGGTAAAGGTGCTGCCTCAGTTTCGGTGGAGACCCCAGTTTCGGGGGGCTGCTGGGACTGTGGGATGACCACCAGGAGCAGCAGGGTGTGGAATGGAGCTGGCCTGGGCCTGCGAGATGAGCTGTGTGTGCTGTGGACGGCAGAGTCAGAGAGGTGGAGCTGCCGCATCCCACTGGAACCCAGAAGATTAATCTTGCTGTATAGCCCAGTATAGGCCTGAATTTCTTGCCTCGCAGTCAACATGGCGCCCTTCCTGGCAACAGCTGCTTGCAGCCCCCTTGCCTTGTTTGCCCCTGCGCTGAGCTTGTAAACAGCATGTAAACATCTGTAAAAGTATGTGCAGGCTGAGGACTATGTAACTGAACGATTAAGTTGAACTTTTTGATGATTGGATGTGGTCTCATGCTCTCTGTGCTGATTTGTAGAAGTTTCCTATATACCCTGTACTGGAAAATAAAGTTTTGAGTTTAAAAAAAAAAAGAAGCACATTGACCTATTTAAGCATGCCAGGCATGGTGGTGCATGTATTTAATCCCAGCACTTGGGAAGCAGAGGCAGGCAGATCTCTGTGAGTTCAAGGCCAGCCTGGTCTACATTGTGAGTTCCAGGACAGCTGGGGCTGCAGGAGGAAAATAAAAAAGAAAAGAAAAGAAAAAAAAAAAAAGAGAAAAGAGGAAAAAAAAGCACAGTAAATTACTTAACCAAAAGGAGTCAAGGAAAGATAAAGAACAAAAACACAGATATGCGTTTCAAATAAAAACATGGAAAGCATAAAGTTGTTATCAGTAATTACATTAAATGTAAATAGTTTAAAATCAAATTAAAAGGTAAATATTATCATATGTGACTAAATGAAAACCTACTACATCATGATCCAAGAGACAGAGTTCGCAAAATACTGTGAAAGCAAAAAAATATAATAACACCAATCAACATAAGCCCATCAAAAGAAAGCCAATGCTCCAAAATACTCAGATAAAGTACATTTTAAAATTATTTTTTAGCCGGGCATGGTAGCGCACACCTTTAATCCTAGCACTTGGGAGGCAGAGGCAGGTGGATCTTTGTGAGTTCAAGGCCAGCCTGGTCTACATAGCGAGTTCCAGGACAGCTGGAGCTACAGGGAGACCTCGTCTCGAGAAAAAAATATTTTTTGATATAACATGCAAAATAAGAGATTTCATTGTGGAATTTTCGTACATATTTTGTTCTTATTCATCTCCCTTCCCTCCTGGCCCTCTCCCATTCCCTTGTCCTTCTCCTCCTGGTCCCCTCCCTGTGCCCAGACACCCCCACCTGGTTTCATATCAAGCGTACTCCATTACATTCTCCTACCTTTTAAGATCTATCCCTTCCTTGTCTTCATCCCTTGTTTAGTTTCACCTATATATACATACCGCCAACAGACAAACATATACACATATATACGAATTAAAATCTAGGTTCCATCTATGATTTTTAAAATATGGTATTTGTCTTTATGAGTCTGGCTTATTTTCATTTAACGATGATTTCCATTTGCATCCATCTTCCTGCAAATATCATGATTTCATTTTTCTTGCTGCCTGAGTAAAATTCTATCATGCATATGTGTCACATTTTCTTTGTCTATGTACTTGCTGCTGAACACCTAGACTGTTTCCATATCTCAGATACTCACCAGTACAGCAATAATCATGGATGTGCAAGTAATATTTGTTAAAGCAGACTTTAAAGCAAACACAAAGGGCATCTCATAATAATAAAATGGGCAACTCAGCAAGGAGACAACAGCAATCTGAAATTCATATGTAATTAACAAACAGCCTTCTAATAGATGAGGTTGACAGAATTAAATAATAAATAAGTATATAATTATAACCAAAGAGTCAAAGGACAGTCACAAGGAATATTAAAAATAATTTTGAACTGAATGACAGTACATATTTATAATCTGATACAAAACAATACATACACTAGAAAAAAAATGTTTTTTAAAACTAAATTGTAAACTCGGAATACAGAGGCTAAAAATACAGATTGAAGACCAAGTTATTAGGAGAAATTAACAATATCATAAAAGAATATATCAATGAAATAAAAAATAGACAACTGAAAAATTAATGAAGGCATCAAAATATCAAATCATTAATAATATTTGTAAACCCCAAACTAACTTATTGGGGAAAGAAAAGAAAATACAAAATCAAGGAAAAGACAGCCATCACTGTAGCTCTTAAGGAATTAAAAAAAAATCATGCAACATATCCTCTGTGAGTGCTTGTGCTAGCTGCTAACTCCTCCTCAACTCGACACGATCAAAGTGGCCTGTGAGCACATCTGTGAGGTGTTTTCTTGATTGTTCAGTGACGTGAAGGGCCCAGCCCACTGTTGGCAGTGCCACCTCTGGACAGGTGGCCCTGGGTTGTATAAGAAAGAAGGCAGAGCACAGGCCAGAGGAGCCAGCCAGTAAGCAATGTTCCTCATCAATCAGTACCTGCTTCCTCCAGGTTCCCGTCCTGTCTTCCCTCAGTGACGAGCTCTGATCAGGAAGTAAGAGCCAAATAGCATCTTTCTTCCCCGAGTTGGTTTTGGTCAGTGTTTTATCACAGCAATAGAGCATTAACAAGGAGAGTGTTCTTAGCCAGAATATATGAGGAATTCCTACAAATCAACATGAAAAAAGAAGGAAGTACCTCAAATTTTAAAGAAAAAAAACTTAAAAGACAGCTCAGACTTTGAGAAGATAGTGGTGGGATGAGGTGCAGGAGAATGAGGTGCAACCCAGGCAGCTGGCCTCGGGGCCTGGATGCACTGGCTCCCAAGAGACGTGTGTGCTGGACCTTCCGAGGAACATTATCATGCAAGATGAATGTTTCCCTGACCAAATGTGCCCCTATATTGATCTAAATACTCTGGACTTGGCAAGTAAGAAAGAAAATAACCTGAGAAGCAAGATGGCAGTGACACAGCTGGGCTGCAGACTCTAGAGAATTTGAGGTGGCAGCACTCAGCACAGGGACTTAAAACATGACTCCAGCTCTCCTCGTTTTATTAAGAACTGTGGCTTCCATGTCGATCTCAAAATTCTAAACTCGGGGCTTTGCAAGTAAAAAGAAAAATAACCAGGGAACCCTGATACTTCTGGACAGAAAAGACCAAAGGTTGCAAATGACAATAAAGAAATAAGGATATTAGTCATTAAGAAAATGCAATTAAGACCATAATCAGATACCAGCACATCTACATAACTATAACTAAAATTAAAAGAAGTAATTAGTAAAAAGCAAGTTTTGGTGCAGATTAAGAACAATCAGAATCACAAGCACAGGTCGAGGGAGTAAAATTTATGTTTTGGGAAATTATTTACTGTTGCCTACTAAGGCAAATATGCATGTCTCTGTGACTTACCCAAGTCCAGTCTGTGTCTTCAGCCCTCCAAAATGTGTACTTGCATTCAGTCAATGGATGTCCAAGAATGTTCAAAACAGCCCTATCACAAAGCCTAACATTAGACATAACCAAACATCTCAGAGCAGGAAAGGTGCATCGTAGCCACATCCAATAATAAGAATCTTTTACATATGCTTTACTGAGGGTTTGTGCATTTCACACAATAAATCTTATTCAGATTTAGACCCTCTCCCCAACTGCGGCCTCCATTTACTACCTTGACCCACTTTTCATGCATTCTGCCAAATATGTTAAGGTCTATAGTGTCAAGTTTTTGTACACAGATATCCCACAGTGAAAGTTCATTCACTGGAACCCAGTCAGCCTATCTAGAATCACTCCTTTAAAGAACATCAGTTATCCTTCACCCAGCAGTAATCAGTTGCCAAGAGTTCCTCAGCAAGGGTTGGGGCCTACTGCCCATTTCCCCAGCTCTGTGCTGGGTTTTTGTCTGATTGAGTCTGCATGGGTCTTGTGCTGTCACCATTGCTGAAAGTTCATATGAGCTAGTTCCCGGAGGCCTGAAATCCTCTGCTTCCCTATGTTCATTAGAGGACTAGGCCAAAGAAGATAGAGTGGGTTCAAGTTGTGTATGTCCATTTCTCTCTTTTTGTAGATTTATCAGCATTTACTATATGTGTATGAGTGCCTGCATGTATGTATGTATATCGCCTGTGTGCTTGATGCCCATGGAGTCCAGAAGAAAGCTTTGGATCCCTGGAACTTGATTGTGAACCAACATGTGGGTGCTGAGAACTAAATCTAGGTTCTCTGCAAGAGCATCAAGTATTCTTAACTTCTGAGCCATCTCTCCAGCTCCCATTTCTATGAAATTGAAAACTATAAAGTTATTCTATATTACTGGATGTGGCAAGTATTGGCCAGGAAGAAATAGAAGCTATCCTTGTAGGTACTGAAAATGTCTTGCTTTGATATCATTGATGATCTCAAAGATAAACATCTGTGTAAAAGTTTCTTGAGTACTATACCTAGAATATGTGTACTTTGCCCTATGTGAAATACACTTCAGTTAAAGGTTATGTAATATTATAACATTTCTTAAACAAAAACAATAAGCCATGAAAAACAATAGTCACATAATAGTAACAAATAATAATACGCGTATTTTCCCCATAAGCCTATAGGCTCCCTCAGCACGCAACTGTAACTGACTCAAAGGTACACTCTAATTTCTTGACAATTAGTAAGTGTCCTATGTATAATTGTTGCATTTACAGAACTCCAGTAATGAAAGAACACAAATGACCATATTGCCCCTTTTTCGCGTGCTCTTTCTGACTCATCTAATGGGACCGTCTAAAGTGTCTATATGTGGGAATCAGTTATTCAACTGTGTTGGGTCAGGAATAAATGATGCCAGGACCCCATGGAGCTATTCACACTTCTGAAAAATACCAACCAGGCCCACAGCTGGCTGGTCCTGAGGATGCCGAGATGTAAAAGGAGGCTCATAGAGAGATGGCTCCATGGTAACGAGCTTGCCAGTCTTGTAGAGGACCCTGTTTCATTCCCCGCACCCTTGTTAGGCAACTTGCAACTGCCTTAACTCCAGCTCCAGGGGATCTGATGCCCTCCTGTCCTCTGTGGGTACCCACCCACATGTGTATATACCTCATGGAGACACACACAAACATACATGCAAATAAATGAATAAATGAATAAATATAATAAATCTTTATACATATCTTCTCTTTTTCTCTTATTTTCTTTTTTTTCTTTTTTTTATTTTTATTTTTTAATAATAGGTCATAAGTAATGAATACAAGCATCCTTCATGTAAAACCAATTTGCAAGTAACTATGCCCAAACTTATACAACCAGAGGCTCCCATTGTCCAGCTGGGAGAACTTATATGTACTAGCATGTTGATCAAATAAGAGTCCAGTCTATGTTTCTGTAGTTTCGTAGTTCACCCCAATCGCAGCCCTTACATTCTACCATGCCCCCTTTTCCGCAGGTTGTTCCCTAGGCTTAGAAAAGGGACACAGCGGGGCTGGAAGAGATAGCCTAGCGGTTAAGAGCACCGACTACTCTTGCAGAGGACCCGGGTTCTATCCCCAGCACCCACATGGCGGTTAAGAACCGTCTGTGACTCCAATTCCAGGACAACTCCAGTTCCAAGGGATTCCAGGGGAACCTGAGACCCTCTTCTGACCTCCGCGGCATTGCACGACACGGGTGCACAAACCTACATGCAGACAGTACATTCATACACATACAAAAATAAATAAATAAATAAAAATTAAAAAAAAAAAAAAGGGACACAAGCGGGAGAGAAGCCGAACTGTCTACTTTCTTTGGAGATGTCGTTTTGACACCTTGTCAGCTTTTACAGAAAAGCTATAGTCCATGGATTAGCATACCATCCAAACATCTGTGTCTATACCAACGTAACCTACCATAATAATTAGTACTGTTTAAATGCCTGTTTATCTAACTGCTTATGCTACATCAGTAGGAGTAAAAGGTTATTTTGGGTTAAACTGCCAACCCATTAAAGGAAACAACCTGAACTGATCAGAGTCCAAAACGACATCTCCAAATAAATAAATCTTAAAAAAAAAAAAAAAAAAAGAAGACGAACACAGACAGGCCTAGATGATGGGGGCACACCTGTAACCCCAGCACTTGGCAGCTGAGGCAGGAAAATCATGAAAAAAAGAAAAGAAGGCCCAATAATGTCAGGTAGTCTCTGTGAAGGCTTGGCAGATGCAAAATGTAAACAGATCTCAGAATAGTGAAGCAGTACAGGCAGAAGTTAAGTGACTGGAGTTTAAAAAAATAAAATAAGAAAGCTCCATGAATATGAGTACTGAAATCTATCAACAAAGGATATCTCCAGCTCAATAGGTAGCTATAAACAAAAACAAGGCTGGGACATATCTATAATACAAGTTATATTTATTGTAGTGAATTAATAAATTGGCCTTCAGATGTATAAGTCTCAGAGCTGGAACTTGTAAATTGAAAACTAACTTCTAAAAAGACATTTCCTGCCATGGGCCATAAGGAACAGTCTAACCAGAGCCTCTAGATGTCAGTACATGCTATCCAGATGATCAGAAACATAAAAGGGTGCAAGCCTAAAGCACATGAGCACGTGTTGCCAGGCTTAGCCCACCATTGACTAATAAGTTCTTAAAGAGTTTGAGAAAATGCCTCAAATGCTAATCAAAGTCCTTAGGGAATATCTTCAAGGAATAACACATTTTACTACTTGTATTGGCTACTTTTCTGTTGCTCTGATAGAGTATCAGGACCAAAAGCAACTTAGAAAACACAGGGTTTATTTACAGTTCCAGATGAGAATTCTGTCTATCCCGGCAGGCAGCAGACAGAGAAGAAATGCCAGCAAGAAGCAGAAAATCGGCTGTTCATACTTCACGCACACAGAAAACAGACAGAAGAGGAAATGGGACACAACTATAAGACCCCCTGAAGCCCGCTCCCTAGGGACACACTTCTTCCAGCAAGTCACCATCTCCTAAAGCTTCCATAATCTTCCCAAATAATGCCATCAACGAGGACCAAGTGGTCAAACGCATGAGCCTATGTGGGTAAGGTTCTCACTGAAACCAGAACACCACTGTACATCAAAGCAATACATGCATCATCAAGCTGACACATAAAAGTGAATGACCTCATCAGAGAACAACAGATTCTTGGCAGCTTGGCCAGAGTTGATACTTCACCAGCTGCCTTGAACCTTGTTTGCAGAAGGAATGTGTAAGTACAAGGGCAATGTTGGGCATGCCCTCTATAAAAGGCTACCTCTGTCAATGGTCCTGGTCCTAAACTTGGGAAAGAAAGCATCAGTATTATGATCAATAGAAGGATGTTCACGGGGCTGCAGAGATGGCTCAGCAGTTAAGATCACCGACTGCTCTTACAGAGGACCCGGGTTTTATTCCCAGCACCCGCATGGCGGCTAAGAACCATCTTTAACTCCAGTTCCAAGGGAATCCGATGCCCTCTTCTGACCTCCGCAGCATTGCAGGACATGGGTGCACCAACCTACATGCAGACAGTACACCCATACACATAAAAATTAGTTAATTGATTAAAAGAAAGATGTTCACTACACAGGCCTCTGGATTTTCAGTATTATTGTTGCCTGATTGATTGCCTGGAGAAACTGAAGAGCAGCTGAGATGAGTGCACTGCCTAAAAAGAAGCAGCTGTGCATGTATGAACATGTCACAGTAAACTCATTCATTTGTGCAATTATCATTCACTAATAATCTTAAAAATAGCTAGCTATAAGCAAAAGCAATGTTAGGACATATCTATAAGGCAAATTATATGTATTGTAGTGAATTAGTAAATTGGCTGTCAGATGTGTAAGTCTCAGAGCATTAAGTAGTGAAAACTAAAACATGGTGACCCACCAAAGGCATTTCCTGCCATGGGGCCATAAGGATTGGTCCAACCAGATCCTCTAGATGTCAGTACATGCTATCCAGATGAACAGAAACATAAAGGGGTGCAAGCCTAAAGCACAGGAGCATGTGTTTCCAGGCTAAGCACATGAACCGAACATTTTTTAAATAAAATATTTTTATTGGTGTTTTGTGTGTTTCATGCATCATTTCTCAGTCCAATTTAGACACACCTTACTTTTCCATGACCCTACCCCATCCCACTTCATGCATTCTGCCATACATAGCTTGCATCTTTTTCTCAATCTTTTTAAACTTTTTCTCTGTAGGTTTATTGTTTGGGCAGAAGTTAACCATTTCAGTCAGTTCTTTGATCCAGTCTTTTGGTTGTTGTCATTCCCTCCCATTTGTATTGCTCCAAAGTATGCATATATATATATATATGTATATATATATATATATATATACATATATACATATATATATGTCACATATATACCAAAATTATGATCTTTGAAAATAAACTGTATGCTAATTCCAAAATATGTTTAGTTCACATTTTCCCTTTAATTTTATATTACTCTAATATGTGAATACATACCGTCCACATACATATACCACAATTACAAAGTCTGAAAATAAGTGGTCAGTTAATTCTAGAGGCCATTAAGGAATTTGCATTATAACAGCATAGTTGCCTTCAGATAAAAAGAAATATAACATTTTTTAATCTGTACTATTTTACAGAATTGGTCTTATTATGAAGCTATTGTGAAACAGATGTAAACAGACTTTTCTAAAGCTACACAGCAAGAAAGAACCTAAGGCAAATTTTCATTCAAGCCATCTTTAATTCTAGAATCTGTGCCGTGGTCAACTAAGTATACCGAAGACGAATACAATAAGGATGATGTCAATACTGAGGTTAGGGTATATTTTTATCCCGTGTTCCTTGTAATCACCCACGTAAAGAAAAAACCCAGTGTAATTCAATTATCACTTTATCTTTATGAAAGATGGGGCACCTCTCTTCAGAAAATAGGTACACAAGAAATGTTTATGAAAGTGAAATTATTTGAATCATATTACAATTAAAGTTCTAATGTGGTACTGCTTTTTTTCTTTCATTTAGGTCCACACAATGAAACAACCTAAGCATTTAATCTAAGGTCCCTCATTTGTTTATCATAAAATCTTACAAATGATGAAATTTTACTTAAATCTAACAGATCATAACACCAACTTTTAGCACAAAAAACACAAAGTGTCTAATTGAATGAGAGTATAAATATAACCCTCCTGGCAGCACTTCCATGGCACTCTCTGAACAATTCTTCTGTTACAAGAGGAATCCTGCTCTGGCATTTCAAGAATCTAGGCTGCTGAACACCCAGGGATTTGCTTCCACAATTCTTTTTACTTCCAAGGAAGTCACCTTCTGTGAAGCATTGGCATGAACAACAGTCACAAGTGGGAAAAGCGATAGGGCTAGAGAAGGAATGAAATGCTCCTATAATTCTAGGAAGAGTAGGGGGAAAACATTAGACTTCCAGGTTCTATTTCTGGCTCTTCTTGTGTTTTTATGTCAGCTACCCTCTCTATCCTTCTCCCAATAACAGAAACTAGAAAAGAACACAGAGCAGGTAAAGTGCCTTGTCATCCTTGAAGGATTAATCCTGCATGTGGCCAGCACAAACACAGGACTAAGGTTCATGTTGTGAAACCTACAGTGTGCTGTAAAATAATGGTTTCGAATTCTTTGGAAATGTTTTAACTATAAACTCATAAGGTTCTAGAAGGTGAAATTGCAAATGTATGCGGGTACACCAAAGATTGGTGTAGCATATTGAAAATAGATACTAGTTTTGAGAAAAGGTGTCCTTAAAACAGCTCGTGATGGCAGTGAAAATTGTGTCTTATCCTGTCTTATCCACCTTCATCCTCATCACTTCCCCAAGTACAACTTTCTATGTATTATTTCTGTCACTGGAATAAATGATTACATAGAGAGCTCACCTCAGAAATATTTCTTGTTAAAAAGGAGAGAATCCCAAGGAAGGAAAGACAGTGCTCCCAGAACTGTGTTTCATGAGCTCTCTATTCATTCTGATGTTCACGTGAACATTTTATTTTCGTTCGAGAAAAATACTGATGAAAGAATAGACCTAAAAAATGCTGTGGTCATCCTCAATCCTGTGAAATGCTCTTATTTGGCATAGAACAGTTGAACTTAGGTGATTAGTGTTTTCTTCACCAGTATCACTAGTAATTGCAATACTCAAGTGTATTGATTGGGGTAGTTAATCTGAGTATTGGAATTTCATAAATCATTGAGAGCTTCCATGGAAAAAAGTGTGGTTGTAATAATTGGCTTCCTCCTGGCTGTGATCTCTACAGTCTTGGTCAGGGATGGACTCTTGACCATAGGCCATTTGTTTTACATGGAGCTCCATCAGCTTCTCTTTCTCCAACTTATAGAACTGGTCAAAGGTCATGTTAGTACTGTATAATGTTTTGTTTATTCCTTGTAATCCTCAAGTCTAAGTTGAAGGATATCTTTGTCCTAGTCTCCATCAGACAACATCCTATATTTCCCACAAACAATTTCTGCCAGACCTCTTTCCATCCCTGCTCCATGACACAAATAGGCAGGCATCTGTGGGTCTGGGTTCAGATACACTGTTGTTCTCCTGACCCTCGGCCCTCTTCCCCTTCTTGGAGCAAGGCATCAATCTCTTTCTAAAATTGTCCCTCTTACTCTAAAGTAAAACGCTCAGAGAAACTGATGTGTGGAGACTGTTGCTTCCGCCACTCCACTCAGACGTCTAGATGTCTGTTTAACCTCACTGAAGGCTTTTCTATTTTGACCTACACAGAAAGTACTGGTGCTAGCTCACAGGGCTCGGTGTTACGGTGCCTTCCCAGTGCTATTTCATTTAATTTGTAAGGATCTGTAATAAAATAAGATCTTCAAAAAGGGCCCAAGCCTAAGAATCCACCTTTTTAATATTTCAGTATTTTTTCTCTTTCTTTTACATGCCACAATTTCCCACCTTTCAAACACATTTATGCAACTCTCACAACAACCAACTGATAAATATCTGTTCCAGTTTTATTCTGTCGCATGATAAAATACTCTCACTAAAGCAACTTAGGAGAGGAATAGGTTTAAGTTTAGTAGTTACCTCTGTCATTAATGTGTCCTGGCAGGAACCTGAGGCAGAAACTGTGGAGGGACATTGCTTTGTGCTCATTTTAGCTAGTTTTCCTACACATCCCAAGACTACTTGCCCAGGAATGGTGCCCCCCACATGGGCTGTGTCCTCCTACATCAATTGAATTGACATGTCCACAGGGCAGTCTAATGTACGAAGTACCTCAGTCTGAACCTCTCCTCTCAGATGATGCCACGTCAAGTTAACAGTTAAAGCTAACTAGGACAGACTCATCTCACTTCATTGCTCTGAGCATCTCCTGGTGACTTTAATATTATGCACCTACATTTTCCCTCTCTCTTTGTCTCTGTTAGATCATTGCAGAACCAGCTCAGGCATTGATCAGACAGAAAATAGAGAAGCATTGTGTTTTGTTAACATAAGGAATTGTCTAGGGAGAGAGCTCAGTCGGTAAAGTGCCCTCCATGTAATCATGAGAACCTGAATTTGGAGCCCTCAATACCCACAATAAAAAAATAACATACTTAAAAAACAACAAAAACAAACAAACAAAAGCCAGATGTGGTGGTACACACCTGTAAGCTTGGCATGGGGAGTGGGAGGGACGGCTGGGAAGATCTGACTCAATGAGAGACCTTGCATAAAAAAAAAAATGAATAAAGAAGGTGAGCTGGGTATGGTAGCTCACACCTTTAAACCCAGCACTCGGGAGACAGAGGCAGGCAGATCTTTGTGAGTTCTAGGCCAACTGAGGTTACCTGGAGACTCTGTCTCAGAAAAGACTGGAAAATAAGTGAAAAACAGTAAAGGAAGACACCTGACATCCATCCCTGGCCTCTACATAAATGTGCCCATCCACCAGCATCCATATGCATATACACTACGCATACATATATGCACATACAAGAAATAAACAAATAGATAGATATAAGGAATTATGGCCTGTAGTTTTGTGTTTTACTTCATTCATCATTAGAGAGAGAGACACCTCAGTGGAGTTTAAGTTCTTCATCTTGTTAAGCAGTATGAAAGTTCTTAGACTAAATTAGCTGTGTAACATCAAGTTCATGCCGGTCCTATGAACTCATTATGTCTGGATCCTCATTAAAGGCAGAGAAGTAGTTGTTCTAATTTCAGTCTCTCCCCACACTCTCATATATAAAACCTTAGTAACAAAATGAAAAGCACATTCTCATTCAGATGGTTCATTATTTGTAAATAATGTAACAAGCCCTTAAGATCAGTTGGTAAGTTTAGGATTGTCTGCAAACTTTTATAACTTCCAGTTGTTTCTCTTTATATATGTTTTGGGAGAAAGCAGTACCAAAATGTATATGTAGGGATTGTTTACAGGTGGAAAGATTATAATGGCCAAGGGTTAACTTTAGTGATCTAGAAAAATTAGTGAATTACATAAATACTAGCAAAGACATAGGCCTCAAAGGCTGAAATGTCTGGACTGTTGGAAATAGTATTCTATCACTTTAAGACCCTGGCCAATGTTATCTTTCTCTTTTTCATAATTGAGTAAATTAACAATCACTAATGAGTTTTTTAAACCTGCCAAATTTTCTATTGACATGATAGCTACAACAATAAAAATGCTGTCATTTCTCCAAAGCTCAAAAACTATTGGGAGACATTGATTCATGAAGAGGGACTAACAACCTAAACTTATAAGAAGATGGATACAAAGTATATGAAAAATTGCTTTCCTAATAGATGAAAGAAGACAATTGTTAAGATTTTATCTCAAGTTTTAAAATACATTTGGAAGCATCCAACCTCTGGACACTAGGGGAAAAGCCTTGTTTCTTCTCACTATCAAAGGAGTCTCTGACCCCTCCATGTAGGAGGAGCTTCTAAGAAGGAATGCCCATCTTGGATCTCTTCATTGTCTTTTAAAAACAATTTCATTTTTAATCTTTTGAGAATTTAATACAAGAATTCAATATTAATATCATTTCCAACCCTCCCACTCCCTCTCAATTTCATGATCTCTTCTTTAATTAATATTATTACATATATACATAAACCTACTAGTCCATTTAGTGTTGTTCATATATACATTAGTTTAGGGCTGACAACTTGGGATTGGATAACCTATCAGGGAATAGGAATTATAGAATAGGAGGGAAGATAGATTCTTGGGCTCTCTACGCCCACTTCCCACACTGCTTCACTAGGTTGTTCTTCTCTCCTGAGTCTTCCTGGTAATCAAAATTCCCTTGTCACTTCTCACATTAGAATTTGACCAGTGCCAGAATCATTCATTCATTCACTTGCTTGCTCCTTTAACAAATATTTGATCACTTACCATCCCTCCAGCTCTGTAAAATGGCATTAGGCATTCAGTAGTCTACAAACCAGAATGCTCTCTGCCATTGTAAACCCATTGCCTGATTTTGACAATAGATAATAAATAATCACAAGGCTAATTTATAACTATGCTTTTGAGATATGCTAAAAAAATAACTCGAGTAAGCAATAGATCATGACCTAGACACTCTTAAATATTGGATTAGGAAGATTTAATTTTGGTGAAAAATCACATTTATAATAAGATGCTATTTACCAAGTTTAAACATAAGGGGGGCAGAAATCTTTGTATTTGGAAATAATTTAAGGACGGGAATCAAAAGAGAAGGTAAAGTTTTGGGTCATTAGAACTTGAGCCTAAAGTCAATAGGAAATTACTGAGGAGTTTTAAGCAGAGGAAGGACATGATTGGTTCTGTTTTCAAAAGTTCACCCTGACTGCTAAGAAATATACAGACTGCAGAGGGCCCACTGGAGGGAATAGTCTAGACATCTTTCTTTAGTCTATTGTGGGAGTATTGGGTGGAGAAAAAAAAAAGAATGGATTCAAAATACACTTCGGATGCAAAATCATCGGCCCCAAGTAGAAGCAGTATGGAGGATTATCGCACCGTGAGGACGGTTTCCACATCTCCGGCTTGAACAGTTGCATGTGAGGAGGTGCCCTTCTGAATGGTGGGGACTGCAGATGGAGCACATTTGGGACCCTGGGGGTGGATCAGGAGCTCCCTAGACAACTTGACTTTTAAGATATATACAGAAGCAGCACTCAGTTGGAAATCCGTGTCTGCAGAACAGAAAAAAAAAAAACATGACTGAGATGAAGATACAAATTTGAAATTTGTCAAGTTATAGATGGTATTTTAAACCCAGTGAGTGGGGAGATCCCCTAGGGAGAATGGGAAGTGAGAAAAGAGGAGGCTGAAGAGGCGAGCTCTGATTGCTGCTTGAATTAACTACAGTTAGATGTCACTAAGGAGGCTTTGTCTTTGAGCCCACAAAAAATAATGGACAGAATTAAAATGATGGTGTTAGGATGTCAGGAGGTTTTCTCTGACTTTTCTAGGCCATTACTTGGCAGCTTCTCTATCTCTGGCCTGAAATTCTTCTAAACTCTGGACTAGAAGAATCCTTGCTAAACAAGAGGAGAAGAACTGTCTTGGATGTGTGTTATTTATTCTGGGTATTACTTTCCCCAGAGGGCCATCTGCAAATTAATAGTCTTCAGGTGCTCAGTAGCCCGGTTAACTGAAGAATCTCCTTATGAGGACCAGAAAGCAGTTCTCAAACCTTACCATTTGGACAGTTTATGGAAATACAGTTTCTGAATTACAAAAAGAAGCAGCACAGGCCTAACAGATTCTTTCCCTATCAGCACCGAGGGTGCATCATCACTTCAGACTTCCAAGTCTATGGAGTCTTTCTGGAATTCTTCAGAATATTAACCAAGGTTATTTAAAACTTCACATCCAGAGCCCATATTTGGGACTAGAGAGACCTCTGAATGGTTAGTGCACTGGCTGCTCTTGCAGAGGAACCAGGTTTGATTTCCAGCACCCATTTGGCAGGTAAGAACTGTCTATAACTCCAGTTCCAAGGGATCTGATGCCTTTTTCTAGCTTCTATGGGCATTGCATGATACGGGTGTACTTACATACATGCAGGCAATACACACATATACAACTAAAATTTAGAAAAAGAGGGGCTGGAGAGATGGCCTAGCAGTTAAGAGCACCAACTGCTCTTGCAGAGGACCCAGGTTCAGTCCCCAGCACCCACATGGCAGCTGAGAACCATCTTTAACTCCAGTTCCAGGAGAATCTTATGCCCTCTTCTGACCTCCACACATTGCATGACACGGGTGCACCAACCTACATGTAGACAGTACATTCATACACTAAAAAATTTAGAAAAAGAGTCCATGGGTTTTTGCCACCTAGCTGATGTTTCAAGTAGTCCAACTTCAACATGCATCTCTCTCTGTTATCTTTTTTTCCATATAAATCATCATATAGACTCATTCAAGTCTAGCACAAGAACAGAGGCAAAAAATATGAAAAAAATTATGACAGTTGGTGGTGTAGAATCTCACCAGAGAATGAAATGAAAGAGAACTCATTTCATTTATTTTTTTTCTGTAGTGATCTGGAAACATACCTTATCAGACAAATTTAGGTGTAGACATGGAAAGTTATTCATGGCACCGAATTGTTATCTACTTAAAGCATCGAGGCAGTCAAATCTAGATTATGGTATAACCGTCAACCTCTCCTTTTATTTTTAAGTATCCAAAGAATAGGTCTTCAGGGCAAGAAGTATTCTTAACTCTTTGGTCTCTGTGGTGATTAGTTAAACTCTGCTCAAAACTAGTGTTTCTTTTTTTATTTTTTCTTAAATTTTTATTGACCTTTTTTGCAATTCGTACAACATTTCTTCATCAAATTTAAACCCATTCCCCCATCCACGCCTCCCATACCAGAACTCATAAATTCTGCCATAGATGTTAAGTCCTGTCTTACATCTTTTTCTCCGTCTTTTTTTAAACTTTTTTGATGTAGAAGTTCACTGTTTTGACCAGTTCTTTGAAGAAGTCTTTTTGTTTGTTTGTTTCCTTTAATTTTCTATTACTCCAAAATATGTATAAAAGCTGGGCGTGGTGGCTCATGCCCAGCTTTTATACATATTTTGTCCTAGCACTTGGGAGGCAGAGGCAGGTGGATCTCTGTGAGTTCAAGGCCAGCCTGATCTACATAGCGAATTCTACAACAGCCAGAACTACAGGGAAACCCTGTCTCCAAAAGACCAAAAAATATGCATATATACACTCCACACATAAACCAAAATTAGAAAGTCTGAAAATAAACTATTTAAATTACAAAACAAGTTTACAGATGCACATTTTAAAAGTAAAATTGCATGCAGGTAAAAAGAAATATAACTTTACATTCCTAAATTACGTAGTAATTTGATGTGTGTTTTAATGTATTTAAGGAAGTATCTTAACTCCTCATAAATCTTAGAAATTAAGAAAATAGAGACATAAACATCAAGCTATATCTATAGTAATATTACTCAGTGTATTATTTTTACTAACAAATTACCCACCTTGACTAACATTTAAGGATTTGGTGTTAGAATCCACAAACAAGGGACACCATACTGTGTGTAACTTTCCGGGACTGTGTTACTTCACTTAGCATAACAGCTTCTAGTTTCATCTGTTTACCTGCAAATTTCATGATGTCTACTTTCTTTACCACTGCACAGAACTCCATTGTGTAGATGTACCATATTTTCTTTATGCATTCATTAGTTCAGGGACACTTGGGTTGTTTCAAGCTCTTTACTATCAGAAAAGAGCTGCAATAAACATGACTGTGCAAGTATCTCTGCTATACAATGAATCCTTTGGGTATACACGCAGGAGTAGTATGACTGTGTCAACTGGTAGGTTCATTTTTAGTCTTTTAAGAGTCCTCCAAACTGCTTTGCAAATTCATGCAACCCCACCAGCAGTAAATGAGTGTTCCCCTTTCCCCAGAACCTCTGCAGCATTTGGTATCATTAGTTTTCTTGATCATAACCATTCTTGTGTAAGACGAAATCTTAAAGTGGTTTTAAGTTGCATTTCCTTAATTACCAATGATGATAAACACTTTTTAAATTTTTGTTTGTTTGTTTATTTATTTATTTATTTATTTATTTATTTATTTAATGTGTATGAATGTACTGTCTGCATGCAGGTTTGTGCATCCGTGTCGTGCAATGCTGCAAAGGTCAGAAGAGGGCATCGGATTCCCCTGGAACTGGAGTTCTCCTGGAATTGGAGTTACAGATGGTTCTCAGCCCCCATGTGGGCACTGGGGATAGAACCCGGGTCCTCTGCAAGAGCAGTCGGTTCTCTTAACCACTAGGCCATCTCTCCAGCCCCAATGATAAACACTTTTTAAGATGTTTCTTGGCCATCTTTATTTCTTCTCTTGAGAACTCTCTGTTCATATCTTTAATCCATCTTTTAATTGGGTCATTTGTTTTCTTGGTCCTTTTTTTGAGTAGCTTATATACCCCGGATGTTAAAACTTTGTCAGATGTGTCACTAATAAAGAGTTCCTCCCACTCTGTGGGTTTTCTCTTCACTTCTTTGATTGTTTCTTTTGCATACAGAAACTTTTTAGTTTAATGAGTGCCATTTGTGGATTGTTGAACTTATTTCCTGCACAGCTGCTGTCTGATTTAAAAAGTCTTTTCCTACCCCTATATCCTATAGGTTACTGCAAATGTTTTCTTCTAACCTTTTCAGAGTTTCAGGTCTCACACTGAGGTCTTTGATCCATTTAGAGTTGACTTTATTACAGGGTGAAAGATAGGGGTTTAGTTTCATTATTCTATAAGTGGTGATCCAGGGGGATTTCCCGGGACGACCTGAAGCACAGGTAGGAGCTGGGTGCTTCACCAGGCAGATTGTTTGGTTTGATCCATTGATCTTTGGCTATTAGCTTGTGTAGCTGTGGGGGTGGAGTTGTTCTCCTAGCTGGTGGTATAAAAGGTGGGCCTGTGTGAGGCTTGAGATTGAGGATTTCCCGGGACCACCTGAAGCACAGGTAAACAGCAACCCCCACCCCCACTGTGGCCAACTGGGATTGCCAAAGGAGTGTCCAAGTGGAGAGACTTCAGAACAGAAAGGGAAGAGTGAGTTAGACTTCCAAATAGAAAGCCTAAAACTTAGACAGGTCAACACTCCATAAGCAAGGAGAAAAGGAGAAAAGCAAATCAATCAAACAAGGAAGGCATCTGAAGGAGGCAAGCAAAGCAAGCCTTCAACACGGTGAAGAGGCATTTGGGATTCGCATTGGAATACAGGCAAGGAGAAACCCACATGCCAGGGACACGAAGAAGAGACAACATGGGAAAGGTGCAGGATAATTCCACACAAAGCTGGACAAACGCTGTGGAAGATTCCTACAGTGGGATTCCCCTGGGGATGGCCCAGGACACAGATATTAGAAACACAATGGGAAACATACTTAAAGAACTACAAGACTATAAAGAGCAAATCAAAGAATTAAGAAAAGAGAATGAAAAACTCAAGAAGGACCTAGAGAGAGAGAATGACAAACTCCGGAAAGAAGTGGAAACACTGAAAAGATCCCATGCTGAAAAAGATAAGGAAACCAACCAGCGAAGCAAAGAGCTACAGGAAGAGATTGAGAAGCTCCAAAAGGAAGAAGAAATACTAAAGAAATCAGAAGACGGAATGAAAAGGAAATCAAACACTCATCCAATCAAGAGGAAAGGAATGGAAAAAGCCTCCGAAGCAGAATGGAGGAAGCAGAACAAAAAATAACAGACCTGGAAGATAACACAGAACAAAGAAAAACTTCAAGTAAAGATTATGAAAAATTTAAAAATACACAAAAGTGGAACAACCTGGAATTGTGGGACACTATGAAAAGATCAAACCTCCACGTCATAGGAATAGAGGAAGGAGAAGAATCCCAAGAGAATGGTATTGATCAGATCTTCAACAGAATAATAGATGAAAATTGCCCCAAACTAAAAAAAGACAAATCAATACAAATACAAGAAGCACATAGACCTCCAAATAGACAAAATCAGAAAAGAAAGTCTCCACACCATATCATAGTTAAAATGCTAGACTCCCAGAACAAAGACCAAATTCTTAAAGCCACAAGAGAAAAATAACAAGTGACCTATAAAGGGAAACCTATCAGAATTACAACCAACTTCTCAGTGCAAACTATGAAAGCAAGTAGAACGTGGAACAAAGCATTCCCAGTGATAAAGGACTATAGATGCCAGCCCAGGTTACTATACCCAGCAAAAAATTATAGTTGAAGGAGAGAGAAAAATCTTCCATGACATAAGTGGTGATCTGGTTTTGCCAGCACCATTTACTGAGGATATTGCCTTTTCTCCACTGAGTGTTCTTGGCCCCTTTGTCAAATATCAGGTGGCTGAAATTACATGTACTCAAGTTTGGGTCTTCAATTTTGTTCCATTGATCTATGGGTCTATTTTTGTACCAGTATCATGCTGTTTTATGACTATAGCTCTGTAATATAGATTGAAATCTGGTATATTAACCCCCTTTATTATTCTTTTTGTTCAGGGTTTCTTTAGCTATATGGTGTCTTTTGTTTTTTTCATATGAGTTTTAGGATTTTTTTACTAATTCTGTGAAGAAATTCATGGGGATTTTAATTCAGATTGCATTGAATCTATATATTTGGCCAGGATGGTCATTTGCACTATATTAATCCTTCTAATATATGAGCATGGGAGGTGTTCCATCTTCCGGTGTCTTCCTCATCCTCCTTCAAATATTTAAGTTTTTCTTTGTAGAGATCTTTAATGTCTTTGGTCAGATTTGTTCTGAGGTTTTTTTTTAGGCTATTATGAATGGGATGGTTTCCATACATGCCTTCTCCAATTGCTTGTTACTGGCACATAGAAAGGCTACTGGGTTTTGTAGATTTTTTTTTAATTTAATTTTTATTGATGGTTTGTGCATTTCGTACATCATTTTCCAATTCAGATCAGGCATATTTCCCTTT